>JAWNFN010000010.1:600000-927239 GCA_037042985.1 Sporobolomyces phaffii | reverse complement strand
CCCTAACCCTAACCCTAACCCTAACCCTAACCCTAACCCTAACCCTAACCCTAACCCTAACCCTAAGCGAGTCGAGCACAGCAGCAGTTGACAGCAAGTCGGAGTTGCGTTTAACAGAGTCGAGACGAGAAAGTGACGGCGGAACGAGAAAGTCGTCGCGTCAGAGTCACGTGTGACGGACCGAGTCCGTTCCGAGCGAAGCGACCGAGCGAGTTAGCAGTCGAGAGGGGCGTCAACAGGAGTGTGGCAAGGACAAGAGCAAGAGGGTGAGAGCAACGCGCGTCAAACGCAGGACAAGTGCGAGGAAACCCGGGGCCGGGGCCGCGGAGTACCACACCGGAGCGTTGACGACAAGTTTCCGAGTCGAGTTGTTTCGAAGTTGAGTACTCGGCTCGGTTTGGGGACGGCCCCGGTGTCGCTTTCCGACGTAGCGCCTGTCACGTGCGCGCTTTCGTTCGCGCTCGCTGCAAGTCGACGAGTTCGCCCTCGTTCCAACTCTCACCTGACGCGCGGACACCCGTCGACACTCGTGGACACTGTCACTGACCTCGCTTTCTGGCGCGCACCGTACAGAACACCCCGACTCGCGTCGCAGCTCGAACAAACCTGAAAACGGTCGACTTGACGCTCGCTTGCTTCCGCGCTTACTCGCTCCGTTCTCAACGTTCCACTTTGACGGCTGTACTGACGCGCCACTTGCGTGTGCGTACTCGCGCCAACTTGACCGTGTTCTGTTTCGCGCAGTTCAACTCGACGCTCGACTCGAAACTTGTCGCACTCGGACCCGCGTCGTTTCCCGGCGTCTCAGGCTCACTCGCACTCTTTCTCGGTTGACGCGTGTCGCTCTCTCTCTCTCGCTTTTGTTGTGCTTGTCACACTCTTGTTGACACTCCCTCTCACGTTCGCTCTTCTTTTTCCGCACCTGCAAACGACTCGGCCGTTTCTCACTTGCTTGTTTTCGTTCCTTTACGGACTGTCTTTGACTACACTCTCGGTCCTGTCGGCGGAACTCGACTCGCCACACCTTGCGGTCTGAACCGACCGACTGTGTCGCGGGCGGGTTGAACCGGTGTCGTTTCCGTCGTTACCTGCTCGTTTTTGGATTTTGCTCGACAACAACACGTTTGACTCGACGGCGCCCTCGCAACGGTCTTCTTGACGTTTTGTTTCCCCTGGGGTCGCACTTGCCAACTCGCTCGGTCGGTTCTGCCGAAACGGTTTTCCACTTTCGGATCCTGAACTTCCTTTTCCGTCTCTCGTTCGCGCTCTTCTCGCTCAACTGCTTCTCGACTCTCGTGTTCGGCCTTTGTTGACGTACGCTACTGAACGAGACTACAACCTGCGTTGCAGCAAGCGAAGAACTACAACTCACGGCAGTTCTGCCCAAGTCCCGTCCCCCTCCGCCAAATCTCGCTTTCTCCCGCCCAACTCGGTCTGACACCGACTGTCGCCGAAGCCCCTTCCTTCAGGTACGTGGTCGCGTTCTGGGACGAGTTACCGAGTCGCTCATCTCCGCTCTCGGCCCGACGTCGTGACTCCCCCTTTGCCAACGACGGCGACGACACCTCGTTGTCTCGCTCGAGTCCGCTTGTTCTTGGGGCCACCACGCCGTTAAAAGGGCCGCTGTCGGTCCTCGAGTCGTCGTCCTTGTTCGGTGCGTTTTGACCAAGTTGAGATCGCGGAAGTCGCCGGGCGAAGGTAGCGAAAGACGGCGAGAGGCTGTTCTCGACAGCGTTCGATAGCGTCCTCCGTACGGCATACTCTCAGATAGCGTATAGTGAAAGGGGACTCACGAGCGCGTGTACGCGAGAGCACCTTTTCCGGCTCTCGCGCGCGACCCTCATTCTCGAAAACGCAGGCGTCGCTACTTGTGCTCACCGAATCGAGCCCGTTCTTCCGCCATCCACCTCCAAATACGATCCTCTACTACGGGTCGGAACGACGAGTGCGGTCGAGCCGGCTTTGTCGGGATCTAGTTGGCGGATCGTCGGGGGCGAAAAGGGACCGCATCGACGGACGATGAGCTGTCCCAAGCAGAGCGCGACGACTCCTTCAGCACAATACTGCCTCAGGAAACCAAGACAGAAGGGGAGAACTTACAAACGAGAGAACGACGACGCCTTTCGCCGGCAATCTCGAGAGCCCGCCACGCACAGAGCGACGAGTCCTGTCGCGTCGAGTCTGGCGTCGAGACGGCAGAGTTTGCGGAAGTAAGCGGAGCGGTGGTCGGGCAGCGATTGGGCTGAGCAGACGAGACCGACGTCGTCAGCACGCCACAGGGATAGAGTGCACGCGGCGACACAATTTACGTGTAGCGACACTGGAACGGATCGCAACGGGAGCCGGCCGCTCTCGGCATCCTACCGCGCTCCTTGTCGCTCGCTTGCTCGCGCGTACATCACCCGGCGAGGTCGTTAGTCGGGAGCGAGCGCGAAGTTGGCGGAGCGAGAGGGGCGAATCGAGCGAGTCGAGCGAGTGCCGGTCCAGTTGCTACCCCGCCTCTCGCCAGAAGTTGCAGCGGGACGCTTCAGTGGTCAGTGATCGAGCGCACTCCTCGGCGCAGCGTGAGACGAGAGAAGAGCGCGACTCACTCGACGCGTTCGGACCAACTCGCGTTCAACTCTCTCCTGCTGCAGCGTCGACCCCGTCATTCGACTCGTGCCCGTGTCGTGTGTAGCATCGCGCGGTCGAATGAGCCGATTGGGTAGAAGCGAGGCGAGGGGAAACGTGTGAAGGGGAGCAAGAGTCTTAGTTTTCGACGCGTGACTTTTTGCGCGACGACTCTTTCGATCTCTCGTCTCGACTTGGTTGAACGCAGCTCTAACTCACTGTTGGCAGTGGCTGTGCTCGACTGGCTTTCAACCGCACTCAAACTCGTCGTGACGGACTGACGTGGCGGCGCTTTCCGGCGTAACTTGTCACGTGCGTGCTCTTTCTCTCTCGCCCTCTTGCTGGTACGGTCTCGCTTCAACTTGCGTGCTCCTCGCTCACACTGACGCTTCCCCTCACTTGTTGACACTGTCTCGGGTGCGCACTGCGCGACTCCGACTCGCAACAACTTGTCTCGGAGCAACTCGTCGCACTCGCTCGCTCGTTTGCTTTTCTCTTTCCGCAACTGGGAACAACTCGACCGTTTCTCACTCGTTTGCTCTTGTTCCTACGCTGCCCGTTTCCGCCGACGCTCTCGGTCTTGTCGGCTCAACTCGACTCGCCACAACTTGCGTTTGCAACTGACCTTGACTTTGACGGGTTGAACCCGTGTCGGTTCTTGTCGTTTCCTGCGCGCTCTCGGGTTTTGCTCGACAGCAACACGTACGACTCTCTGACGCACTTGCAACGGCCTTGTTGGCGCTCTCTCTCCCCTGCGGTCGTGCTTGCCGACTTGCTCGGTCGGTTCTGTCAAAGACCGGTTTCCGCCGTTAACGTGACTTTTCTGCGACGACTCGCTCTCGGTCCCCTGTTTGTAAACGTCTCTCTTCCGTCAGTTGACGCACGCTTGACGCACGCACCTGTACACTGCTTGCTGTCACGTGTGCCTTGGCTTGACCGCACTCGGACTCGGTTTGCTGACGGACCCGGTGTCGCTTTCCGTCGTTTCCTTGGTCACGTGCACTTGCTTTCGTTCGCGCTCGTCGCTGCAACTCGACGGGTTTGCTCTCGTTCCAGGTTGACACTGTTACTGACCCCGCTCTCCTGTGCGCACCGTACGGAACAAGTCGGTGCGCATTGCAACTCGCACAAACTGAAAACGGCCGACTCGGAACTCGCTCACTCTTCCGCTCGCTCTCTCCGCTCTACCGCGCGCAAGGACGGGTCCAGTCGAGTCAAGACGCGCGAATTCTCAGAATGAGGACGGGGCGGGTTCGGCCGTGTACCGGAATCGATATTGAGGCTTAGTCGGCGGCAAGTTGGAAGCGCGGCCTAGTGCGGTAAGAGTCGAACAGAGCGATGAGGGTACGCGTCGCCCGTGGGTCGCCTCGACCGAGAGAGACGAGAGAGCGTGCGAAGGAAAGTTCAACTTGGGAAGTTTCGCCGTTTTGACTCTCAACTCGTGAACCCACCTCGTGCGTCCAACCTAGGACAGACTAGGTCAGCGACTCTCACGACGACCATCTTGCGCCGCGCATTGTCCCTGCGCTTCCCGCCTCCTCCTCCGACGTTCGCTCGGTTCCGACTCGCCTCGACCTCGACCTCCTCGACCATGGCACCGCCCGCAGCAGCAGCCGCCCCGGCGGCCGACAAGACGGCACCCCCGGCACAGAACACGGCCAAGCGCGACTTCCTCATCCAGCTCGAGCAGAACGCGCAGAAGCGGTGGGCCGATGAGAAACTCTTCGAACAAGACTCGCCGTACCAGACGGGCGACGCTCAAGTCCCCGTCGAAGACTTTGCGAAGCACGCGCGAGAACTCCGCGAGAAGTACCCCAAAGTCCTCGCGACCATGCCGTACCCCGTCAGTTCTCCCTCTCGCTTCAATCCAGTCCACGCGCGCACAACGCTGACCTTCGGGCGCCGCGCCCCCCTTGCGGACAGTACATGAACGGTTCCCTCCACCTCGGACACGGCTTCACCATCTCCAAGATCGAGTTTCTCACCGGGTTCGAGAGGATGAGGGGGAAACGTGCCCTCTGGCCCTTTGGTTTCCACGCCGTACGTCCCGCCGCCCCTCTGTCTCACTCCAGCCCATTCGACGACCAACGCGTTGACACTGTGCACCCGTGACTCGACAGACGGGTATGCCGATCAAAGCCGCTTCGGACAAGTTGATCCGCGAGATGGAAATGTTTGGTCAAGATTTCGAAAACTACGGCAAGGACGAACCCGAACAGTCTGTTGACGAGGTAATTGTCTCGATTCTTGTTGTTACGCGCGCGTCGACTCAACCTGAGCTCGTGCCAGGTCACTCCCGTCGATGAACCCGGAAACGCGACTCCCCTCGCGACGACTTCGACCACTTCTTCCTCCGACCCTGCGCGCGCGAAGAAGGGTAAACTCGCCGCCAAGAGTACCGGTCTCCAGTACCAATTCCAAATCATGGAATCGATCGGTGAGTTTCAAGTCCTCCCTCGCGAGTCGGGTAGCGTTCCGCGCTGAGCCGTCCCCTTTCGTCCCCATCGCACGTAGGTGTACCCCGAGAGGACATCAAACAATTCGCCGACCCGTACCACTGGCTCAAGTACTTCCCGCCGATCGCGCAACAAGATCTCAACACGCTCGGTTCGCGTATCGACTGGCGCAGGAGTTTCATCACGACTCCGGCCAACCCCTACTACGACGCGTTCGTCCGGTGGCAGATGAACAAACTCCACGGACTCGGCTACATCAGTGCGTACTCGCTCGCCGAGCGCGACAGAGCGAGAGAAGAGCGAGAGAAGAGCGAGACTGACTCGACCGGCGTTCGTTTCAGAGTTCGGAAAGCGAAACACGATCTACTCGCCGAAAGACGGACAGCCGTGCATGGACCACGACCGGCAATCGGGAGAGGGAGTTGGACCTCAAGAGTATATGGGTATGAAGCTCGAGATCACCCAATTCGGTGAGCGTGCGGACAAGGTCAAGGAGTTGGCAGGCGGCAAGAAGGTATTCATGGTTGCCGCGACTCTCCGTTCTGAAACCATGTATGTCTTCTCGACTCGGACTCTCCTTTCGTCGTCCGACCGCCATCGCTGACGTTACCTGTCGATTGGAACCCTCAAGGTACGGTGTCACGAACTTGTTCGTCAACCCGAAACTCACGTACGGTCTGTACCCGTCTTCGTCGACCAAGGGTTCGGACGAAGAAGTCCTCTACCTCGTCGCCGAACGCGCCGCGCGTAACCTCGCGTACCAAGGTTTTCTCAAATCGGACGACAAGTACGAGTGCGTCGGTACCTTCTCGGGTGCAGAACTTCTCGGCACGCGCGTCCACCCCCCGCTCTCGGCGAACAACGAGGTCTACGTCGTTCCCATGGACACGATCAAGGAGAACAAGGTACGTACTCCTCGCCTTTTCTTCACCTCGCCCGGCTCGAGTCGAGTTGACGCGGATTGCTATTACGCAGGGTACCGCCGTCGTCGTGTGCATGACTTCCGACTCTCCCGACGACTACGTCACGTGGCTCGACCTGCGCAAGAAGCCCGAGTTCTACAACATTGACCCTTCGTGGGTCGCGATCGAACCCGTCCCGACGCTCAAGACGCCTTCGTACGGCGACGTGACGGCCAAGGTCCTCGTCGAAAAGATGAAGATCAACTCGCCCAAGGACGTCAAGCAACTCGCCGAGGCGAAGGAGCTCGCGTACAAGGAAGGGTTCTACTCGGGTGTCATGATCATCGGAGACTACGCCGGCGAAAAGGTCGAGGAGTGCAAGGTCAAGATCAAGGACGACTTGGTGCGCCAAAACTTGTGCCTCGTGTACTCGGAACCCGAGAACACGGTCATGAGTCGTTCGGGAGACGAGTGTGTCGTCGCCCTGTGCGACCAATGGTACCTCGACTACGGAGAGGCGGGATGGTTGAAGAAGGCCGAACTGTGCGTTCTCGTGTCTCTCGGCCCCGCTCTAGTCTATTCTCGCGCGCAAGCTGACAACCGCCTGTCCCGAACACAGCCTTCTCGCCCGCATGAACACGTACCAAGACGAGACCCGTAACGGATTCGAGGGCGCCCTCGGTTGGCTCCGACAGTGGGCCTGCGCCCGCTCGTACGGTCTCGGTTCGAAACTTCCTTGGGACCCTCAATTCCTCGTCGAATCCCTCTCCGACTCGACGATCTACATGGCCTACTACACGATTGCCCACCTCCTTCACGGCAAGCACCCCCTCGACTCTCGCTCGATTCGACTCGAGAGTGTAAACTGACACGAGGACATGACAACAGGGCAACCGATCGATGGATCCGTCGTTGGACCTCTCGGCATCACGGCCGAGCAGATGACGGACGAGATGTTCGAGTACGTGTTTGCGAACGGACCTTACCCTTCGCATGCGCCAATCTCGCAAGACAAGCTCAACATCCTCAAGTCCGAATTCTCGTACTTCTACCCGATGGACATTCGGTCGTCTGGCAAGGACTTGATCCCCAACCACCTTACGTTCTGCATCTACGTTCACGCTGCGCTCTTCTCCGAGGACAACTGGCCCAGGTCGATGCGCGCCAACGGTCACTTGATGTTGAACGGAGAAAAGATGTCAAAGTCGACCGGAAACTCGCTCACGCTCCGAGACTCGCTCCTCAAGTTCGGTGCCGACGCGACTCGTGTCACTCTCGCCGACGCGGGAGACTCGATCGAGGACGCTAACTTTGAGGAGACGACCGCGAACGCTGCGATTCTCCGTTTGAGGACTCTCATCGAGTGGTGCGAGGTGAGTTCGATTCCCGGTCTCTCCCCGCGATGTCACCGCAGCACTGACACCATCGAGACGCACCCAGGACATTGAGAAGAACCAAGGTCAACTCCGACGAGGCGAGGCGAACCTCCTGTGGGACAAGATTTTCGAGAACGAGATCAACGAGGCGATCGAGCAATCTTACCAAGCCTACGACAAGTGAGTCACTGTCGAGTCAAGCTTGGCAGTATCGCTCGATTCCAGAAAGCTCACCTTGTCGAACGTCTTGCAGGGCCATGTACAAGGACGCGCTCAAGACCGGTTTCTACCAACTCCTCTCGGCTCGAGACTTGTATCAAGTCGCGACTTCGGCCGAAGGTGGAATGCACGTCGACCTCGCGCTCCGATTCATCCGAGTCCAGGCACTCCTCATCACTCCGATCGCACCTCACGTCGCCGAACACATCTGGTCGACGATCCTCCACGAGCCGTCGTCGATCCAAACGGCACTGTACCCGACCGTCTCTGCGCCTGTCGACCCTTCGGTCACGGATGCCGCAGCGTACGTCCGAACCAAGGTCAAGGACATTCGCGACTCTGAACTCGCGTTCGCCAAGAAAAAGGCAAAGGGCAAGGGCAACGCCGCGACGTTCGACCCTTCGAAACCGAAAGCGGTCAAGATCTGGGTCGCGAAAGGGTTCCCCGAGTGGCAAGAAGTCGCTGTCGAGATTGTCAAGGGCGCGTGGGACGGGGACAAGGTTGACGACAAGAAGGTCAAGGATGAGTTGACGGCTAAGGGCTTGATCAAGGAGAAGAAGTACATGCCGTTCATCGCACAGCTCAAGGTACGTCGATCAGACCCGCTTCGTTCACGGTTTCTGCCTCGCGGGAGCGCACTGACTCGGAGTTGCGACGTCCGTCCGGGCAGAAACGGATCGCTTTGATCGGATTCGAAGGGGCGATCAACCGACAGATCCTCTTCTCGGAGGAAGACGTCCTCCGCGAGGCGATGCCTTACTTCCGCCGCACGCTCGGGATCGAAAACATCGACGTCGCCCCGGCCGACGCAGCCTCGTCCGAGAGCGCGGGATACGTCCAACCGATCGTCGAGGCGGCCGAACCTGGATCGCCTGGAATCGTCCTCTACAACATCGATGCCTAGACGCGCAGACCCCGGCCTGTCTTCTCTATCCTATAACTTTTCTGTACCTCTCTCTCTCTCTCTTTTTGCAAAAGCTGTCTCCCAATTCACATCACATTCGCCGGACGCTTTCTCTCCGTCGCTCGCTCTGTATCTGCTCATCAACCTCGCGGACTCTAGCGATGATTTCGTAACGATTCCAATTCCTCGTCGCTCAAGTTGTTCGAAATGAGCCGCTTTACCTCGTCGTTGCCCTCGTTCTCGGTCCTTCCCTTGCCTTCTCGTTCACTGCCACTCGACTCGTTAGATCTCTCTTGGCCTTCGTCCGCTTCATTCCTCACGTCGTTGGTCTCCATTTGTCGCCGCCGTCGCCGACGCCGTCGCTCGACAATCGCCTCGACCATCCTCCTCTCGGCTTCTCGCTCGCGCATCTCGTCGGCGCGCTCGAAATCTTTCGCGACGGCGTTGCTCTGACGGATCCTCCACGCGCAACACGACATGGCCCCGACGAAAGCAAACGCGACGACGGCGATCGTCGAGTACGCGAACGCTTTGATCCACGCGGGCGAAGATCTCCCGACCGCGTTGGCGTACGATTCCGAGGAGTCGGCCGTCGACGACGACAAGGTAGCGAGTGCGAGGCCGGTAGAAATTTTGGGAACGACAAACGTTGGCTCGGTTGTTGCTTTGCGGGGTGCCACGGCGGCGGCGAAAAACCGAAAACGGATTTAGCGCCAGGGTCCTTTGAGGGTGGACAAAGGAAAGGGAGGCCATGCGCAAACTTACACATCGAGACTCTTCCGCTCTGCTAGCATGAGATGGAGAAGACGAATGACAGAGAGGGAGAGAGAGAGAGCTGAGCGAACGAACTGAGCGGAGCGAGATTTGGGGGGGGGGGTTCGAGTCCCTCTCCGCAAGCGTCCGCGGAACCTTTCGGACCGATCAAGAGCAGCAAAGTCGAGTCGAGCAGAAGCGATCCCCGAAGCGTGACGCGTGAGCCCTTAGTGATCTCCCAGGCAGTCACGCAAGGAACTCGCCAAGGAAAGTCGTCGTGTCATTTGTTACAAAAAAATCGAGGAAAGCGAGTGCGACGAACCCCTAACTTCGGCTTTCCTCCGAGGGGTGCACTACTGCTCTCTCCCACATCAGCGCAGTTCCTTCACTTCGACAGCTTTGATCTCTCCCGTGCCTTCCTCGCTCGTCGACATGAAAATTGCGGTTTCAGCCGCTGTTCGCGATTCGCGAATATCCAAGGTCAACAACAGCAGCTTTGTCGGAACGACGGAGTGCGAGGAGGCGTGCGAGTCCCCCACCGGCGGGGCTGGGGTGGGGGGACGACCGGGTTTGAAGAGCGAAAAACATACGAGATTGTCCCGCCCTCGTCTTGTCACGCTCCAACTCGGTCCTCCTCTGCGCGTCGGCGTCACGGACTTGGCGAAAGTAGTCGTGTTGCATCGCCTCGCGGGCCGTCGGACGCGCAACGTGGTCGTACTGGAGCAACCGGTCGACGAGGTCCAACGCTTCGGGCGAGATGTACTTTTGATTCTCTGGCGCGCGCGCGCACGACAAAGTACAGTCATTTCCCCCCGACGCGGAGATCGAGAGCGAGAGATTCAAGGTGTTCGGACTTACCGGGGTTGACGAACTTCGACCAAGGTTTGCGAGGACACCGCACGAGAGGGTGTTCGTCGGTGTCAAAGATTGGGTCGAGATCGATCTCGTACTGTTTCCCAAATCTTCGACAGTGAGACCCTGGACAGGCGGTCAGGGGGAGAGAGTGTGTGGTCACCTTCTCGAGGTAGTCGTAAAAAGAGTCGGTGCCGAGGACTTTGGTAATCTTGATCAGTTGGTCGTAGTTCTACACCCCTCGGCTCGACCGCTCGGAAGTCAGTTGCCGAAGAATCCGAACGGAGCAACGGACGAGGGGGACTTGACTCACGTCGGAGCCGTGGAAGAGGGGATCTTTGCGAAAGATCTGTTTACCCAGCGGTCGCAGTCCGGATCGATCGTGAGCGCCGAGTCACGACAATATGTCCTCGACATCAAAGCCGTTGCTCACCATTGAACCAAAAGTACAGCCGACACTCCAGACTTCATCGGTGAGAGAAAGAAGCGATCAGTTTTTCGCCCAGGCGCATGACGAAGAGCCGCGTCAATCACTCACGGTCGAGAGAGTAGTCGTAGAACCCGTAATCGACCAACAACTCAGGTCCTGTCGTCTCGGTATCGCTGTCAGGACAGGTTCGCCAAAGCGAAAGGAGAAGAAGAAAAAGAATATTAAAAAACCCGAGACACCGCACCTTTATAATACCTACTCGCAACGCGGACGTTCAACTCGTCCTTGGGGTGGTAAAACTCGGCGAGTCCCCAGTCGATCAACCTCAGCGTGCGCTGCGTCGGGTCGATCAGGATGTTGAGCGGTTTCACGTCGCGGTGGATGATGCCGCGCGCGTGGACAAAGTCGAGCGCTTTGAGCAATTCGAACGTGTAGTACCGCACATCGTTGTCGGTGAACTGCTCAAAGGGGGAATGTGTCGGGACATGTGACGACGTCAGCTTCTTCGAATAGGCATCCTGCCTGCTGTGACCGACGACGGCAATGGGGGGCGACCGTACGGTGCTGCGAAGACAAGGACGAAAACTTTGGTCATCTCGACCATCCGACACGATCGAGCGAGACACGAGAAGAATAGTGGCTCACGGGTAGAGGGTTTTCGAATCGATGTTTGCGACGTGCTCGAAAATGCTGTCACGCAAGTAGGCAGGCGACGTGCGACCGCGATGTAAGCTTCGATGCCGACCCGACTCGCCAGGATCGGACTCTCACATTGCGGGCGTCTTGGCCTGCTCGCAGAAAAAAGACGGGACGCAGCAACATGTTCAGCACCCGAGACGCAAGCCCGAGCACACAGTGCAAACGACTCCTCACCTGAGGGTCGCGTACGACGTCCAACCTAGGTCAGAGTAACACGTTCAGCTCCACTCTGCCCCTCCTCGCTTGTCGCGTGCCATCGAAAACGAGAGAACGGCGGACGAGAGGAGGGGGGGGGGGGAGGAACAAAAAAGGGAAAAAGAAACGAAACTCACAACTCGATGATATTGTCCCCACCTCGCAAGTTCATCAACACCTTGAGCTCGCGTTTGACCTTCTTCTTCTTGATCGGTTTCAACACCTTGATGACGACGAGTTTGTCATCAACGAGGTCGTACCCTTCAAACACTTCTGAATACTGAACAAACGGTTGCCCTCTCTCTCCCCGTGTCAGTACTCGTGCTTCCCGAGGAGGGAAAATCTCGAAAGAGAGAGAGAAAAGGGGAGCTGGGGCGAGTTCCGAAAACTGACTTTGCCTCTCCCGACTTTGCGCACGATCTCGTACCGACTTTGGTCGCCCCACACGATCTCGAACGAGTCATAGTCCCACCACTGCTTTCCGAGATGGGCATTCGCATCGGCATACTGGGAGAGCGAATGACCGCGGGAGGGGGGGGGGGGTAGTCAGTCTACTCGCCGCGCGTAGTAATGCGCACGAACCCTGGACGACGACGAGGAGGGGACAATCGGCTTACGACACGAGAGACAGTCGCGATTTGAAGGTCCTGCATCGAGCGATTCGCGAACGTGGTCGGAAGAAAGCGACAGAGCGAGAGATGAGAGTAGTGAGAGAGAGCGAGAGAGTCGGCAGAGAGACAGGGACAAAGAGACGAGGTAGGCGCGCGCGCTCAGGGCGCCGAAACCTTTTCGCAGCCGGAGCGGGATCCGGAAGCCCTCAAAGGCACACGCGAGTGGACTAGCGAGCGACGCAGGCGAGTTGAAGACAGTTGTAGTAGATGATGAGGCGGTGCTTTGTCACAACGCGAGAGGGGCGCCGGCGCGAGCGAGTGACGAATGACGTGTTGACCTCCACTGCGAGCAGTGAGCCAAACCGCGAGCGTGTCGGGGGCGAGGCGAGCAAGTCAGTTCAAGATGGCGAGAGCGGAAAACTCGCGCGAGTCTCGCATATTCGACCGACGTCTTTTTTCCTTTCTCTCTCTCTCGCGACAACATCATCCAGACACTTCTGATTTAGTCCCGAACATTCGGGGTGGTTTTCTGGGGGGTTTTTCAACACGTGAGACGCAGGAACACAAAACATCAAACACACGCGCAACCGACGACGACGACGCCGCCGACGCCGACATGGAAAGCAGAAAGAGAAAAGGGAGGGTGGTAGAGAAAAGGGGATAAAAAGTTTGGGGAAGAAAAGAAAGAAGATCAAAAAGAAAACCAAAACCAAGCGAATCAACCGAAGAGTGCTTTTTCTCTCCTTTCTCGTCGGCCGTTCTTCGAAAGGAGATCTTTTTCTCCTCGTTCAAGCAGAGGACGACGACTGATCAACGTCAAGCTGGGTAAAGTTGATCAAGTCGGACACGGGTTGGAGTCCGAGGCAAGCGCGGAGGAACGCCTCGAGCGCTTGGCGTTGGCGGTTCAACGAGTTGATCGGCGCCTTGCCGGGTTTCGTCAACGGAGCCTTAGCGGAGCAAGCAAGCGAAGCGAGAAGAAGTCAGCTATAGTTGATCACAAGAGAGAAGAGAGAGAGAGAGCGAAAAAAAGAAGAAGAAACCGTACCTTGAGCATGTAAGACAAGAGTCCGAGGACCGAGTACAGGCGTTCAAACTCCGTCGATTTCGAACCCTCTTCGCGGTACGTGACGCGCGTCATCAACTCTGCGAGGAGGCACAGGTCGATGATCAACGGAGTCGCGAGGAGCGAATCTTGGCACTGTCGTCGTGCTATGGGGAATCAGCAAAAAAAGAAAAGACAAAACCCTCGAAAAAAACTACTCACGGTGTTGTAAATGGCGAGCGTGTTGCGACCTCCCATGCCAATCTCGGAAGTGTAATCGTCGATCGCCTTCTTGTCATCGCCACACGCGGGCAAGTACTTGATGACGACGCAGTGGTCGGGGTGCTCCGTCTCTTTGCCCTTAACGAACCCGTCCTTCGAGTCGGCCTCCTTCTCTTCGAGCTTGCGGTACAGCAAGTGGTTCGCCTCGACCATGTCGTCGACGACCGACGATTTCGAAATCTCTTTCGACCTGAACTGGAGTTGCCCACCGGACGCCGCGTCGAGGTTCTTGCCGTCATTGTTCCCGAGGTGGTTGTACGACGCGATCAACCTCGGTTTGATCCCGGCGTTGACGAGGTACTCGGCGAGGACCGACTTGACTTTGGTCTGGCCCGACTTGAAATCGTCTCCGCCGATAAAGGCGTGTTCGCGCTCGGCGAGCTCGATCGCGCCGGGGACGAACGTGTTTTGCGGCGCGCCGTTGATGAAGGGCACGCCCTCGAGGATCGACGCGACGGCAAAGATGGTCGAAGGCGACACCTCGTCGTGCGACGACTCGATCGCCTTGAGCAAGTTGTCGGCCGTGTCGTTGACGCCGTCGAGCAACGCCGAGTACCGTTCCGTGTTGGCGGTCCACAGGACGACGACCTGGTCGAGTCCGTTCTCGCGCTTGAACGTGCGAATGTCGGTCCGGATCTGGTCGAGGTGCTCCTGCTTGGACTGACCCTTGAGCACGTTGTCGGCACGGGCCTCCTGGTTCGCGTTGATGAAGGTCGGGTAGTAGACCGACGGCAACGGCGTGTACTCCTTCATGAGCGGTGCGAGTTGGCGCTGGAGGTCGTAGTCGAGCACGCACGCGCGGCGCATCGCACCGTCGAGCGGCATCGACGAGATGTCCCACCCGCCGACGACGAGGTCGTTCGGGTGCACCATGGGGACCACGTCCGACATGGGCACGTAGACGTCCTCGCCGTGGGCGTCCTGGCCGAGGCGCATCGTCGAGGCGCGCACGAGCGACCCGAGGTAGTTGGGCGTCTGGACGCCGTCGCGCGTGCCCCACGAAATGGCGTGCTTGTTGGCGAGGATCGTCGCGACGAGCGTCGTGCCGTTGTTGCCGCCGAGTCCGACGAGCATGAGCCCCGTCTTGGGCACCTTGCGCTGCGTCTTGAACTCGAGCGCCTTCTCAACCGGCTTGACGTCGTACTGGACGTGGCCCTCGGCGTCGATCGATTTTTCGACCGCCGTCGAGTGGAACGTGTACTTGGCGAGGAGCTCTTCGGGCGAGTAGGTCAAGTTGGGCGAGGTGACCTTGACGGGTTCGACGGGACGACGCGCCGCGGTCGGGTCGAGCGCAGCAGCGGGGCTTTGAGCTTGTTGAGCCGAAGCGGGGTGCGAGGCGAAGGAAGCGTCGGGGGACATGGTAGTAGAGTTGAATGGATTGAAGGGGGAGGGAAAGGGGGTCCGAGTGGTGTCGAGTTTTTTAGTGAGCGGTGCGGGCTATACCGGGTGAAGTGACCTTGCGAGATCTGTGCACAACCCCCCAGGGTCAGTCACGACGATCGCAACGGTACAGTGCCCAGTGCGAGATACCACTTACCCCCGGTGTTCTGGAAGTAAGAACAAGGCCGAAGCGGGAGGAGAAAATCAAACAACAAAAAAGGTCAACACACGAGAACTTTCCCGATTCGATGCGACGATTCAACACGCGTCGACATACGGTTGTGCGACGACTGCATTCACGGCGAACAGACGAAGAGTGCAACGTATCAGTACAGTATCGGTGCGCGCTCGGGAGATATCTCGCAGGGTCCGGAGGGGCGACGTGGAAGGGGGGGAACCGGCGCGTTGCCCCAGACATTGGACCCGCGAGATAAAACGACACGACGACTCACGTGTAGCTGGTTGGAGAACGTGGTGGATGGACGGGATGACCGGTGCAACTAGGCGAGTAGCTACCGAGGTGAACGAAAAAAGTGGGCGAGGGAAGGGGACCGTGTGGGTTGAAGAGAGAGGGAGAGAGGGAAAACACGCAAACGGCGGACGGACAAGCAATCGGCAATCTTCGATTCGTAATTCCGGCATACACCGAGCTTTTGTAGCATCTCCCAACACGCGCGACTGTACTCTTCTCTACTGCACACAGGACAGTATTCAGAACGTATATGCACAATGGTTGATTGCCCCCGCCAAGAGAGGACGATAAATTTCTACTTTTAGCGACGGTTCGCTCCGTCCGCGCCTGTTCCACCGCTGACATCTGCGCTCTAGAACTTGTAGGTCTACACATCGGGGCAGGAGGATCGATACCGGTCAGCATGAAAGACGCCCGGAGCGGACAAGACGAGGCGAATCGCACTTGTTCTTCGTTGTAACCCAATTCCTTGAGAACTCCCTCGACAGGGCCTTGCTCCTTGAACGACTGGGACCGAAGAGACGCGTCAGCACGTCGTCCGGTCCTCGAGCTAATTCGAGGCCCGAGCCGGGAGAGAGAAATCGTACCTTCTTGGGTCCGGAGATCGCCTTGACTTGGGGAGGAGGTCCACCTTTTTTTGTGGTAGGTGCCAAATGGTCCCGCGTCAGCGAATCGAGAGGTAGAAAGGACAAACACATCCCCCCGGATGATTGGGCACTCACAAACGAAAACCTTGACTTTGGTCCCCTTGTCCGAAGACGTGCCAAACTTTTCGAGACTCTTCTTGACGACTTGGGCGTTGACGTAGCCCGTCTCGCCCTTCCAGCCCTTCGGAGGCTTGTCGAGCGTGAACACGATGTTGAACTGATCGGGTTTGCGAGATTGAATCTCTGGAAACAGGTGGGGCGGGCGGACACGAGCGCGTCAGCGGCTCACGCTCACGCTCGGCGGGAGGGTAATAAGAACGAGTCACCTTCAAACTCCTTGCGGAGGAGGATGTCTTCCTCGGTCTGGTTCGAGAAGATCAAGGTGACCTTGGTCTTGTCGGCCGGGTTGGCGTCGATCGCTTGCAAAATCTGCCACATGGGAGTGATGCCGGATCCGCCGGCGATCAACGCGATCGACTGCTCGGACGAGACGAGAGGGTTCCAGGTCAGTCAGTCTGCGAGAAGGAATCGGGAAAGAGAGGGAGCGGAGGGGTTTCGCGCACGTCGAATTGGTTGGGCTTGTAGTCAAACTTGGGAATCGGACCCTTGAATTGGAGTTCGTCGCCAGTCTTGAGGTTGAAGATGTGATCTGTCATGACTCCTCCCGGGTAGTGCTTGATGAGGAGTTCGAGTTTGCCCTCGGTGTTGGGCGCGGTCGTCGGGGTGTAGGGCCTCACGACGGGCTTGCCGTTCTTGCCGAGGGCCTCACCGTCCTTGGCGGCCTTGACGACGAGGGCACTCGCGACGTTGAGACCCGAGTCGGTGCCTTCGGGGAGGTCAAAGACGAACCTCGAAGAGTTGTGGTTGTACTTGATCACCTCGGCGAGCTTGAACGAGCGGAACTCGTCCGGGTTGAGCGCCGACTCCTTGTTCTTCTTGTTGGACTCTGACTCGGTGCGGAGTGCGTTGCGCTGGGGGCTGGTCGAGTAGTAGAACGCGACGGCGCCTGCGAGTCCCGCGCCGAGGAAGTACGGCGCTGTCGACGACACGCTGCCTCGGGTCGATGCAGCAGTAGCGTAGCCGCGGGTGAAGGTTGACGATGCGCGAGAGAACATGGTATATAGAGTGAGTGAGTGGTGAGAGAGCAAGAGGGGAACAGTTCGAGTTTCGGCGTCATTTCATCATTCACTCGTCATCATCTCACTCTCTCCTCATGTCGCGGACTACTTCGGATCGGTACCAGGTACGCTCGCATCCGTCCCCGTCAGGGTAGAGTCTGTACTCACCCCCACCGCAGCGTCAAGTGCTCGAGTTGGTCAAGCAGCCGGGCAACTCGCAGTGTGCCGACTGCAAGGCCCCGACCCCACGCTGGGCCTCGTGGGATCAAGGCGTATTCCTCTGCGTAAAAGTCCGTCCGTCCCCACTTGCCCTCGACTTGTCGGCCTCCGTATCTCACAACTCTCTCTCTCTCCCTCCAGTGCGCTTCGATGCATAGAAAGATCGGCAGCCACATCACCAAAGTCAAGAGTCTCACGTTAGACACGTGGACCAGAGATCAAGTCGAGGTGAGGCACGAACCCCTCCAACCGCGAGTTCTCCTTCACGACTTCTCGCTCACCCCCCACACCCCCCCTCGTGCAGAACATGCGCAACCTCGGCAACGTAAAAGTCAACTCGCTCCTGAACCCGGACGAGCGACGGAACCCCCCACCCCCGCCCGATTCCGACGGCGACTCGAGAAATTCCGAACTCGAGCGCTTCGTGCGAAACAAGTACGAGTACAAAGTGTACCAAGACTTTGATCATCCCGCCCCGACTTCGCCCCCACTGTCACTTCCGCTTCGAACTGTCCCACCCCGGACGCACTCCGGCATCGCCTCGATCAACAACGTTCCACCTCCGCCGATCCGGTCCAACTCGGTCGTCTACTCCCCACCGCCAGGTCCCCCTCCTCCCCTTGCCTCGACGCCTCGAGCCCCACCGCTTCCCTCGCGTGCATCGACGATCCCACCAACGGCAGTCTCGCACGCGCCCGTTTCTCGACCCGCTAAATCGGTTCGGTTCCCCTCGGACCCTCCCGTCGAGATCCCGTCTCCCCCCGACTCTGACGCAGACGACTACCACGATAACGATGACGATGACGGTAACTCGTACGCACCCCGTACGCGCGCCCGATCGCGTCACCGCACTCTCGGACCTTCCTCGACGCGTTCGATCCTCGTCCGGCGCGCGAACGCGAGCGCGATCCCGATCGACTGGGCCGCGTTGACGCGCGAGTCCGACTTTGGTGACGACTACCAAGACGACGTACCCCTGCACGCGCTCGGCGCGCTCGGAGTCAAAGGGGCCAACGTCGGGCTCGTCGGAGTACCAACGGGGGGCGGACCGGGCGTTGCGGGTTACACTCCGATGGCAATGTACGGCGCCGGTCAGGGGCAGGGTCAGAGTCAGGGTCTGGGCTCGGCCGGAGGGATGCAACCGTTGATGCCGCAGTTTACGGGGAGTGCCAAAGGGTACTTGCACCAGATGCACGCCGGAACGTTCCAGGGTCCGCCGTCGACGACGAACACGAACGGAGTGAACTTTGCTCAGCAGCCGCAGATGCTCGTGCCCCAAATGACGGGAAGTGTGTCAAAGAGCTACGGACATGGACAAGGGAATGGACGCGTCGGGATGGACGGAGATAGTTTCATGCGGATGTTCCAACCTCCGACGACGACGACGATTGGCGGACCCGGAGGTAACGTACCGCAATCCAACTCGATGCAACACCAGACTCAACTATCACAGCAGCAGTTTCAGCCTGCGCCGCCGCAACCTAATCGCACGAACCCTTTCACTCAGTTCATCGCGCCGGCGCAACCTTCGGCTTCATCTCACCTCCAGGCTCCGTCGAGTTCGGTGTGGGACGACCTCGTCTCGCTTTCGCCCTCTCCATCCTCGACGCCTCTCCCCGAGCCTCAAGTCTCGCCGCTCCGACCTCAACTGACCGGATTCGTTCCCTCGTCCTCCTTCGGTCAACAACTCGCGAGAGACTCGTCCCCTTCGCCGGCGCCTCCCTCACAACTCTTCGACTCCTCCGCTCAGCGCTCAACCTCTCCGTTCCAACCTCACGGCTCGATGCGGCAAGACCTTTCTCCGTCGTCGCAAAACCCTTCCCCGCTCAAACCTCAGTACACGGGATTCGTACCGAGTTCGTCGTATGGTCAATCGCTCCAAACTCAGCGGACCGGCGCCGAGGTTCAGTCAGCGACGCCTCAAGCGCTCCAACCTCAGCGTACCGGGTTCGTACCAAGTTCCTCCTTTGGTCAACAATTGGCGAAAGATCTCGACAGGGGAGGAGGAGGGGGAGCGACGAATCCGAACTCGAACAGATCCGACTCGCCCGGACTGTTCAATTTCGAACCGAACGGCGCGCCGAGACGAGCTTCGCCGGGTCTGTTCGATTTCGACGCGCTCGCTGGTCCTTCCGCCGATTCAAACTCGCGACCTTCCGGGCCTCAATTCGCGCAACTGACTGGGAATGGCCAACAACAACAACAACAACAACGAAACCCGTCGCCGAACCCCTTCATGACCCTGTCCAACACTCTCGGACCTGCTCTCCCGCGTCCCGCTCCAGCATCACAGCCTCAACAGCCGTATTCGACGGGTCCGGTCGGGAACGGTCTATCGTCTGGCAGCGCACCAGGGGCTGCTACGACGAACCCCTTCTTCTCGTTCTCTGGCCCGACCGCGAGTAGTTTCCCCGCTCAGAACAACAACAACAACAACAACAACAACAGTTTCGTCGACGGTTTCGAACAACAATCGCATCAGCAACTGCAACATCAGCAAACGTCGTCGTTCTTTCAGCCGCCGCCGCACAACGACCTCGTCGGAGGCGGACACGGCGGTTTGAGACCCCAATTGACTGGGTTCGCTCCAATCGGCGCAGGAGGAGGAGGAGGAGGAGGAAGCGGGACGAACCCCTTTTTGATGATGAACCATCACCATCATCAACACGACCAGCAACGACAACAACAGCAGCAGCAGCAACAATACTCGGGATACCGGTGACGTTGGGGCTCCGAGACGTTGAAAACAAAACGAGACTGAAACGTGTCGCCAAGATAGAAATTTCTTTCGCACAGATTCGACTCCTCCACCCCTCCCCTCTCTCTCTCTCTCTCCCTCCCTCTTGTCCGTCTTCTATGTCTGTGATGTCGATGTGTTGTTGTTGTTGTAGCAGCGAGATAGATGAATCAAAAACTTCCCGTCCCTATCTTTCTGGAGAGCGAGATTTTGAGAGAGAGAGAGAGAGAGAGAGAGAAAGAGAAGAAAACGAACTCCGGAGCTCGCATAGTCCCCGGACTCTCTCATTCTATCGCAATCTGTTTTTGCCTTCTGTTTCCGCATTCCCCGGGATCTAAACGGTGAGCTTGATCTCCTTCGCAGATCCCGAGACCTACTTTGGAGATCTTACTGTCTGCAATTTCACGAGCCGCCTCCATACTAAAAACTGTTTGTGCGGCGCAAGCGAATCTATCGCGAGCTCGAGCGTTCTCAAAAGACAGGCATTGTCAAAAAAACATTCTTTCCTCACAACGTTGCATGATCGGGGGGGGGGGGGGGGGGGGGGGGGGGAACATTTGACACTGATCGAATAGAAAAAAGAACACGGGGGGGGGGGGTGGATCCGAATCAACTTCCTCCCGGCTCCTTCTTCGTCACACGCCGAATACCGCCGTCTTGGCTCCATACAGCCCACACACGATCCTACTCCTCGACTTGAATCCCCCGTCCTGGTCTTCTGCCTCAGCCGCCGTCGCAGCTCCCGCCGCGACGTAAATCGGGACAAAGTGTTCCTCTCGCGGATGCGCCCGGCGAAACCCTCGGTGCTCGGTCAGCTGGTCGAGTAGGCGCGTTCGAGCCGCGTAGTCGGGTTCAGAGACGGCGTCGACGATCGCGCGTTCAAACTCGTGGTAGATCGGGTCTGCCGTCCGGGGAGAGAAGGCGGAGAAGTCGTCCTGTGGGTCGCCGGTTTTCATCAACGTGCCGAGTTAGCGAGGGGACGAGTAAGAGTCAGTCAGGCAGGGACCATAGAGGGAGATATCGAAAAGGATCGAGGAGGAAATGGAATGACGAGAGGGGGAAGAGACTGACGAAAGTGTGCACGGTCAAACCGCCCGAGATGACGAGAACGCCTTCGGAGCGGAAGAGTTCGAGTGCTTGACCAAGATGGCGTTGGGCGCGAGGCGACAGGTCAGATGGAATCGAGACCTGCAGGGTTCGAGATGAAGACACAGGAAGGGAGGGACGCGAACTTGTTCACCATTGAGCTCGCGAGCCTGAGAGAAACGATACCGCCGAACGAGCGACGTACCTGCACGATCGGAACGGGAGCCGTCTCGCCAAACATGAGTCTGAATGGGACAAAGACGCCGTGATCTGATCGTACGCAGGTCCGTCACGTCAGTTTTGCGTCCGATCCGCGATAGACACGAATCGGAAACCGACTCACCGAATCCAGGACCGGCAAAACCGCGTCCGTCTCTCCCTCGCCTTTCAGCTTTCGTCGTGAGTCGAGATTGCGTGATTCCAGCGGCTTGGAGTCGTTCGACGATCTGACGAGCGAGGTTCGAATCTCCAGCAGATTGGAACTTGGTCTCGTACAGTTCTCGAGGGAATCCAAAGTCTGACGACGAGCGCAAAAGATGTCAGGGACCGATCACGTCACCGGGCGGGCGAGAGACAGAACCAACAATCGTGCAAGAGTGGGTTTTCGTCTCCGTAATCCGTCACGATCCCTCCTCCGTCGGTTTCATAGTGCGCCGAGAGAACAATGATCGCTCGTGGGCGGTACTTGTCGAGAAGGGTCGGACCAAAGTCTTGGAGGAATTGAGAGAGCAACCCGTCGGGTCCCTGGATCTCGCCGAGAGTTGCGAGCATCGGCGTGTCCTTCGCGAGGTGGGACGGGAGTATCAACATTGGCTCTGTTTAGAGTAACTCAAGTCAGTCGATGCGGCGGGTAGAATGTTGAGTGAAGGGGGGGAGGTGAAACTTGCGACCATGAGCGAGGAACACGCTCGGGATCTTTCCTCTGTTTTCCTCGAGCGTCGGAAGCTTGGCGAGTTCCGCTCGCCACTCCTCGCGCGTGCTGAGAGCGCCAGAGGGAGGGTCCGACATGTCAGAGTGGAGAGTTGAGGCGATGCGAGTCGTCGAGGCAGTCGGTAGCAGTGCGGACAGACGCGAAAGGGTTCGTAGCATCCACTCGGAGGGAACGTGTAGTCCAGGTGAGGGCGGTAGAGCGGTAGAGCGAGTCGAGAGGGCGATCGAGATGAGGAGCAACAGAGCAGCGACGCCGACTGCCGAAGGTCTACCGAGTCGCGGAATGATGACTTGAGCTTGTTATCGAGCTTGTGAGAGGTTGAGTGAGCGAGTGCGTGGATGACGAAGCCATCGAGTGAATGGAAGAGCGGCGAGAAACAGGAAAAGGCAACTCCCCCGCGTCTCACGTAAGCCACTCTTCCCAGCGGCGGAAGCCTTCGGACCTCCGAGAGATTTTCGAATGCATCAACTAATTTCGAACTACGTGTCGGCTCTCGATCGCCTTTGTTTCGGAATTTATCCCTTTGTTGTGCACGAGCCTCGTTTGACACGCATGCCGACTCGAACATGGCATCTGTATCGTGGCTCTCGTCCACCCACCCACAATGTCGCTCACTCGTCTACCGCCCGAACTCAAACAGTCGGTCGTCGACCAGGTCGCGTTCTCGGATGAGCGCCTGCGACAGCACACAGCCGAGTCCCCGAACTCGCCATTCTTGAGAAAGAGCGGGCTCGAAAGCTTGTCGCGTGTCAACCACGAGTTGCGGTCCATGTGCTTACGGCACTTGTTCAAGGTGAGCTGTTTCCGGTCATGTGGGAGCAAATTGGTTGAGCTCAACGTCGATCTTTCGACCAGACATTCAACGCTCGCGTACAAGGGACATCCTACATTCCAAAATCACTCGGGAGCATGGGGATCTGGCCCGAATGCGCTCGATCCGCGTGTACCGAACTCGTCTATCGACCCCAGACGCTGGTTCCTTTCGGTGATGCCTATCACCTCGTGGAACTCGTTCCCTGGCTCCCAAACCTCCAGAGGATCAATTACAGCGACCACAGGTGTCTCTCCGACTCCGCTATGGGGGAGCCATCCTATCGTAGTTCTATCCAAAACGTCCGGGAATTTCGCATCAACCTCGGACGAAACCGCCTTGTCACTGCTCTCGCATGCCTTCCCCTGAAACCCTCCCAAATCACCCATCTTGACACCGAACGTTGGATCGACCGCGCGACCGAACGCTTCCTGAACGTCCCGCTCGGACTACGTCCATCGTCAGATCCAGACACGGCGTTTCTCAACTACCTCCTCAGCTGTTCGAGCCTCGTCTCTCTCGAGCTCAAGGCAGGCGTTCACAACCAAGATTTTCGCCCCAATTCGCTAGCTAGCCTAGCCCCTCTCGTCTTTCCTGGTTTAGCTTGTCGTTGCCGGTTCCAAAGTACCCTCACGTCGTTCAAGTTCACGGGAGTCGTACACAGCTCTCAGCTTCAACCTATCGACGCCTCGGTTCTCCACTTTGCGGCGTCCTTCCCAAACCTCAAAGTCCTCGAGCTCGTCGCCGAGGGAGGCTCGATCCTGGGGCCCGGTTTTACGACTTTGTTTTCCCTCTCGAATCTCGTCTTTCTTTCCCTCTCCCTCGGAACCATCTCTCGGACTCTCCTCTTCCTCGATGTCCTCTCGACGCTTCACCTTCGTCGTCTCGACCTCACGATCCGCCGCTCCGACCCACTCGACCCGTTGCGCCACGGCGCAACCGCCAACCTCGACGATTTCGGTCCCCGATTCGAACGTCTCCGCGACACGCTCGAGCTCGTACGCCTCGAATCAGACACGAACGACACGAGGTTTCGACTCCACCGCATCGGCGAACGAACGTTGGACGTCAAGCGATGCCGGATCGAAACGAATTGGCACCGAGGCGATTACACGACGGACGACTACCCTTGCACCGTGTCCGTCGACCCCAGCGACCCGGACGAGGTCAAGAAGCGCACGGTGGCGAAAGTGCGGAACCTGTCGAAGTGGCTCGCGGAGGAAGCGGAAAAGTTGAACGGCGTTGACTGGGAAAGGAAAGCGATAGAGCTACTCAAGGAGCTCAAGGGCGTTGAGAAACTCAAGCTACTGTCGGAGGTGTGAGACTTTGGTCGGAGGTTCGAGGAACGGGTTCAGGCGTCGGGTTCTCCGGCGCAGGTTGCGATGTGTAAAGTCACGTGTTTCGTTTCGTGTCGGCTCATCAGATTTTCTACTTTCGCACGAGTCCGGGGTCGTCTAACTCGGGTCATTCCGTCTTGAGAGCGTACGTCGTGATTGCTTCCCTGTATGGCGCTGCAGGGCAGTCTGTCGGACTCGGTTTGGGTGCCTCCAAATGCCGTGGGGCTTTTTTTTTGGTTCGTTAACGACGGTCTTTGCGAATTGACTCGTGAACGATGTAGTCTATGTCTGAACCCGCCGCTTCCGTTTGGCAGATGCGAGTGGGCCCAAATTTCGGAAGATTCACGTCGACTTAGCTTGAACTTGATCAACAACAGCTCACCCGTCATCTCTGCCGCGCAGCGCCTGAACGCTCAACCCACTCGGACAAGTTCACAAGATCCCACCCGTGCCCCTCGCCTCGCTCGCCTGGGACCGTTCGTGGTGGACGAGCGTGCTTGAATCGTTGAACGACTCGTCTCATCGACTCGCGGCGTTCTCGATGCATTCCAACCTGCGCCTGTTGCTCGTCGGGCTCGTGTGCGGCCTCCTCAGTGCCGTATACCCTCGCTTGCCTTCTTACCTCCCGTACTCGATCGCGTCGCGGCTCCCGTTCCTGTCGTCTTCCCTCCTCGACCCCGACCTCTCAAAGACATGGCAATCCGTCCAGCGGTACCAGCACTCGATCCCGATCTCGCAGAACTACGAGCACAGCCCTGAATCGAGGTGGGAGGAAGAGATCGAAAAGCAACTGAGGTTCGGGAGCAAGGAGGGAGGCCGCGAGATGGAGAAGGAGCTCAAGCGCGTCAGGAGAGAGGTTGAGAAACGCACCGAACACGCGGGCAAAGAGAACATGATCAAGCACAACTTGCCCGTCTACTATCTCGATCAAGGTACGGTCACAAGTTTTCTTCTTCGCAAAGTTAAATCGTGAGCTAACCCTCGCGTTCCACGGCAGATCTGGACAGCTCGTTCCTCCCGACAATCGGACAAGAGATTAACTCTCTCGTACCACTATCGGTCGTCGTCCTTTTCGCCAACCCGTGAGCATATTCATCTGTCGAAAACTTGGCAACCCACCTGAATCCTGCCTTGTCGCGTTACAGCACTTCATCGACCCGTCATCTCCTCCTGTCTACGACGACGCAACAAACTCACTCCCCCTCGCCAAAGCTCGTGCAATCCCTCCTCACCTCGTTCGCCTCCCACTCACCAAACTCAGTTCCGGCCCTCTCCTCTTCGCTCGTGTCCCTCCCCGAGTCCCTTGACTCGTTCGTATCGTCTCTGGGACTCGACAAGGCGATAAAGTTGACGCTCATTGGCGTTCCAACCTCGTCGAGCCGGACCAAGGAGGAGTTGTGGGACATTGGCGAAGTGTTGCACCAGTTCCGACACTCTCACCACGACCACTACCACGTGACGAATCCCAAGGCTCGCTCGCGTCACCCGATCGAGGAAGAAGACGAAGACGACGACGGAGGACCGTTCTCGGCCAAGCGCAACGACAAGAAGCACAAAGGCGAGAGGGACTTGCTCGAACTGAGTAAACGCACCGTCGTCATCTCGCTTGGTCGATCGACGCCTCGTCTCGTGCGTCTCTCGTCTCTCTCCCTCTCTCGGTTGTCTATGCAGTGAAACCATGGTCGTAAGCTCGAACGTTACTGACGCGTTGCGCCTTTTTTTCTTTCTTTTTCTTTTCGTATCGCGGGATTCCCCCCTCTCCCACCAAACACTCTTTAAAACAAAAAAAAAACAAATAGGCTTCGACCTCGTCCTTTACATCGTCCCTCCGAGACGTCCTCGAACACTCGACGTCGCATGCGAGGTCTCTCTCGCTCGCCGCCCTCTACGCGAGTTCGGTCGGTCACAAACCGACGAACTCGTTCCAGATGGACAACGGCAATGACGACAACGACGGCGGCGGAGGGTCGGGGTTCGCCGGGTTGATGATCGCGGCGGAAGCGGCGGGAGAAGGCGAGGCGGAACGAATCATGGGTTCAAGAGCGCACGAGGGTCTCGACAAGGCATGGAGGTTCGGGGGTTTGCCGATACGGTGAGGAGGGGATCCGGGGCGAGAGAGGCAACGGGGACGAGTGAAGTAGAGTTGCGACGAGAGGCTCTCGACTTTTAAACTCTCCAAACGATAGGTTTTTTTGTTCCGAGATGCCAAGGCGCCCCTTTTGCAAGAGAGAAATGACCGTGCCGTGGGATACAAAGCTTGTGGTGAAGTCGATTGTTGCAGATACTCGAACGAGTGAGTTGTGATATGGTGCGAAGGCAGGGTAAGAACGAGGGGGATCGAAGGAATACAAATACAGGTCGAGGGGGGAAAGAAACGACAAGGGAAAAGTGGAATGAACTGCTTGCCACCCGTTGGACCGCAGCTTGTTCCTATCCCTTCCGGATTCGTAGAGGAGAACCTCGTCTCGACGCCAGGGCGCTCGGGCGATCGATTGCCGCTTTACTGTCCAGGTTTAGTCGATTGGCCGGCCGGTGTTGATTCTGCCGAAGCGGCGGCACCCTCTCCCGCTCCTCCCTCGGCCGCCTTGGCGGCGTCGCTCTTGATTCCTCCTCCCAACTCGGCCTCTATCCGTTCCTTTGCGCGCACAATCTTGGATTGGAGGTAGTGACTCGAGTGGGGTTTCCCTTCTTTCGTCAATGGGTTGTTCGCTTGGAACAGGTGATCAAAGTTCTATCCGGGGGAACAATCTCAGCATACTGGCCTGGTTCCCTGAAAGAGAGAGGAGAGGCGACTGTTACCTTCAACATTTGCTGCAATTCCGAACTTCCCTCTTTGAACGCCTCGCTCGGCTTCTTCACGTTGAGAATGTTGGCCGCCTCGTCGAGCGTCATGCCGAGTTGCCGGCTCACTTGGTCGACGCCTCCCCCGCCGCGGGCCGTCGCGCCTGAACCTCCGCCGGCAGATTCACTCGCCCGCGCATCTATAGACAACTCGTGAATGAAACCGTGAGGAGGACGAGACAGAACACCGACGGGACTGGGGCACAGGGACGGCAAGGAAGGGGCTACTCACTCCTCGCTGCTTGGCGCCACGCCTGGACGAACGCTTTCCCGAGGATTTGACTCCCGAGAATCACCACTTGTGCCAACACTCGAGGCGCAGACTATCCGTTTCCACCCCCGACCTCTCATCAGCTCTCCGAACCGCGCACTAGAGTCCAGAAAGAGACGGCGTACCATATCGTCGTGTTAGGTGAATGCGGATCGATTTGATCAAGAAGCGTTTCTCAACCCAAAAAAAGAGGTCATCTAAGAAAAAATGTAATGCAGTAGTTACAGTGATTACAAATCGGGGTTCAAGTCTAGGTCAAACTCGAACTGTTCTTCTTCTGGCTCGTCGTCGTCAGCGTCGTCGTCGGCACCTTCCGCACCGCCACCCTGTCCATCCGTCGCCGTCGTCGTGGTAGTGAAATTGTGCGACCCGGAATGTTGGTGTTGTTGCAGAGTTTCGTATTGCTTCGCTTCGAATTGCAACCTCTCGATCGCGGTTGCGTCTCCATGGGAAAGTTCGGTCGGGTGCAGCTCTTGACCTTCTCGTCGAGCTATCATCTCGACATGAAGCGCACACGGAATGAGCCAACTCGAAATCGAAACGAGAGGAACACGGAAGAAGAGAAAGGAAAGAAGGTTTCTTTCTTGAACTCACGTCCGGTCTCCCCGGTCTGTCCAAGCGCGTCCCTCCCAAATTGCAACCTCCCACGTCTCATGACTCCCTCGGTCGGGAACGGCGGAATCGCACCAGGGGGCAAGGTCCGTCCCGTCGGGTCCGTCGCGCCGAGCGCTTTCGTGCGCAATTTTTCGTTTGGCGGGTACAAGCTGCTCGGAGGCGCCGACGTGAACGGTGCGAGGAGCCGCGCGTACGACAAGAGGGCCGCCGAGGACGACGCCGGCGTCGCGGAGGCGGCGCGGGCGCGGCCGATCGCGACGCGGTCGAGTTTACCCGCCGCGACGACGGGGTCGAGGAGCTCGACGCACGACGCGAGGGTCGTCGTCGAAGCGTGGTACGAAGACGAGAGTGTTTCAAGGGATGCGACGAGCGCGTCGATCCGGGCCTGGCGCTGTTGGTGCTCCGCCGCGAGCGAGACGAGTTTGGACAGTTTCGAGTCGACGGCGGCGAGCGACGCATAGATCGGATCGGTGAGCGCCGAGACAAACTGCGAGGTCGAGGACGGACTCGACAGGATTGAAAAGAGTTGGATCGAGAGGGACGAGAACTCGTGGATGAGGTGCGAAAGTTGAAGCGAAATCGGCAACCGCGGCGAAGGAATCTCGGCAATCTCGGCCGGCGAGAGCGAAGTGTGCGTTGCCATTGCTCGAGGGAGTGCCATGCGGCTCAGTTTACCTGTATGGGAGAGAGTCGCGAGCGTCAGGCGATCTTGATCTCGAAGCGCGTCCCTTCGACTCGCGTCCCCCCTGTGAGCGTGATTAGCGGTCCGAACCAGCTGAGATCCGTACGCCGTGCCACATTGGTGTGACCGCGAGCCCTCGAGTGCTCTCAAGCTCGACCAAGTTGGCTGCTTCCCCGCGTTCCGGCGCACTCCTCCTCGGGTCGGAAACGGGGACTGACCTGATCCTTCGACGTAGTACCGTACCTCAAGTGTTGCCTGCGAGCCCGATTACGATCAACCGTGAACGACGATGCGGTGTGAAGTGGAACGTAAACCCGGTTTCGCAAACTTCGGTCGGCTCGTCTCGACCACGTTCACTCTGTCGCGCAAATTCTGGCCCCGGATTCCGGTTGACCGGAACAATCTCACTCTTTATCCACACTGATGTACAAGCAAAAGCTTTGCACACACCCAGAGATTGTGCATTCCGCTTTTCGAGAACGCTCAGGCTTGCTCGTTTCTGTTCCTACCTTGCCCATACACATCCGGTCCCGCCCCCTCGAACAACAGGTGACGAAATTCACAGTAACCAATCGAGGAATTTCTGCCAGCGCGACGTCAACTCGCGCCTTGCCAACTCGTCCGCCTTGCGCTTCTCCTCTTCGATCGAGAGGAGATCGTCATTGGCGATGATAGCCCCGCGCCCACTGTCCAAGTCAATGTCGGCGAGAGGGATCAACTAGAGAGGCGGGCAAAAGGGAGAGGGGCGGTTCGTCAGCCAAGGTAACAGCTCGCGAGCCGATAAAATTTTACTCACTTGGGTCCTGTGCCATAGCTTCCATCCGAGACTGCCGAGAAAGAAGTTACGTCGATATCAGTATGCTGGACTTGTACTGGTCGGATGCGGAAGACTAAAGGGGAGGAGCGGACTAGAGAGCGACGTAGATCGCGACACTGTTCGATCGAAGCGACATGAGTGCTAGCACAGGACAGAGGGACTCCGCTACGACCCACCTGATGTATGCAGCGAAAAAGTTGGACACGGACCAGTTCCCCTTCAAGAAGACGGAAAAGCCCGAGATTAAAGCGATGATCCCTGCGGTGCCGTCAGGCGTTCGACTCGTGGAACGTGAGCATGAGAGTTTCCGCGTGACCGGGAATAGGAGTATGCTCACAGCTAGCGACGAGACCGTACCACCCGAGGTAGGGCAAGAAGCGTCCTCGGTACGGAAGAGACGACCTCGAAATGCCTTGCAGTTGGCGCGCTCGATCGAACCGGATCCAGCACAAACAAATGATGCCCCAATTGAGGAGACCCGACACGGCGTTGATGTTCTGGAGCCACGAAAAGACTTGCGCCGGTCCACTCGAGACCGAGAGGTACGCGAGCGAACCGAACGCCATCGACAGAATGACCGAAACGAACGGGACACCGTTCGGCAACACTGCGTTCACATGAGAACAAGTTTAGATCTGGCGTATGTCGCAGTGTGGAATCTCATCTAGTAGTTACCTTTGGCGAATACTTTCGGAACGCGTCCACTCAGCGCCATCGAGTACAAAGTCCGTGAAGCGGTGTCTGCGCGTTGCTTAAGACTTAGCAACGACCCGCGAGCGCGCGAGAAAGATACGAAGACTCACATGCGTAAGAGTTCCCGGCCGACCACGCGCTGACGATGAAGAGGGCGTTCAAGCTAGCGGAACGAGTCGGGTCAACTCTGACCTTTGCTCGTCGTTGTGCCGAACTCAACGTACATGTGAGGGAGAACCTGGATGCCGCCGTTTTGGATCGCGATGACAAAAGGAGAAGCGGCAGCTAGGAGAGGCACGAGAGCCTTGAGTACGGACGCTGGGGGCGACAAAGGGGGGAGGGGGGGGGAAGGCTACGACTTACTTCCACCGGACTTGAGTCTCGACTCGTTCGAAGGTACAAGCACTGTGACGAGAAAGATTCCTCCAATGTAGAAGAATAGCTGGGTGAAAGTAAACAGTCGTCAGCGACGGATAATCGCGCTCGCAACGGGCGAGACTGGAGACGAACGATCCGGTACGCGACTTTTTTTATCGCTCGCGGAATCTCGCGTAGAGGGTTCTTCGACTCTCCCGCAGCGAGAACCATGGTCTCGGTGCCGAGGTACGTGAAGGCGGCCCCGACGAAAGCCGCTACGACGGAGGCGAAACGACCGAGCGCTCCTTCAATGCCGTTGTACTGGACCCAGGGCGAGTCTAAATTGCGCTTTGTCAGTGGTAAGCTCGAGATCTTGATCAATCTATGGAAGCTTCAGCGCACCTCTCCAGTAGCGGAATCCAAGTCGATCATGGTTCGGGGCTCCACCGAGGTCGATGACAAGGCCGACAATGATGATGAGGATGAACGCGAAGACTTTGAGGCCGGCAGTCTGAGGGTGACGGTCCGTTAATGCTTTTCATACGTCCAAGGGAAGGGTAGGTAACTCACGACGAATTCGATTTCTCCGAAGTATCGCACGGGGCAGAATGCGACGACGAGAGCTGCTGCGTAGAAGATTGAGCTGGGATAGGGTAGTAAGAGAATTAGCGGTGATATAACGCCGAGTTCGCATGCAGTAAGCTTACATCAAAGCGGCGGTGGGGATGTTGTTCGGCCAATAATCAACCAGGATGCAAACAGCCGAGAGGTCGTTGGCGAAACCGAGAGCGTTCCTACAGCGTTACGCGTTCAGCTGAGACGAGCGATGAGCAACACGATTTGTGAGCTGGGACTGACCCGTAAAAGTAGCTGATACCAAGTGCGAAACCGGCGGCGGGATCGATGAAACGACCGGCGAAATGAGGAAAGCTCCCCGAGCCTGGATAATTCGTCGAGAGTTCGCCGAGACACTCCATGACCGCAAATAGCAGCGTGCCAATGATACAGTAGGCCAAGAAGAGTGCGATGGGACCGACTTTCGCCAAACTTAGGCCGGAACCGATGAAGAGACTGTTTGCGACGGGTTGGCTCTCAGTATCTACTCGACTTCGGCCACGAAGGACACGGGAGACATTCGAGGAAAAATGACAAACCCTGTGCCGATCGCCTAGATGTCCGGAGAATGGGACACACGACCGAGGTCGATGCATCAGCGACTGAATGGGAAACAGGTCAGTTCCTCGTGGGAATGAACGTACACCGCCGAATCCAATCATCTGCATCGCAGAGAGAATGGTTAGCGGATCGACTGAGGCACAAGGCGGTGACAAGAAAAGCGCTCACCTGCAAATGGCGGGGTTTGAGCTGACGTTTCGTTTCGCCGACTCCGCCGGTTCTGCCGATATCTTCGGGTCGAATCGGTTGATCATGGGATTTTGTCGATAGAGCATCGCTTAGAGAAGTTGTATCCGTCATCGCTGATGCGGTTTCCCAGGCGTCAGGGAGGCGGAAGCTTGGGCGGAAGAGAGCCGTTCGAAAATTCGCAGGTCGACCTCCGCGAGTGATCGATCCGGAGAAATATTCCGGCCGAGAAAGTGGCATCCCTAGGTGTCATCCTGCCGCGAAAGCACGCTCGAAACAGGTCTGTCAGGGCGGTCCGGACAGCACGCCATAATCTGCCGGAAGAGAATCATCAATCTTGACTGCTCGTGCATCGCGGGGGCGAGAACGAAGTGGGTATCCTACACAGTACGCCGTTCCGGGACGTTCGCTCCGTCCTTCGTGCCGACCTCACACGGCAGACCGTTGAGGGGAAGTTCATCTAACAACTGCCTGCGTCGTCGAGCGGGACTTCGCAAGTCTGTATCGAGACCTCGAGTTTCTCGTGCATAATTGCGTTCCTGGTCGTGGGTCGACGATCGCGTCCCGGCTGGCGGACGGCATGGAGAGTCAAGTTTCGCCGCGAATTTGCGAATTCGAGTTACCCCGGATCCGAACCATGATCCGGCACCTTCGCGCTTAGAAGTATAGCAATATGTACGACAACGGCGAGACGGGCGTGTGTGATCAGGAATATTACGAGTGAAAAGGCAGAATATTCGTGCCGCTCGGTCGACCGCGAGTGAGCAGAGGTTGCGCTGCAGGGCCTATGAGGCATTTGACGTCCCTGTAGCCACCGGGAGAGCCGGAATACTATCCAAGACAACAAGGTCGAGCTGTAGGTTTTTGTGCTGCGGGCGAAATGTCGAACATTTTGCGCGCTCTTTCGCCACGTTACATGATCCTTGGGTTTCGGTACCTTCAACAGCTCGATCAGGACATGTTCGCATTCGTTGCCCCGCATCCGTTCTCCCACACTTCGCCTGCACCTGATGACCAGCGACGAGCGCGCAAGTTCTGCACCGAGCTTTCCGACTTTGTCGTATGCTCAGGCGGTCACCGATCCAGCTACCTTTGTCCTTCGCCTTCGTCAGGCACTCCTGACCGTGGGCTTCTTCAACTTGACGGCACGTACTCCCCGGCTCTCGGCACTCGTCGCTCTGATCGGATCCTGACCCCCCCGCCATGGGCCCTCGCAGGATATTGACCAAGTCGTCCCCGACTGGTACGCTCTATGGGACGGGGCTTTTGCTGCGAGTCGTGCCTTCTTCAGTCAACCCCTCGCAAAGAAGAACGAAATCGCCATGATCAACTCCCGACACTTTCGAGGTTACGCTGCCAACAAGGAGGAAGTGACAGCGGGGCTACCCGACTGGAGGGAACAGATCGATTTCGGGTAAGTTCCCAGAGTTGCACAATCTCCGAGAGGGAGCGCTAACAGCGAGCCGGGAACTCCTTGCGAAAACCGTACCAGGCCAGACGCAGTATCCCCGGCGATTCCCTACCCTCCTCCGCCTACAAAAGCGATCGCACTCTCGCTGTACGGTCCGAACCTCTACCCCTCGGAGCCGGTCGGGTTCGAAACTGCGATCCGGTCCTACCGCGCGGCAACGACACAGATCGCGGAACGGCTCGTGCACCTCATCGGACAGTCTCTCTCGCCCACGCCCGAACTCTTTTCGAACCTGTTCCTCGATGCACGCGACGACGACGAGAAGAAAGACCCGCCCTACACTCGACTCAAAGTCGTACAGTACCCACCCGTCGAACCAGGTGAACGAGGGTTTGGGGTCGGAGCTCACCGCGACGGAGGAGGTACGCCCCCCGCCTCGACCTTTTTTCCCCTCCCCTTGTCGCCTTCGCTTGCTTCCCCGCGTCCCGCGTCCCGAGACCCAAGCTGACGTGAAACCCATCTCCCTCACGTCCTCCACGCCAATCGACTGAATCCAGGCTTGACACTTCTCGCGCAAGACGACTCTGGCGGACTCCAAGTCCAAACGTTCTCCGGCTCCTGGCTCGACGTCAAACCCATCGCATACGCCCTCGTCATCAACGTCGGTCAAGTCCTCGAACGCGTGTCGCTCGGAGTGTACCCCGCGACGACTCACAGAGTCGTACCGACGCCTTCGGATCGGATTTCGTCGCCTAGGGTTTCGATCCCATTCTTCTTCTCGCCTCGACTGTCGACGAGACTCGAACCGCTCAAATTAGAACAGCTACATGAAGAGCTTAGAGATCACGTTAACGAAGACGATGACGACGAAGGCCACGGTCACGGCCGCCGACAGGTTGTGAGCGAAGTCGGCAAGGGAGATTTACACGCCGAAGTGTACGGCGATGCGGCGTGGACGGGAATCAAACGGAGTCATCGACACGTGTGGGAAAAGTACTACCGTCAGTACGATCAGTACGAATAGTTGGGTAAATAGGGAAATGTAACGGTCGTCGATAAGGGGGAAACAAGGAGAGAGAGAGAGAAAAAAAAAGATTTGTTTTCTTGGTAAAAAAAAGTCAGTTCGAGACGGGGGGTTCTTTTGGGCCACACCGGGTTTGATGTCCGCGCATCCGGGTCGTGCGCAAGAACTGCGAGGCAAGGGCATGGAAGGGAGAAAAACAACCGATTACAGACGAAGGTAGGTCAAAGGATGAGAACGGGGATGATGCAAGGGAGAGAAAGAGAGGATGAAAGGTGGTGGGCGGTAAATACGGTTGGTGGGAAATAGAGAGTTGAGAAACCGAGAGGATACCGATGGGACGCGTCAATGAGGAAGTGACAAGAACCCTGGACCGTGACAGGTGTCGTTGAAAGGGCCGGAAGCGGAGGATAGCGTGTGATGGGGGGGGGGATCAATTGAGTCGTCTATTTCGCCTCTCCCGTGCCAGCTGCAGCGGCCGCCGCTTCCCTCTCCTTCCTCGCCTCCTCTTCCCGCACGGGAGCAAAGTACGCATGTTGACTCGCCTCTTTCGCCAACAACCTCTCCTGGTGGTCGTACCTCAACAGCTTGTCCAGAAAGTCGATCGCTTCGTTCGAGATGTAACGTTGGTTCTCCGACGTGACGAACCTCGCCCACGGTTTGCGCGCGAACCGTCCGAGAATGTCGTCAAACTCGGGCGACAGGTCAATGTCGTACTTTTCGAGGTAGGCGTACAAGTCGTCCGTGCCGAGGACTTTGCAAATCTTGACGAGTTGGTCGTAGTTCTGTTGTTTCACGGCAGCAGCTGGCAATTTTAGCTCGCTTGACCTCTGGAATCGGACGGGACATCTGAGGCAATAAGCTTACGTCTCGTCCGTGGAAGAAAGGCTAGCGCGGAGGAACACGACAAATGGTCAGCCAGGATCACATGAACAATCAAAAAGCCTTCGAACGCATACCTCCTTGCGGAAAATCTAGTCGATGAATGGAGAGCCGTTTGTCAATTATTTGTGAACACCACAGAAGAAAAATGCTTGGGACCACTCACCATCGACGCAAACATGCAACCCAAACTCCACATGTCGAGCGAGTAATCGTATTCTTCATGTTCGCAGGACGAAAAGAGATTAGCTCAAATCGAACTCCGAAAAGTGGGTTCAATAGTGCAGCTCGAGACGCACCTTGGAAGTCGACCAGCAGCTCGGGACCCTTGAAGTACCTCGAGGCGACCCTGACGTTGTACTCGGTTCCGGCATGGTAGAATTCGGCGAGACCCCAATCGATCAGGCGCAGCTAAGGGAACACAGGGTTAGGGGCCGACCGGCTGCGAGGAAGACAACACAAAGGAAGACAAGTGATGGCATACTTGACGCTTTTCGTGATCGATCATGACATTGTGGGGTTTGACATCTCTGTGCATAATACCCCGCGAGTGGCAGAAGTCGAGAGCTTTTAGGAGTTCAAAGATGTAGTAGCGCTGGCGGAGTCGCGTCGCAGAGCGATAACGCGTGTATAAGCGAGAAGCTCCCAAACGCAAGGGTCGATGTCGTAGAAAAAAGGGTACTCACGACGTCGTAATCGGTGAATTTGGGGTAGAGAACTTTGAAGTCGGTGTTGTTGACGTGCTCAAAGACTGGAGAAGGATTCGCAAAGCCGAGTCAGTCTCGACGGCCATGACGTTCTCGTGGACCTAGGGAGACTCACTAATTGACGGAGTTTTCGACTGAGGTGGGAACGATTACGCATCAGTGTACGAAAGAGATCCAATACGAGACGAGACGGATAGGTCGAAGAGATTCACCTGGGGGTCCCTCACGACGTCCAACAGGCTGACGATGTTGGGTCCACCGGCCAAGTTTTGAAGGATTTTGATCTCGCGCTTGATTTTCTTCTTCTTGACGGGCTTCAAGACCTTGATGACGCATTTAGAGTCGTTCAACACGTTGACGCCCTCGAACACTTCCGAGTACTGCGAGGGAGAGATTCGATTCGAGTCGAGTGGGGTGAGTGAGTTTGCTACAAGACGGAGGGGAGGGAGGTTGAGGACGAGAGGGGGTTACCTTGCCGCGGCCAACCTTCCTGACGACCTCGTAGTTGTCCTGGACGCCCCACGCGACGGCGAGGACGTCGTAGTCCCACCAGACTCTGCCGAACTTCTCGTTCGCGTCGGCGTAAATCCTCGAGATGGAACGACCGGGCGCCATTGGTTCGGGTCGAATTGGAGTGCAGAGGTCGAGTCAGAGGAAACGAGTCGGCTCGAAGCAGTCGCGAGGGTCGAGTCGGTTGAGAGAGAGGGAGGGAGAGAGAGCGCGAGGCGACGGAGTTGATGACCGGGACGAGGAAGGGGGTGCGACGCGCGAGTTGCGGTTCTACCAGTGGGCGTACGGGGGTCGAGTCTAGCGAGAGAGCGCGCGTCGTCGGAGAGGCGTGGAGGACGGGTGGGAGGACGGGGATGCGCGCGTGAAGTTGCAGCGACTCTCTCTCTCTCCCTCTCTTTCTTCTTTCTCTCTCTATCTTCCCGTTAACTCTCTCCCTCTTCGATTGCCAAGGGCATGTAGTGCGACCAGGCGTCCAGGATTTCTCTCTCGTGAGTCTAGCTCCCCGTTGGTTGCTGCGTTTGCGACATTTTCTCCTTCTCGCTCGTCTCTTCCCCTCTCGACTCGACGGCGACCCTACCCCGACTGCCAACGATGTTACAAACTATACATAATCCAATTGATCCTACCGAGTTGCGAACGATTTACTCTCGTCTCGTCAAGAAGGACACTTCCGGGCTCGTTACCCACAACTGAGGCTTCATCATCCACCCCCCGAATCAATCAAGTTGAAACCGAGATGTATCGATAGAGAACTGACCTTGGGTTCTATCCTCGAACAGTTCAGGTCGATCGTGTGTTCGGCGACCCCGAGGTTCCAAGTCTCCCGCGTCGACCCTGCCTCGCCCACCTCGCACCTCGCCCCGCTGCTCGTTTCGTTTGTCGCTTGCCGCTTTCGGACAGAGGCTCGTCTCGTTCCTTCCGCTGCTCCCCCGATCTCGAGGTGTCTTCTTTCTCGGCTTGTCCTTCTCTCGCTGTCGCTGTCGCTTCGTTCGTTCGTTTGTTTGCTCGTGTCTGCATGACGTTCAAGATGAGAGTCGCAATCCTCTCGCTCTTCACCACCATTTTCCTCGCCGTCGGTAATCTTGCTCCGGGTCAAATCGCCTTCTCTGATCGGGTCCTGGTCCTGACATCCCCGGCCTTGTGCTGTGCCCGTAGCCCAATTCTTCCCTCTTTCGCTCTACTCGGTCACTTCGTTGACAACCCTCACGAAGCGTGCCCTCGCCGATTACACTCCCGTCCTCTTCTCGTCCTCTCCCGTCTCGTCCTCGCCCCTCGACGACGGTTCCGCGACGTTCCTCCCCGACATCATCCAAGCCGCGACTCGCACCTGCCAGCCGAAGTGTCACGTCGTGTCGAGAACGCTCGCGGGCTGTCTCAGGTCGGGAGCGGATTACGACATTCTCAAATGCAGTTGCTCCGACACGACACTCGCCCGAGTCTGTGAGTCTCGCGCCGTCGTCTTGACGTTTTCGTCCTCGTGGCCGCTCATGCGACGATGGATCGATTTCTCCACAGACACTTGCGCAAACTGCATCACGATCGATGCGTCGAATCCAAACGGAACCCTTCCGCTCCAAAACTACAACGGTAAACCTGAAACCCCCTCGCTCGTTCGACGAGGTCGAAACGTTCTCCCCTCGCTCCTGAACCCACTGACGAAAGATTGACCGATGGGTATTGGGTTTTTTCTTCCCTTTGAAAACAGCGTTCGTGAATCAATGCATTTCCCTCTCGCTGTCCAACTCGTCACAGCTGTACCAGATCCGGGGTCAACCGCTCACGATCGCGCACGCGACGACGACCTTGACGAACCCGAGCGCGACCATGTCGGGCGGCGGCGGCGTTCCCGGCGAGACTTTGTCGCCAGTGGCGGGAGCGGGAGGCGACGAGTTTGACGACGATGGTATCGTCGCCGAAGAGGAGGGTGAAATCGATCAGGACGAGATGGACTCGTCGGCGGTCACTTCTGCGGGAGTTCGAGCTCGAGCTGGACGTCGGAGGAGCGCCCTCATTGGCACACTACTTGGCGGGAGAGGCGTTTTCGTCGTCGTTGCGGTAGGGGTCGGTTGCCTCCTCCTACTCTAGAGCTCTCGCTCGGTTCTTCAACTCGCGAACTCGCGGGGCTGGTCCAACTTTTTCTTCTCTCGCTGCAATGTAAACATCCTTACAGTAGATCATGCACGTCGCGGTACCGTTGTCGTTTGCAAAGCTTTTAACCCGCGCACGTAGTCTGCAAGGAGGCGCCCGTCTCGAGACTGCCCCCGGCTTGAACAACCAGTGAACTCCAATGCTATGACTCGTACTGTACACTTGTCGGAACGCGAGAGTGAAGAATACTTAGGGAAAATACCGAATTTTCCTTTTTCTTGTTCAAACCACGTAGTACAGCTTCGACTTGATCAGCGTGGTACAGTCATGGCGAGACACGTGTACTCGTCTCGATCGACTCGGTGCGGATTCCAGAAAATGCCGACGGTCGTCGACGCGAAATCATCTGGCCAGTTTTCGTTACGTACGATACTTGTCCTCAACCGAGACGCTCGACTCTGCCCAGCATGTTCAAGAAGTGAGTCTGTACCGCTTTGCTAAACGTGGGCCCGGCAGAACTGACCCCCATCTCGTCCAACTCCTCCCTCATCTTCATCTCGAACTCGCCCTCTCTCCCCGCGCGTGTCTCCGTCTCGCGGCGTGCTGTTGTGGGCAGGTTCTCACCTAAAGAAGACATTGCGGGCAACGCTCCTATGAAGTCCTCGCTTCAGAGGCAGATCCGGTCAAAGATTCTCGACCAGTACCCGTACCTGTCACTCGCGGCTCTCCCCGTCCCTAGATCGCTCGCCACCGGCGCGGGCGCGGGTGGGGAAGACTCGGACGAAGACCAACTCGAAGGAGGAGACGATGACTCGGGTCAGCGACGCAAGAAGGGAGCCGGGAAAGACAAAAAGTCTAAAAAGGACGGAGGAGGAGGAGGAGGGGGCAAGGCGAGCAAGAAGGGGGGTAAGAAGGGAGGTGACAGTCACGTCGGAGAGGAAGCTCAGCAACCGCAAGGAGACGACGCGCCCGCGGCGGCGGGAGAGGAAGAAGCGCTGACTGTCATGGATACGCTCTGGCCCAAGAAAGAAGGCTGCTCGCTCGTGAAATGGTACGCTCCATCCTCTCTCCGAGATGACGACCCGCGGGGGGAAATGCTGAACTGTTGTCGCCCTGTCGTCGGTGCGAGGAAATCACAGTCGGGAACACGTGTCAATGTACACGGTGCATGGCGAACCGCTCTTCTTTCAACATTTCGACGGCCCATTCTACCCGACGCTCAAAGTCTTGCACAAGTGTACGTTTTGCTCTGTGCCCCCTTTCTTGCCTCTTTACCCCTCCTCGAGGAGGGTTCCTTTGAGACGATTCACTGATCGGCTGAATCCTTTGTGGTGCGCAGATCCGGGAATGCTTCCTCGGGTTGGTGTCGATCGAGGTGCGATCAAGTTTGTGTTGGGGGGAGCCAACATCATGTGGTGCGTAACAATCCTCGAGAGTGGACTGGGTGCCTCTTTCGGACTCTGAACACTCACGTTGTCCGTTCGCCTTCGCTCAAACCACACATCCGATCCAGCCCCGGCATGACTTCAGCAACGGGATACCTTCCGCCGACAGAGGACAACATTCCGAAATCGACTCCTGTGGCCGTGCACGCGTACGGTAAAGAGAACGCGCTCGCGATCGGACTGACGGCGATGAGCACCGACGACATTCGGAGTATCAACAAGAACATCGGGGTCGACATGATTCACTTTTTGGGAGACGACCTGTGGAAGGTCGACAGGATCTAATTCTACGAAGAACTCTATTCTCGTGTGAAATCGAACAGCGACCTCTTGAAGTGCCCAGGGATGGGAAGTGCAACTTCGAACGAAGTGCAATCGAAGAGAAGCATTGTAATTCCGCTACGGCATGGTGGACCGCTTCCGGTGTGAAAGTTTGCCCCGAGTCTGGTGTCTTGCAAAAGATTTGGACCGACGAAGCCGTCGCTAGAAACATATGATATGGAGATGTCGCGCGCGTCGGGGTTTTGCTTAGCCTCCACCCCCCGACGCGACCGGATCTTGTCGCGGTCAATGTCGTCAATGAACCGGTCACAGAACGGTGGACCGGAAGCACCGCCGACGCAGTCGCTCAGTCACTCGAACTCGTCTCACCAGCTGCAGCACTCTTCATCCGCCAACAACAACAACGGCAGCAGCAGCAGCAGCCAAGGCAACGCGCAACAGCAGTCGCAACAGTCGCAACAGGGTCAGCAGGCAGAGGACCCCGTCTTTGGTCCGCTCGAGCGAGCGGGCAAAGTGTTGGAAGAAAGGCTCGCACGGGATGACCGCTGGACCGGAATCGGCGACAGCCTCAGCGGTGAGGGGCCGTTTTGACGAATCTCGTGCACGGCCGGGAACTGACCCCCTCGTCGCGCGGTTTGCCCCCCCAGGCGCTTCCTCGTCGGATTACGTTCTCCCGCCGAACCCCGCCTGGGCACCGTTCACAAAGACCCGGACGGTACTCCTCCCCGACAGGCTCTTCGAGGAACATGACCGTGAGTCGGTCTACCTTCCGAGCTAGAGCGGCCCGGCTACTGACTGCGGTTTTTACCATGCGCGGATTCTCAGTTACTCAATCACGGTGCACGATGGGCCTCTTGCCTGAAATCGAACGGTCGTGGGTCACAGTAGACCACAGGTTGCTGTTGTGGGACTGGGCCGACGGGTACGTCACAAGGGGGGAACCGCTCGCAAGGTTCGAATTGAAAACCCGCTCACGCAATCGCTCGCTTTTTCTCGTTCGCAGCTCGTCCTTCTCGACGTTCGAGGAACTCACAGATGTCATTGTTGGAGTCGCACTCGTACGGCCCCGTCCCGGAGTCTTTGTCGATTCTATCTCGCACCTCCTCGTCCTCTCTACCCCGTCTCAGGTTCACCTCGTCGGACTCGGCTACACTTCGCCTTCTTCCGGCGCGAAGAAGGAAGTCACGTTCTACCTCACCGGCTTGTCGGTCCCTACCGACGGCATCTCGTTCACGACGATCCGGGGGACCTCGAACGGCCGAATCTTTCTCGCTTCGTCGCCCGAACCCCTCACGCCGGGAGGAATCGGCGGAGACGGGTGCCTGTACGAACTCGCGTACCAATCGAGCGAGGGGTGGTTCGCGAAAAAGTGCACCCTCCACAACCTCACTTCGGGGTCGATCGTCAAGTCCGTCGTGCCGTCGTTCCTCCGGTCGCTCTCGGCCGTTCCGTCGCAAGAGTGGATCGTCTCGCTCGAAGTCGATACGGAGCGCGGACTGCTCTACACGCTCCTGCGGAACTCGACGATCGAGATGTACTCGTTGCCTTCTTCGGCGCCGGGAAAAGGGTTCGATGGAACTCCGACAAGAGTCGCAAAGAGTGGAGACGTGGTCAGGACGGCAAACATGTTGCTCCCGAACAACCCGATGCTCAAGAACTTTAGAATCGTCGAGATGGAGGTCATCAGTGTCCAGGAAGGCGGGAATAGCAAGATTGGACTCGTTGCCGTGACGAGTACCGGTCAGTCGAACTACCCCTCGGACCGTACCCTGACCTTTCGAGCTCATGTTTTCCTGTCGTGTAGGTGTCCGACTATACTTTACGCATCAGCGTCGCGGCTACTATTACGGAGTGTCTTCGACTCCCGCCGCCCTCGAACTCTGTCACGTTCGACCTCCTCCCGCTCCCTCGACGAATCAACCTCCTCCTCAGTCGACCATGTACGGTCAGATCGTCCAGCCGAACCAGCAACAGCAGCAGCAGCAATCTACGGCGAACCAGATCCCGTTCAATTCGATCATCCAGGCCAAGTACTCTTCGGGAGGACTCTTGCTCGCGGCGAACAACCTCAGCCCGGACCTCGACGTCCTCCTCGTCGCGGCTCCGGACGTGTCGGCCTCGATCCGCTCGATCGCAGAGGGTGGGGCATCGGCCGGTACTAGCCAGGGCACTCGACCGTTCACCGAAGTCGCGTCGACGATCGAGATCCCCGGTCGAACGTGGGACATGGCTGAGATCAGTAGTCAACCGATCGTCACGCCGGCGGGCGGGACGGCGCTGAACGAGCTCGCGACGCAGCCGACGCAAAAGCGGCGCGAGTGGGTCATCTTGACCAACATGGGCGCTAACGTTGTCAGTCGTCAGCGCCCGATCGATACCCTGTTGGAAGTCCTCGAGTCGGCGGGAATGTCGGGCAATGGTCACGGCGAAGTCGGAGTCTTTTTCGAGAGGTGAGTTTTCCCCCCATGGTCTTTTTCGGCCAAACTTTTTAATTTTCTTGCGTTTTCTGCTCACGGTTCTGTTTTCTCTCTCCTGAATTGCTTTTGTCCAGCTACGGACGAGATCAATCTTGTGCGATGCTGCTCGCGATCGCTGCAGGGAATTCGCAGCTCACGCTCAACGATGCCGCGACTGCCCCTTCGATCGGCATGAGCGGGTTCGCCGTTTCGAATTCGCGCAACACTCCGACGTCGATTGCCGATCAGGCGAAGGGCTTGTTCTTCGAAGGCGGAGGACGTCCCATCTCGATTGACCGGGGAGGATACGGCAGTGAGTCGTCGGTCTCTGCGTACCAGTCTCGTACAACTAGAGACTAACAAACGAGAGCGTGACGTGCTTCAGCTGGTCCACAAGGTCAATCCGCCGACAACAAGATCATCTTCAGTGGTCGACACGAAGGTCTCGCGTTCTACTTTGCCCGCATCGTGCGGCCCATCTGGCGCATGAAAATCACTCGAGCTGCCCCTTCCCCGACTGATCCCGGTCGACAAACTTCGTTCCTTCCCGACTCGGTTCTCTCTTCTGTCCAGCACGACTTGATGTCCCTCCGCACTTTTATCGAGCAGTGAGTTGAATCGACTCGGTCGTGCAGCCGTGGACCAGCTGACCGTGGTGCGCGCTCGCCTTGTCTCGTTCACAGGGAGCACAGCCTCTTTACCAACCTTCCCGACTCTTCCCGAACTTCGCATGACTCGTCGCCTTTCCAAGCCGAACAGCGCTCGCTCAACGCGCTCCGACTCCTCCTCATTCAATCCGTCGAGGCGATCTCGTTCATCCTCCTTCTTGTCGATTACCAGCTGCCCGAGATCGTTTCGGCCTGCTCGCCCGAGCTGCAGAAGAAATTGTCCGAACTCACGTACTCGGAGCTCCTGACGACCAAGACTGGGAGGGACGTTGCCCGGGGACTTGTCAGCTCTGTCATCAACCAGCAGATCGGCCGGCACCTGAGCGTGAGTCCCATCCGTTCCGAGCAAATTACAACAGTCCGACGCGTTCCGAACTCGCAGGCTCTGAACCCGGCTTGCGCGTGTACAGGTTGATGCGATCAGTGAAACCCTTCAACAACGCTGTGGGTCGTTCTGTAGCGCCGACGACGTTCTCCTCTACAAGGTCAGTCACAACTCTCATCTGGCTTGACCTGGGCCTCTGATCCAATCTGATCTCGAATTCCATTCCCAGGCGATCGAGGCTATGCGAAGAGCGAAGGATACTCCTGACAGCAATGAGCGAACCGAGTCTCTTCGAGAGTCTCTTCGGTGAGCCTCCTTGTCATCATTCGCGCTTTGGATCCCGTGCTGACGCTTGGCTGTGCACCCTCTTTTGACAGATTGTTCACGAAAGCCGCGCGCCACCTGTCTCCGGACAAGCTCAAAGAGATCTGCTCCGAGTACACCTCGATGCGGTATCCCCTCGGAGTCATCGACCTCTCGCTCGCGTGCGCGCGCGCGTGGGACGCGTCGGACCGGGGCGTCTCGTACTGGGAAGACGGATGCCCTCCGAACGACTCTCGCGCGTCGGCGTACGAGCAGCGCCAGAGGTGCAACCGGCTCAGTTTCGACGCGCTCGCCGCGATGGACGACTTGCTCAACGAGGCGTCGCAGCCGAACCGGCCGGCCGGCTCGACGTCGTACGAAGAGGCGGATGGTCTGAGAACGAACGCGTACAACAAGGCGCTCTCGGTCAAGGACGATCTGTTCCACTTTGAGTTGTACGAATGGTACTTGTCGCGAGGGATGACGAACCAGCTTCTCGAGGTCAGTTGTCGTTCCGCACTCCTTTGAAGGGCCCTTACGCTGACAAGACGATACTCGGACGTCAGACCCGAACACCTTACCTCGAAGGGTACCTCTCTCGAGAACCGACAACCCTCGAGAAGAGCGATCTCCTCTGGCAATACTACGTTCGGACGTCACGCTACGCCGCCGCCGCTTCCGTCCTCGCCCTCCTCGCCGAAACTGCCGCTTTCCCCCTCTCGCTTCAGAAGCGTGTCGAATACCTCTCGCTCGCCGTTGGAAACGCCAAGTCTCAACTTCCTTCTGGCATTCGAGGCGACTCTGTCCAGTTCTTGACCGACGTCGAGGAGAAACTCGAGGTTGCGCAAGTACAGATCGAGATCTTCCGCGCGATCGAGGAATCAAAGTTGGACGAAGATGACAAGAAGATTTGGATTGAGAAGAACGAAGATCGGCTCTTCACCGTGACCGAGGTGAGTCTTCAGAACTCAAACTCTGACTGTCTGACTACGACTTTGTCTAACGCCGACTCTCGGAAACTAGCTCTACTCTGAATTCGCCGAACCTCTCGAGCTCCTCGAGATCATCTTGCTCATTGTGAATACCTGTTCTTGCTTTCGCTTTACTTGTCGTCGTATCTGACACCTCGCGTGTGCAGTTCCACGTATCTGATCACCGAGATTCATTCCTCGTTACGGCTACATGGGAGGCGATCCTCGCACGGAGTGAGCCCATTCCGACTCCGGAGGTTTTCATTACGTCGACTGACGTTTCTCTTCCTTCTCTAGCACAAGACGACCACCCGGAGCAGCCCCTCGAAGCTGTTGCGGCCAAAGTTACCCAACTCGGTTACCGCTTTCACTCGTCCGACATCGCTTTCCCGCTTCGTACGTCGTGTTTCTCTGTGACCGCGAATTCGTGACTCGGTAGCTGATACCGTGTCGCGATCCATCTGCAGCCGAGCTCGTTTCCCTCCTCGAACGGTTCAGTTACGAACGCAAGGAAGAAGCTCGACCAGGTTGGGCAGCGCTCGCCCTGCACGAAGGCGGGGCTCTGTACGAGCCCATCTTTGCCTGTTACGACGAACTCCTAACGAGCAAGGTCCGTTTTCCGTCCCCCTCTCTCTATCTCTGTAGCTCTCCGCCTCGGAGATCTGATTTCTTCGATTTTTTTTGCTCTAGATTCCGCCTTGGCACACTGCTGCCGGTCTCGCTTTCCTCGCTTCGTCCGTCGCCGAACTCGTGTCGGCCTGGCTCGAAGAGGCGAGGTCGGCACCTTCGTCGCTCTCTCGTTCGTTCCCGGCGACCGAGGTCGAATCGGCCCTCTCGCGGTACCAGATGGCGCTCCAGTCGATCCCCGCCGCTTCGTCGACCTCTCAAAAGCTCGCAGAACTGCAGCGCAGCATTCGTAGAAGTTATTGAATCCGCGTTTGCGGCGACAAGTTCTAAGTAATTACATCTACGCGTTTAATCGTACCCCGGTGTTGTCCTTTTACGTTCTTCACTGTGCGTTTTTCGAGAATGGAAGAGATTATTTCCCTTCTCACAGCTCGTCGTGTTTGCCACCTCGTTCAGCGTCGACGAGACCTCTCTCGTCGTGAATCCTGCCCGCCTTGGCGGCCGGCATCCACGCCTTGCCGCCGTTGGTCCGACCTTTGGTCGCGAGGGCAAAGTACTCTTGCACGAGGTCGGCCGCGGCCATGGCCGTCAGTTCAGAGTTGGTGTCGTACGCGGGGCTGACTTCGACCACGTCGAACCCGACGAGGTTGAGCGAACTGAGTCCGCGCAGGATCGCCTTGACTTCGCGCGTCGTCCATCCGCCCGATTCAGGAGTTCCAGCTATAAAAAGAAAAGACCCGCACCATACGGCACGCGTCAGTGACAAATCGTTTTTCGGAATTCGGGGGTGGAGGGATAGAGAGAGGTTTCGGGGGGACTGACTCGCGGGTGCCATTGAAGGGTCAATCGTATCAATGTCAAAGCTGAGGTACGTCGGAGTGTCGCCGACGCGACGCTTGATCTTTTCGACGATGCCCGCCGGTTTGAGCTCGTCAATGTCGTCCGTCGTCAAAAGTTGGAACCCAACCTCGACGTCGTTCTCGAGGTCCTCGAATCCCTGGGAACAGTCCGTGACATTGCAAACTCGAGAATAGTGTCAGGTTCGTCGAGAAAGAGAAGAAGCGGAAACTTGAGCAGGAACGCACCGAGAGACGGGTCCGGATCCCGGCGTGGATCGAGCTGTTTGCGATGAGCCCTTCGTGGAAGGCTTTCCAGAAGAAAGTACCGTGTGTCTGCCATCCAACGATCACTGTAAGCGAGTCCCGTCGACAAGAACAAAAATGAAAGACCACCGGAAAGCTCACGATCTGAGACTGAGGACTCGTCGCGCCGTTGTAGCCGGTACCGACCCACGTATCGAGGTGTGCGTCAAAGTGAATGACCGAGATGGGCCCGTACACCTTGTTTAGCGAGCGGAGGATCGGGAGGACAATCGTGTCTGCGCAGGCGGAACTGTTAGATCGGAACCCGACAGTCCACGCGCTCTCGAACGATCGAGTACTCACGGTCACCTCCGAGACTGATGATTTTGGGGTGTTCGCGTCCCGTGAGCGAAATGTGCTTCATGCCGCCCTTTTCTTCGGTCCAAGCGGTTTTGACGGGGCGGTTGAGCAACGTCGAGTAGGCCGTCTCGATCTGGTCGAGCGCGAGTTCGTTGTCGTACGGCGACACGGGGACGTCGCCGCAGTCGAGGAAGGCGGGACCGGACAAGAGCGGGTTGAAGTTCCACGGGATCGAGTATGCTCGATTCGCGGCGTGTCTCCGGGACCCCTGGCGGATCGCATTTGGTCCGAAACGTGCACCTGGTCGGAACGATACGCTCGTGTCGAAGGGGATGCCGAGGACGATGATGTCGGCAGAGGCGGCGTCGTCGACGAGACACCGCGAGTGTTCGAGGTGTGCGAACGTCACGATGCCCGAGAAAGAAAGGTCCATCGACGACGCCGAGTATTTGTCCTCTGGTTCTCGTGACGCACGAACGTCAGTCCGTCGTGATGGGATCGAGACAGAGGGCAGAGAGAATGGCGGATGTGGGGGGAAAAAACACTCACGCCAGAGGTTCCCGCTGCCGTGCGCCACGACAGACGATACGAATGCTGCCAGTGTCACAGCCTTGAACATCGTTTCAGAAACCGCGAGAGGGTTGTTGGGGGAGAGAGAAGCGAGCGTGCGCGCGCGAGGCGGAGAGAAGCACTGCGGCCGCCGGCGCTTAAAACGCGCCCGCGCTTCAAGCGCTCGAAGTCGCATACATACATCTTCCAGCTCCAATTTTTGAGCGCCTGTCCTGTCAACAGGACATATTCCTTCGGCGCAGCCCTCTCACTACGAGCGGGCGATGGCAGACGGTGGCGGCTTTGTTCCTGCGCTCGTGCCCAAAATTGAACTGCTACTCTTTTCTGGCTCCCGCTTCTCGATGCGCATCTCCCAAGACATCGCTCCTCGACATCAAACGCAAGGACAGCGACAGGAACCCGAATAACAATCACAAAACATGGAAAAATAGAGATTTTTTTTTTTTGTATCAAGTTGAGTTGATTACAGGCGGAAAGCTCATAAGCCTGGCTTGAGAACTACGAAATCATAAAAAGTTCCCAAAGTGTGGAACTGGCTACTCCTGCTGCGACAGGATACACCCCAAACCACTAAAACCGCCTCGATAAAACAGGAGGGAGAGAAAACAAAAGAATGAAAGAGTGGGAGGAGGGGAGGAAAGTGGGAAAGAGAATCCGAATCGAGTCCCCCGCTACACACGGGTACGCAACTTCTTCGAAACGGAAACTCAACCCAGTCGATCGGTGATCCGGCGGATACACAGAGTCGCAAGCGAGGAGGGAGATAGAGAGGAGGAGGTCGGGTCCAGAGTTCGAATCCTTGCGTACCGCGCGCCGTGAAGGGTCTGGAGAACGACGGCGACGACAGCTCGAAGGCGAGGCCAAATGCCCTTGTCGACGAGGGAGTGAAGAAGGGGGAGACCAAGGAGGACCTGTTGAGGCGAGAAACGAGTCGAAGAAAAGGCGTCGGAGAGGGAGGATTCGAGGGCGAGCCGAACCTCCTCGAAAAACTGCGTCGAGTACTCGCACTCGATGTATCCGTGTTGCGCTGTGTCCCTTTTCCCGCAATAGACACACTCATCTAAGCCGCTGTGCCCGAATCTTGTCATCTTGGATCGGGTGATGATGATTCCGTGCAGGATCCTCCAATGCGTATCCACCTCCTTCGCGGTTGCGGGCGCCGTTTGGACCCACTTCCATAGCTTTGCCAGTCCCTTCGAGTCGAGAGTCGTGAGTCCGAGAGAGGGAGACGGCGGGCGAGGGTCGAGTCGAGCGTCGAGGGCCTTCTTCGCGTCGCTCGTCGAGAAGGCGGGAGGGAGGTCGAGGAAGGCGAAAGTTGAAGGTCGCGGGAAAACGGGGAGTGGCAACGGCGTGTAGGCTGGGAGGATACGAGGGAGGAGGAGTCGCAGTTTGGGGACGGAATCGACCACTTTGAACCACTCGACCATCTTGACAGTTCGCATCGCTTTCTTCTTTGGGTCCGGCGTGTAAAGACCGACATCGAGCGAGAGCGCTGACCTCCTTTTCGTACGATAGTACAGCTCGGCTACGGCCGGTACGGACCGAAGGTGGTAGTTGAGGGAGAGTGGGGAGGAGGCGAAGAGAGCGGGGGGGACGGCGAGAATCTCCTCGAGTCGGAGTACCTCGAGGTCGAGAGTGAACGGGACTTCCCTAACAAACGACAGGAGTAAGTTCCATCGTTCGTCTTTTGGGAGGGAAGAACCGGGGGAGAGGAGACTTAGCGGGTTTCGAAATGAGGACCTTTCGGTCCTCTGAACGAGAGAGGTCGGGAGCGGCCTGAGATTGTTTGCCCGATTCATTGAGTCCTTTGCGAGATCGAGCCAGATCGTCTCCTCCTCCCTGAGGAGGCGATCCATAAATCTCGCCGAGCTTGCTTGTACGATCAGCTTCGGGTCCAAAAGGCCGAGTCCTCCTTTTTCCACGGGAGCGAAGACCACGGTCTTGTTGATCGGTCGATATGTGGCGTGGCCCCAGACGAAAGCCAGTAGAAGTCGCTCAAGGTCGTCGAGGAAAGTTTTCGGGGGCGGGAGGAAGGCGAGGACGTGAAGGGCGCGGGAGACGACGAAGGTGTTGATGTACTTGACTCGGGACCGCGGTTCGTCGAAAGAGGCGGCGGAGGCGACGTCGAGTTGTCGAGAGATCGAGTCGAGGAGAAAGGAGTAAAACGAAGTGAGTTCCCCTCGCGGGGAAAATGGGAAGCCTGCCCACTTCACAAAATCTTCCTCGTCACTCCAGGTCACTTCCTCGCGACAGCTTTTTTCCCTTGCCTGCTCCCCCACTGCGACTGCAACTGTTTTCCCGGCGTTGAGTCTCCCGTTCGTCGCCATTCTCCAATCCGTCGAGAGCTGCCGAAGCCGAGGGAGCGCCAATTGAATCGACTCGACCATCAGATTTGCGTCGTCGGCGAAAGCGAGGACGGTGAGGATGTCGGGACGGAGAGAGGAGATAGGCGAGGGGAGGGAGAGGGCGATCTGGCGAAGGATCAGGGCATCGAGGAAAGGTTGGAACGAGACGATCCAACTTGCGCACGAAAGCGGGTCGCCTTGCGGGAGTCCTGTTCTCAGAGCAAATAGAGACAACAAGCGTTAAAAAAAAAAACATCAAAACGCGTTCGGCTCAAGCTGAAACCTCCTCGATAACGTGCAGAGCCGACGCCGGGCCCTTGTAGTTCCGTCGCACTTCGACGTACCATCCGATCGTGCCGATCAGGGCAAACACGGCCGAGATCGCCGACGTGTAGTTCATCGTCGAGCCTGTGACCGGAAGGAAGTTTGGAAAGCAGAAGAGGACGCAGATGAAGGGAATCTGTCGAAACATCCCACGTAGCATCGGTCAGTAACGTATACTCAAGGATGCGACTCGTGGTCCCAAGAGTCCCACGCGAGAAATTTGGGGACAAGCTCACGTAAAGCAATGCGATGAGGTTGGCGACTTTGGCCACTCGGTTCGGCATCCTCCAGTAGGCAGGCGGGAGTAAATCACGACGCACTGTAGGTGCAATCCGAACGAACAAAAACTTTAGCTCGAACGAGAAAAAAAAAACAGAAGAAAAAGAGAAAAAACGTACGGAACACGAGCAAGATTGGAATGAAATACGAAACCAAGTACCCGATCGTCGTGAGCTGGAAGAATGCAAAGAATACGACCGTACTACCCAAGTAGAGCAGGCCAAGGATTGCCGGGATGGCGCATTGGAGAATGAGTGCGTTGACCGGAACTTGGAACCGATGGTTCACGCGCTTGAACCTGCCCGCACATTGTCGATCAGCGTCGTCATGACCGTCGCGACAGGTGGGACTAGCTTACAGAAAAGAGAGGGGGAAGCCGCCGTCTCGAGACATCGACCAAACGGCTCGCGAAGTCGCGCAGACGATACCTGAAAGACAAAGCGCAAACCATCAGCAATCTCCCCGGCGACTCTCTAATCGCGAGCGAGAGACTCACCGATACATGCGAACGCCAAAATAAGCAGGTTGAAGCCGTAAGCGGCTGTTGCGCCTCGGAGACCGAAAGAGTCCTGAGATAGCGCGAGTGAGGAAGGTTAGTTCTGAATCGTTCACGAGTCTATGACGGAGACGGTCCGCTCACTTGGAAGATTTGAATCGTCGGAACAAGAGTCGGCGTCGTGAGGACAGTCTCGACGTCTCCGAAACAAAACAAGAGGGCGATAATGTAGCAAAAGCCGACGACGCCGACGATCGCGACCCCGCCAAAGATGGCGATGGGTGCTAGCCGTCCGGGGTCGAGTGCTTCTTCGCACAAGTGAGTTGAGGCGTCGTATCCAATGATCGTGAACGACGATTGAAGGAGGCCGAGAAGGAAAACGAATCCTTTGCTGTTCCATCCGGTTTCGTTGATGAAGCCCGTGAAGACAAATTTAGGAGTACTCTTGACGGGTGCGCAGGCGGCAAGCGCGATGATGGTCGCGATGACGCTCGAGATGTTGATGACAGCGAAGGTGACGGTCATTCGATCGAGGATGCGGATGAGTAAAAGCTATAACCGATAAGAGGGGTCATTAACGGTCTCAAACTGGACGGGCGAGGTAGGAGCTTACATTGGTGAGGAAGAATATTAGGAGCATGCCGAGGTACATCAGGACGAGGTGCCACGGCTGTTGAACGTAGTCCGGGTGGTATGCGACGACGAGCCCGAGCACTCCACTCGAGAAGATGTACGCTCCAGCGGCGATGAGCGCCCATCCTCCACAAATGTTTGACCACACTGTCCAATAGGAAAGGCAGGTCTTCCACCCTTCTGGAGCAAACTGGTAGGACCAGAAAGCTTGGCCTGTCGAAAAGGGCTACGAGTCAGCGACACGAATTCACGAGGAGTAAATCCTCGACGTTGACTCACCAGCTGCATGAGGATACGCTGAGCACATTTCGGCGAGGGATGCGGCGACGGCGAGAGAGATGATGGCGACGACAAACTGTCACAACCAAATAAGACTTTGAGTCAGTCAGGGCAAGAACCGCTGCTGCGGTGTACGACTCACCCAGCCCCATAGAACAGCGATCTGAGGGTTCACGAGGGGGTCAGTCAATCTCGCAAAGGCCAAGCCGATGCACCTAAAAGAGAAGCTCACGGGTCCGCCCGAGTTGAGCGCTGTCGAAATTGATCCATTGATCGCCGTCGTCGGCGCCATGTTAGCGTACGAGAGTCCTGCGTCATGTAAGCAACAGCGGGGTCAGCATCAAACCGTTGTGGGGAACCGTGCGTAGAGACGACGAGTCGCACCGAGAAGCGCCTGCAGGCCGAATCAGACAATGCGAGAGAGAGAACCTGTCAGCGCTCAACCGCGACTCACTCGATTCCGGAACGCCCGGTCCAACTCACCCACACTCCCATCGAGACTTTGAGCTCGCGCGAGTGCCCCGTGAGCTCCTCGAGCGTGACGCCCTCCCCGCCCGGGATCGCGCTCATGACCTCGACCCTGGGGTGGTCCTTGACGCTCGTGCGGCTCTTGGTAGACTCGAGACTCGACATGGTAAGACTCGTAAAGTCGATAGAGGAGAACAGTCCCCGAAGCAGCGGCAGAGGAGACGATCGGTGGTCGAGCGGTTGCAACAAAAGGAGATAACAGCGCTCGAATTCAAGGTTTTTAACCGCCGGGTCGAGCCGCCCGGGAAAGAAATCGAAAAAGTGGGGGATTGATTCACAATCAAGAAAAAACTCTCCTCACGTGGTTGCGAACAACGTTTCCTAAATTGGGTGCCTCTCGGCTGAGTGTCTCGTGCGGGAGTCCGTCACCGTCTCTCGCGGCTGTCGCGAACCTGCAACTTTTAGCCGCCCCGCGCAAAATCGTTCTGTCGCAGCGAGTTTTCCATCTATTTCGATCGATGCGGGGCGCCTCGAGAAGGGCGCCTCGACTGCGATAAGAAGACAGCACAGAAATTCTTGCCCTACGAGCACGAAAAAGTTCGCACACATGGAGAAACGTGCCAAGGTGTCGACTCGACCGACGACGACGTTGCAAGAGTTCAGCGGGTGAGGTGCAGCGGTCGTTGCCCGTTACCTTTACCGAGAGGACTATGCGAAATTGAGATGCCACCCCCATTCGTCCAAGATATCGTCGGGGTTGACAAACAGCTTCCCGTCGTTTGACTGTGCCGGGTACGATGTGATATGAACCGTCAATCAGCAAAAAAAAAAACCAAAGTCGCGGTTTTCGACGATGGTAACGCAAGCCTCACCCTTCTCCAAGCTTCGTCGATCAACGCTCGTGATCTCTTCGTGTTGAGGAACGCGAACGCCTCCATGTGGTGATCAAAGACAAGTGCTGAGCGTTGACGATCGTCGAGTTCCGAGTGCGGCGAAACGAGCGGGGTCGAGTTGAGATGCATCTGCAAACGAAGATCGACCGATGGGCGATTCGCCTTCGAAAAGGAGTGTCCTACGGTATAGACCAACAAGAGACTCACGACGTAGAGTGCAAAGTGGGCTGAACACAGACCCGGGAGTTTTTCCCGGACGATCACTTCAAAGCTGAAAAGCGCCAATACGGGTGAGCACGAGATCCCCGCACAACCGAGAGTCGACACACTCAAGTCGGAGGACTCACAGGTTGAGCATTTTGCGTACGAGGAGGAGTACCGGGAACGCTCTTGGTGGAATTTCGCTGACCATTTGCAGGTAGAGCAGCGCGGCGAGCCTGAACACTTCGTGAAAGTACCGATGCGGTTCGAGATCCGGTCGCTCTAGCATATTTCGAGACGACATGCCGATTGAGCCTCTTGATCGGAGTAGCTGCATTCGAAAGAAAGAAATGAGACGCTTACCGAGGACGAACGAATCAACGCGACCTTTTTCCAACTCGAGTTCGGCTCGGACGTCGTCCACTTTGCGCAGGAACGTCGAAAGGTCGTCCTCTGGTATCATCCCGCGACTGACTTTCGTTGCTTCGTGCTTTTCGCGAGCGAGCGAAGTGATCCGGCCGATCAACAGAAACACGGCTGGAGGGAGGCGACATGAAGCGAGGAACGTCAGCTCAAATCCCACGCGAGGACCTTCTCGGCAGATGCAGGAGAGGAGGAGAGACTCTCGCTCACGTTCGGCGACGCCCATCAATGTGTCGAGTACTTCCTCGTCGTCTCCCTCTTGAACCGCCTCGTCACCGTTCTCCTTGCAAGTTCCGGTCGCACTGTTCTTCGAGCTGACGGGTGTCGCGCCTTCAGTCGACGAGGGTCGGAGTGAACTGTAATCGAGGAGGAGACCGTGTTTCGAAGACGACGAAGAAAGGACGTCGTGGTAGAGAAGGTTCCTGACTAGTTGTCGAGCGAGCGGCGAACGACATTCCGTTAGACCTCCGACGAGACTGATGACGTGGGCGGCCTGACAGTATGACATGAAAAAGTAAGAATCGCTCCGTTCAGCTCGAGATCAAGGAGAAAGAGAGATCATTCCGAAGGGGGAGAGGGGGGGGGGGGCGGGACCAAACTCACCTGCCGGAGACGTTCCCTCCATTTCTCGACGTCTCCCCGGCAAATCGCCGCTTGACACAACATCAACACTCCCGCGAGCACCGGTTCAAACTCGACGTTCGGGCCGGCGCGGGGCGAGCGAGCGCCTCTCGCCCCGTCCCGGTTCGTCGTCCTGCCCCGGTCGTCTGCGTGGTCAGCTCCCGTCGCTCGAGCTTGCATCGCAGCATTCGACCTCGCACGTTCGAGCTCGGGTACGACCTCGTCAAACAGACCTTCGGCGAGGGTTCCGAGTTCGTCGCTGAGGGTCGCCATCGCACTGTGTGCACTAGGGGGCGTAGCGGCGCTGCCCGGACCGGGACACGCCGAAGCGGCGGCGAGGTTCGCACTCGACCAGCTGAGGATCGAGTGCATGAGGAACGGGTTCTTGTGCGCGTGCGGGATGAGCGAGAGGAACAGGTTGGCCGAAGCCGAGGTCGACGTCGAGTTGCGCGAGGTCGCGCGGGGCGAAGCGGGAGAAGATGGGTTCGACGAGGGAGAGGAAGACGCGATCGAGACGTGTTGAGCGAGCGATGTCGTGTAGTGTGATAGGAGGTAGGCTTGGGTGAAGGCGAAATCAGACGACGCGAGGAACGAAGTTGCACGTGCGACTGCGGTGGGGAACCGTCTCGGGGTCGACACGGTTGACGACGGCGAGTGTATCGACGCCGTCGGTACCCTTGGAGGAGGCTGCGAAGATTGCTGAGGTGGAGGCGACTGGGCGACGAGTGCGAGGGATTCGGCCGAGCCGATAGTCGCTGAAGTCAATGCGTCAGGAGGGAGGTTCAGAACATCAAAGTCGCCGAACGAAGGAAAGAGTGCCGAGAGATCGGGATCGAAGGGGCGAGCAGGAGAAGGAGAACGAGATCGGACGAGGGAGGAGAAAGTGAGCGGCAGGTCGCCGTGGTTGAGCCAGGAGGTGATGTCGAGGTCTGTCAGGTGCGGCACGCTTTCTGCATTGTTGTGTCCGGTATGTTGATCGTCGACTGTGAGCATGAGGTTGTTGTGGTCGACCTGCGGGGTCGGAGGGGCTACGAGTTGGGGGAACGACGTTGTCCAGCCGACGTCGCGCGGACCTGGAGCGAATGACCCAAGGAACCCTGTCCAAGACTGTTGGGTTCCATTGGATTGGCTTGGAGGCAGAGGTACTGGTCGATCGTGAGGGGAGTATCCGTACATGACTTCGTCTGTCGCTGAAGGACCTCAACGAGACGGCGGTGTTAGCTCAACTCGCGTCGCAACCGTGTCCGAGAGAGACGCTCGCACCTGCTCTCGATGTTGGAGCCGGAACTGAAACTGGAACTGGAGCGGTAGTCGGAGAATAGCCCGACATGCTCGAGATGAGTCCCGCCGTCGCGAGCGCCTCCAACCCTTGCAAGTCGTCCGCGCCTTGCCGCGTCTTTGCCTTGTCCTTCTTGCGCTGTTCTCGCTTCTGGCGTCGCTCGACGGCGGCCTTCTCCTTGTCCTCCCACTGGCACTCGAGTGCGAGCCTCGAGCACCCGTCGCATTTCGGCCGTTGCTCGTCGCAGCGCTTCTTGCGAGACCGACAGGTCAGGCACCCGTTGCGAGTGCGCGTCTTCTTAGTTTTGGAAAGAAGAACGTCGCCTTGCGAGGCGTCGGGAGAGAGGGACGAGGTCGACGCGAGCGGAGTGACCGCGAATGCAGGAGGAGACATTCGCTGACTCGGAGTAGCCACTGGCAGCGAGTCCATGAGCTCGATCCTGGCGTGTAACTCTGTGGGAGGCAGCACGAGTGAAGGACGCGGCGGGAGAGCGGCGGGGAGATGTAGGTCGACACTCGATTCAGCGTCCGACTTCGCGACCCGGTCGAGTAGGTGGCAGCCTTCGAGACGAGGACAGCCTTGAACCGGGAGAGTAGCGCGTCTGGCGAGGTTCGAGTCGGTCGAGAGGACAGAGTGATAAGCCGATGAGGGGAAATCACATGTAATTATTTCCCCAGGCCCCTCGAGTTTCTCGGCACCCCTATCAATTTTCTCTCCCTCGTGACTCGACCTCGAGTACTGGTACTACTTGTTTGGAATTGCCGACACAGGACTGAGCACGGTACACTGACAAACTCGACGCTACTTGCCCTCAACGCGCCACTCGAACCTCGACAAAGCTCGACAGATGTTCACTTCTTCTCGACGCCGGCATCAGCGTAGACCCATTCCCTCTTCTTGTCCGTCTCGGCCTCCCACCCATCCTTGCTCTTGATCTTCTCGACCATGTCCCCTTGGATCGCCTTCTTCGTCCCTTGCCTCGCCTCGATGCGCTTGATCCACTCGACCACCTTGGGGTAGTCCTTTTCAAGCGAACTCAACCCGAGCGAGTACGGGTGGGCACGGATCCAGGGAAAGATGGCGATATCAGCCTGTGGCGAAAAAAAGGGATACAACTCGAGCTCGAATCAGTCGTCGCTCCCTCTTCGTCGCTCCCTCTTCGTCGCTCCCTTTTTTTTTCTTCTCTCGCTGGAATCGCGAATCTCGAGAAAGAATTCCGGTGGAGAGGGAGAGAGTGCACGAGACGAGACGTACGTAAGAGAATTTGCCTTTGCCCGGTCCGACGAGGTACTCCCTCCCGTCCTCGGCGAGTCGCTTCTCGTAAACTTGGAGCAACCTCGCCGACTCGTCGAGGTACCGCTTGGCGGCGTACGGAACTTTTTCGGGCGCGGCGTTCAAAAAGTGTCCCGCCTGTCCCGCCATCGGACCGTACCCGCCGTGTTGGAAAAAGACCCAGTTGTACAACTCGGTCTCGTCCTCGAGCGTTGAAAAGTGCAACTTGAACTCGGTGTCGTACTTTTCGGCGAGGTAACGCAGGATCGAACCCGTTTCCCAGATCGCGAGGTTGTTGTTCGAGCGGTCAATCACCTGGCAGGCAGAAACATCGAAGGGGGGCCAGCGTGAGCTCGCTTCGAGGAGACGGCGCGGGCGCGCATGACTGAAAGGCTTACAGCAGGGATACGTCCGTTCGGGTTGATCTCGAGGAACCACGGCTCTGGATTCCGACGGAACAAGTCAGGCGCCGTGATCGAGCGAAAACAAGGTCGCGGGAAAACCCCGAATTTTCCTTTTCTTCTTTCAGGCGGACGAGACCTAAACTCACCTTTCTGTTCATTCTTGCCAAAGTCGATCGAGTGCTCCTTGTACTTGATCGGAGTTCCAAGAGCGTTCAACTCTATAGGAGGAGAAGAGGAACGCAAGTGACGGGACCGAGCCAGCCGAGTTGGCGTCGAGTTTCGAAGCAAAACTTGTCAGCCTCGCACGCGCGGCGATCCAGGTGAGAGGACTCGGGAGTGGTGCGTACCTTCGAGCGCGATGTTGATCTGCCCGAGTCAGACGGATGTCAAAAGTTAGCGCTACTCGAGGGCTCGTCGAGAATAGGCGCGGTTGGCTCACCTTGAGTCCGTTGGGAGTCTTGATCGAGTAAAAGTCGAGCCCTTCAGACGAGGCGGGAGGGGCGGTTGACATGCTGCGTTTGAACAAGTTCGGGTTTGGGTTGAACGCGGCGATCGTGAATCGTGAGCTCGGTGTCGGTCTCGGTGGGGGTACCTGTCTGAGGTAGACGAGAGAGGCAAGCCGGCGAGTGAAGGGCATAAAAGAGAGAGAAAGAGAGGGAGACTCGACTTCGGCCTCGGTCGATCATCGCGTGGGGCCCGAAGAGATGACCAAGCTACGACACTCAGCTCACTTTATCGATTATTCCGCAATCTGACGCTCTCGTCAGCTTCTTGCAGTGCTTCAGCATTGAGTCGTACTGTAATTCACCCGAACGGGCTCGGATCGAGAATTATCGCTTTGTCCGAAGAGCTCGGAATGTGAGCGCGCGAGGATCGACGAATGAGATTTTCCATTTCGCGCTTCCGACGAGGTCAACCCCTCCTTCAACCGCTTGTCTTTGGACGTCGGGGATAGACGTAGCTGCGAGAGAGCGAGTGGAAAGCGGGACGTGACTCTCACTGGAAGCGAAGCTGAATGGGGCGAAGCGGGGTCTCTCTGCGGTGCTGACGACGTCGTAACGGCAAGCACGCGGCCCCTCGAGAATGGGGCAGGTCCGGTCAGAGTGAGGCACGCTGCCAGAGCAGCTGAGTCGACGTTGGAGGTGATTTTTTCTTGGATTCGACTCTTTCCTCCCGACTCATCACTTTCGACCCCGACTCCTCGCCTCGATTCCTCACTCGACCGCCAGTCCTCGCCGTTCTTTTCAGCCCGACTTACGCCTCCGACGTACTCCGCTCTGCGTCTGTCCGGAATCACGTCAACAGCCTGCTCCGTTCTCGTAAGCCTTCTCCCCTTCTCGCTCGAATATGGACCGAAAGCGCGCACCAGCGCATGAGGGACTCGAAGAGCACGGAAGAGATTACCTTTTTTTAATTAGACTCGGACCAGCGGCGCCTTTGAGCCCGTTGAATCTGACCGACAAAAACCCCCTCAATTCAGAACGAGAACAATGATCCAACCTCTTCCCTCTCCTTTGCGACCGAAACGTGTGATTGAGCTGCGAGCCAACGAACATCTGTCAAAGAACCCGGCGAACCGGTCGAACTGGACGCTGACGCGCTTTCTCATCTACCGCATTTAGGTCTCCTGCCTCGAACGCATCATACCGTGCTCGCTCTGGTTTTGACATTGACTGGTCACGCATCGACACTCCCGCATCCCCGTCTTTCCCTACCGCTTCTTTCGACGTCCCTCTCGTCACCGAGCCGAACTTTTTATACAAGATTCGACCTCGACCCTACGCGACCGAGAGAGGAATCGACGACGATTCTCTTCTCTTTGAGACTTCGAGACGACAAAGAAAGCGAAGATTGAACTGGGCTTCCTGACAAGGTTGCTCGCAGCGCATTTTATTTGCTTTCCCTTTTCGCGCCCAAACGTCGCGAGAACTCCCCCTCTGCGGAAGGTTCTTGCGACGGGTGGGCGCTTCCTCAAAGGGGAACTTCACAGGTGCGCGACAACCATGAAACGAGCGTTGCAGTGGGATCATTCGAGTACTCTTGGACGTCGAGTCGCGGAAAGTGTGACTGAAATCGAAAACCGGGGTTTTCCAACTTTCTCCTGCTTTCGTGCCCACGTCTCGCTGCACGTTCCCCTGCCTCCCGACGTGAGCGATGTGCGACTGAGAATTCTGCCAACACCGCAACGTCATCGTTTAGGCAGAGACGACTTAAACCCGAACGGCAGCTCGCTCGACCACCGGAAAACCCCCGTCCCAAACTTATTTAGGGTAGCCCGGTCCGCCTCCCCCCCCCCCCCCTCCCGGTTCCTTTGAGACTTCAACTAGTCCCCATCACGCCTCTGACAACTGTTCTAGTTCAGCAATGCCCCCGAGGCGCTTGAGTAACTCTCCCGCCTTTCCATCCCCGTCAACTCCGTTCAACTCTTGCGCCCGATCCGCGAGCCACCTCGACAGGTGTCGCACTTTTGCCACTTTCCGCTTCGCGACCTCTTCGGGGTCGTTGGGATCGACGGACAAGGAGGTGCAAGGGTAGTCGTCCGTCGTGTAATCGCCTCGGTGCCAATTCGTTTCGATCCGGCATCGCTTGACGTCTAACGTTCGTTCGGCGATGCGGTGAAGTCGGAACCTCGTATCGTTTGTGTCTGAGTCGAGACGTACGAGCTCGAGCGTGTCACGGAGACGGTCGAATCGGGGAGCAAACTCGTCGAGGTCGGCGGCTGCGCCGTGGCGCAACGGGTCGAGTAGGTGGGAGCGGCCGAACGAGAGGTCGAGACGACGGAGACGAGGGGTCGAGAGGATATCGAGGAAGAGGAGAGTCCGAGAGATGGTTTCGAGGGAGAGGGAAAGAAAGACAAGATTCGGGAGGGAAAACGAAGTTGTGAAATCGGGCCCGAGGATCGACCTTCCCTCGGCGACGAGCTCGAGGACTTTGAGGTTTGGGAACCACGCCGCAAAGTGGAGAACCGAGGCGTCGATAGGAGGAAGCTGAGAGCTGGGTACGGCTCCCGTGAACTTGAATGACGTGAGGGTGGTTTGGAACCGGCAAGGACGAGCGAAACCAAGAAAGACGAGAGGGGCTAGGCCAGATAGCGAATTGGGGCGAAAATCTTGGTTGTGGACACCTGCCTTGAGCTCGAGAGAGACGAGGCTCGAACAGCCGAGGAGGTAGTTGAGAAACAACGTGTCTGACGTTGGGCCGACGCGTTGTTCGGGCGGGACGTCCAGAAAGCGTTCGGTCTCCCGGTCGATCCAACGTTCGATGTTCAGATGGGTGATTCGGGCGGGTATCAGGGGAAGACATTCGAGAGCAGTGAAAAGGCGGTTTCGTCCGAGGTTGATGCGAAATTCCCGGACGTTTTGGATAGAACTACGATAGGATGGCTCCCTCATAGCGGAGTCGGAGAGACACCTGTGGTTGCTGTAGGTGATCCTCTGTAGGTTTGGGAGCCAGGGAATGAGTTCCGCGAGGTGATAGGCATCACCGAAAGGACCTAGCGGCCGGAGGCGATAGACGAGTTCGGTGCACGCGGATCGAGCGCATTCGGGCCAGATGCCCATGCTATAGTAGGATGTCCCTTGTACTTGAGCGTTGAACGTCTGGTCGAAAGATCGCCGTTGAGCTCAACCACTTTGCTCCGACGTGACCGGAAACAGCTCACCTTGAACAAGTGCCGTACGCACATGGACCGCAACTCGTGGTTGACACGCGACAGGCTCTCGAGCCCGCTCTTTCTCAAGAACGGCGAGAGCGGGGACTCGGCTGTGTGCTGTTGCAGGAGTTCATCCGAAAACGCGACCTGGTCGACGACGGACTGCTTGAGTTCGGGCGGTAGACGAGTGAGCGACATTGCGAGTGGGTGGACGAGAGCCACGAGACGGATGCCATGTTCGAGTGGACATGCGTGTCAGACGAGGCTCGTGCACAACAAAGGGAGAAATTCCGAAACAAAGGCGACCGAGAGCCGACACGTGGTTCGAATTTAGTGGAACCATTCGGCGATCTCTCGGAGGTCCGAAGGCTTCCGCCCGCTGGGAAGAGTGGCTTACGTGAGACGCGGGGAGTTGCCTTTTCCTGTTTCTCGCCGCTCTTCCATTCACTCGATGGCTTCGTCATACACGCACTCGCTCACTCAACCTCTCGGCAGCGTGTTAACGAGCTCAAGTCATCATTCCGCGACTCGGTAGACCTTTGGCAGTCGGCGTCGCTGCTCTGTTGCTCCTCATCTCGATCGCCCTCTCGACTCGCTCGACCGCTCTACCGTCCTCACCCGGACTATACGTTCCCCCCGAGTGGATGCTACGAACCCTTTCGCGTCTGTCCGCACTGCTACCGACTGCCTCGACGACTCGCATCGCCTCGACTCTCCACTCCGACATGTCGAACCCTCCCTCTGGCGCTCTCAGCACGCGCGAGGAGTGGCGAGCGGAACTCGCCAAGCTACCGACGCTCGAGGAAAACAGAGGAAAGATCCCGAGCGTGTTCCTCGCTCATGGTCGCAAGTTTCACCTCCCCCCCTTCACTCAACATTCTACCCGCCGCACCGACTGACTTGGGTTACTCTCAACAGAGCCAATGTTGATACTCCCGCCCCACCTCGCAAAGGACACGCCGATGCTCGCAACTCTCGGCGAGATCCAGGGACCCGACGGGTTGCTCTCTCAATTCCTCCAAGACTTTGGTCCGACCCTTCTCGACAAGTACCGCCCGCGAGCGATCATTGTTCTCTCGGCGCACTATGAAACCGACGGAGGAGGGGTCGTGACGGATTACGGAGACGAAAACCCACTCTTGCACGATTGTTGGTTCTGTCTCTCGCCCGCCCGGTGACGTGCTCGGTCACTGACATCTTTTGCGCTCGTCGTCAGACTTTGGATTCCCGCGAGAACTGTACGAGACCAAGTTCCAATCTGCTGGAGATTCGAACCTCGCTCGTCAGATCGTCGAACGACTCCAAGCCACTGGAATCATGCAATCTCGACTCACGACGAAAGCTGAACGGCGAGGGAGAGACGGACGCGGTTTTCCCGGTCCCGGATTCGGTGAGTCGAAAGCCGATTGGTGTCTACCGCGGATCGGACGCAAGACTGACGTGACGGACCTGCGCACGATCAGATCACGGCGTCTTTGTCCCATTCAGACTCATGTTTGGCGAGACGGCTCCCGTTCCGATCGTGCAGGTACGTCGCTCGTTCGGCGGCATCGTTTCTCTCAGGCTCGCGAGCTCAATGGTGAACAAGTTCGCGTCCCTCCCTTCCTGTGTCTTCATCTCGAACCCTGCAGGTCTCGATTCCATCTGACCTGTCGCCTCGAGCTCAACGCCATCTTGGTCAAGCACTCGAACCCTTCCGCTCCGAAGGCGTTCTCGTCATCTCGGGCGGTTTGACCGTGCACACTTTCGTCAGTCTCTTCCCCCTCTCGTCATTCCATTTCCTCCTCGATCCTTTTCGATATCTCCCTCTTTACTCCCTGTCTGACTGACTTCTCCAATTCCCTCGCTAACTCGGCACGTTGATGAAAACCGGCGACCCACAGGACGATTTCTCCGCCTTCTCTCCCCGGACGGCAGACCCGATCTACCACGAATTTGAACGCGCGATCGTCGACGCCGTCTCTGAACCCGACTACGCGACTCGAACGCGCCTACTCGACCAGCTGACCGAGCACCGAGGGTTTCGCCGGGCGCACCCGCGAGAGGAACACTTTGTCCCGATTTACGTCGCGGCGGGAGCTGCGATGGTGGCTGAGGCAGAAGAGCAGGACGGGGGAGTCAAGTCGAGGAGTAGGATCGTGTGTGGGCTGTATGGAGCCAAGACGGCGGTATTCGGCGTGTGATCAAAGAAACGCGAAGGAGGTGTCCGTTCATCGGTTTCCCTACGGGTTTTTTAGTCTTTACCTCGATTCGAGGTAACTGTGTTCTCTCGCCTGTTTTTTTTTTGATACCTTTCCTTTTTTCCTCTGCTATGAATTGCGCCAATCCCTGTTTCAGGAAGAGTTAGCCGGGGTTCAGGGACAACCCTCACAGTCGCGAACGGTAATGCTTCTCTACGTAGGCACGTTGCGATTCTCCAGAACTGATTGTTCGAGACGCAGGACTTGTACAATACATTGTGATAAATATGTACTACGAACTATGGGAAATCGTACCGCCGCGGAGACCCCGTTCCTCCAACAACTTCGAAGTCGCGCTCGAGTTTTGCTCCGTCGAGCTCGAGTCGTGGCTCCCGGACCCCTTCTTTCAATTTTTTCCGTCGCACCAAGCAAACTTAACGTAACCAGACCGAAAGAAAAAAGGACAAAGACGTAGGCCAAAAGGTGCTTTTGGTTGATGAGTTTTTTTGGATTCTTTTCCTAACCGATCCTCAAACCCAACAAGACGCCCGCGACGAACGTCGCTCGACTCTGGACGTCGGCCGAAACGAAATCGATGAACGAGGTCCACAACCCGACGGCGCGGTTCCTAGGTTCTAGCTGCGTGCTGCTGCCCGACGACGACGACGATTTCGCGTTTGCTCCTCGAGTGATGAGCGAGTCGTACGAAGACGTGAGGGCGCCCCAATTGATGTTGATCAACGAACGCGACGACATGTACTAAAAAGAAGGAAGGTTCAAACGTCGGAAAACCGGGCGTTCAGCTCGATAGTGAACGGAGGGAGGGAGAGAGAGAGAGAGAGAGAGAGAGAGAGAGAGCTGAGGTGAACCAGAAGAAGAAAAAAAAAGGGGGGGGGGGGGGGGGGGGGGGGGAGAACGTACCTGCATGAGAACGAATACTCCTCCGAGCAAGAAAGCGGCGGCCTGTTCAACAGGTTCGGAAGAAATGATCCACGAGTAAGTGTTTCGAGTCTCGTTTTTTTTTTCTGCTTCTTTGCGTTACGAGCCCGACCTCCGACCTCCCTCCCTCCGTATCCCGTTTCCCGTTCACGTATGGCCATTTCGTATTCCAAATACAGGGAGGAAGAGGAGGATGCATAACTTACGCGGAGACCCTTTTTGACAAACACTCCGACACAGATTCCGCTCACGGTACCAAACCCGAGGTCCCTCAAGTTGAGGATACTCTCGGCCTCGGCGTACGACGAAGTCGGTTCACCAACACCTGCGGCGGGAACGGCGGCGGCGGCGTACGAAGCACGATCCGACGACGCCGGGGCGCACTGAAGCGGTTCGACGACGCCCGAGATGGGACCTCCAAAAGTCGACACGGCGAGGGCCGTGACGGGGAGTGCGGCGAACAGGGCGAGGCGGTACGAAGAGAGGAACGACGTCGAGTGGGTCGTGTACGTCGCCGTGGCCGAGCTGCACAGCGTCCTCGATCTCCTCGGCGTCGGGAACGGGAATGGGCGGTGGGGAACGACAGGTCGAGATTGAGCCGTCTGCCGCACGAGGTTCGCGAGCGGAGTCGGGAACCGATGAGTCGTGACGGAGAACATGGTTGCGGGAAACGACCGGGGTTGTTGCGTGGTTTCAAGAGAGAGCGAGGAGAAGATGACGCGTGGAGCTTCAGCCAATCGCAAGAATCTGGCAGCGACGCTTTGAGCGATCCGGCGGCCGCGAACGGGAATGCAACGATGGTCCGACTCGACGATCGAGCGGGTAGGCGAGTGAGAGTGAGGACCGTAACAGACGGAAGATGATCGAACCATTACGCGCGTCCAAAGCAATATGCAATTCCCCTCCCCCAACCACCGAAAGATTCGGCGAGGCATACACGGCTCGGAAACCGAACGAACGAAAGAGTGCATCCGATCGGATTTACGTTTCGAGGGTCACAAGCCAGGAAAGAAATAAAGAGAACCTTGCAATGCGAGGGAGGACGTCTAGAGTTTGCGAGGTGGAACAAGACAAAGGATACACGGGCAACAAATTGGATTGGTATACGTACATGAGCGGAAGGAGGAACGATTCGAGCGGCAAAAACAATGTTGGAAAAGGTCTGAACGACTCGAGTTTTTGGGAGGCGACCGGCGATCAACGCGGATGTATACTCGGCACGGGCGCGATTAATAGAGGCTAGGTCGCTTTGAGGGCTTCGGCGCCGAGCAAACGCATCGTCGTCTCCCACACGAAAAGGGCGGAAGCGTTCTTAGAACCGGGAAAGAAGGGTTTGCGCCTTGAGGGTCAGTATCGCTCGCGCGAGGCACGACGAGAAGGCGGACGAGAAAACGCACGGTCGGGAATGCTCGGAGGATACACGGCAGGAAACCTCGGTAGTAAGCCTAGAGCGACGATTGTCTCGTCAGAGTCGGAAAACACTCGAGGGTAACCCGACCCGTCTACAAGAGCAGGTTTTACCTTGGGACCTCCTTCCTTCCAGATTGCTTTCGCGGCAGCCCTCCAACTTGGGTACTTTGGATTCTTGACATCGTCAGTCATGAGTCGACTTGAAGAGAGAGAAAGCGCGTGCGCAAGCGACAGTCAATCAGCTTGTTCCGAAAGGTTTGCAACAGGTAGAGATCGGGGATCGAAAACTCACTTCTTGATCGCGTCAAAGGGGAACGCGGCGATCCAAAAAAAGTTTGAAGCCATCCCACCCGACAAAAAGTTGACGGTCCCCGGACTCAAGTCGGGCCTGTACTTGTTCAGACCCCGCTGAATCACCTCGTACGACAAGAACCTATCGTTATAAACGCGACGCACGCCAAGAATCAACCCTGTCAGCTCGGGGTGCGAATCTAGACAGTAAACACGTAAAGGGCGGAAAAGGGGGCCAACATACATCACTCCCATCCAACTCCTGAACAAGAGCGTGCCGCCCAGTCCGATGTAGAGGCCCCTAAACACTCCCCGCTGCTGCGCGAGTTGGCGGGCGCAATCGATCGGTCCTGAATAGAGTTTCGGTCCGAGCATTTGCATCTGCAACCGCGCTTTGATGTGCTCGATGGGCGTGATGAAGAAGCACACGGTCCAGCCCGCCATCATTCCCGAAGCCTGGTTGCACGTAATCAAGCAGGCATGAGTAAGTTGAGCAATACCTCGAGTGGTTAAACAAGGGGGGAGGGATGAAACGAACAAAGTGACCAGGGAGACTCAGACCCAAAGTCGGTTCGTCTCCCGCCTTGGTCGACGAAGAGAGTTGACCATGTACGACTCCCTCGTCCGTGCGGTTTGACCGTGTCTCGATCGACGCGAGCAGCAACCGGTACTGATGGAGGGAACCCATCAACATCGAGTCGCTGATCGCCCATCCGACGGCGGGTGGACTCGCGCCTGTAGGTTCACGAGAGAATCATCGTTCCAATGATCAGGACCAGTGTCGAGACGAGAGAGAAAAGACGGGGAGGACAGGTCGTACCTTTGTACAGAGCCCTCGGACCTTCGCCTTTGACCGTGTCGATCAGACACTGGAGCGGACCAGAGTAGGTTCCCGGTTTGCTACACTGCATCCTCACCTGCGACAACCTCGAGTCAGCAGTGAGGCGATCGGCGCAAGGGAACACGGGCGACAGGGAGAGAGGGAAAGGGAGAGACGACGGACCTTGATCGTATCGAACGGGTGCCCGATCGCGAGCTTGGACAGCCCCGAGAGGGTTCCTGCGGCGAAACCTTTCCATCGCTCTCCGTCTCCGGCTGCTGGTGCCGGAGCAGGCGCGGGAGCGCGAGGGAGCGCGGTCGATAGCGGAGAGTTGGCGCGCGCGTCCGGATGCAGCAGCTCGTGAGGAAGCAAGACCGGATTCGAGGTGGTGCTGGTAGTCATGCCGGTCGATCAAGAGAGAGAGAGAGCAAGCGAGATGAGCGGCAGCAAGAGATCGGCCGAAAATAAATAAATTCATCATCGCACCCGTTCCTCGACATCAGCTACATGCTAACGGATCGGTTCAGCCCGAACAAGCACGGGTACCTGATGCGGTCTACCTGAACTGGGTCCGACAACGTTCCGGGAGTGAGCGCGATCGAGTCGCAATTAGGGCAATGACGGCGGAACCCCGAATGCGCTTACAGCATCGAGATCGCCTAGTGAAGCAAAGGGAGATCTCGAGCGAATCCGCTTACGAATGGCGAGAAAAGACGTGGATGAATTGGATCACGTGCCGGAGAACGGACGTCCATCGTTAGCCTAGGCTGACTCGGAATGGGATCTCTCATGTATTATCCTAGTGTTACATCATCCGGTATCGAGTAGTGTTCCGGATTAACGCCTGGAATGGGGGTCGCGCGAGAGCGACAAGCGACGTCCGGGGACGGGAGTGAGGGTGTGCCTCTCGTGTTACAACCTCGGTTGCTCACTCGCTGCGCGACTCGGACGGTAGGCATGATCCAATCACACCGCCTCGAAGTCTCGCCAAGCGCTCCGAGGCTCGAGGCGTCGAGGATGCAGACCTCATCTCTCGACGTCTGCGACCGCGTCTCCCGCTCGCACGATACGACGAGATGGCTGACGTGCTTCGCGGCGGCTCACAGGATCGTACACAGCATCGATAATGGCCCCGAAACCGAAAGGATTGAGAGCGTCGAAACGCGCTGCGCCGTTCGATCCTGCGGCCGCCGACGCCGACGCCAACTCCGAAGCCAGCGCTGCAGCTCCTGCTCCCACCGCTTCGTCGTCGACGTCGGCGTCGACGCCTACGTCTACTGTCGAACGAACCTACCCGCACGACGAAGACTGTCTCACGCTGAGCGACCTGTACGAACTGCGCCTGACCGTAGTCGACCTGTTGTACCCGTACCCGACCGACCTCGCCATCTCGCGCCACCTCGAGCGCGACAAGCTCGACGAGGCGCGCGCGTTCCTCCGCGGGATCCTCCACGGGTGCGCCGTGTTGGAACAGTACGTCAAGCGTCACTCGCCGCGCGACCGTTCCGCCGTCCAAGAGGGCGAAGACGCGAGGAGCGACGCACGGGTCGAGGCTAGGAGGACCGAGGCCGGACAGGACAAGTTGGACGCGCTCGGACTCAAGGGTGGCGACGACCATGTATTGACCGAGGGCATGATCCTGTACCTCCAAGCGTGGAGCCTGCACCACCTCGGCGAGATCTTTGACGATGACGAAGCCGCCCCTAAAGCCGGTGCCGTCGCTGCGGCGCGCCTCGAAGGATCACGCGCGGCCAAGAAGCGCAAGGTCGACCTCGACGAACCCCGGACCAAAATCGAGTGGCTCGAGGCGGGACTCGCAAAGTACGAGATCGCTATCGACGACGCGAAACAGAAATACGGTCCGACCAGGCTCGATCGGGAACGGTCACTCATCGTCATATCGCTCACGATGGCCGACCAAGTCCGGTGCCGAACTTCGCTCGCGCGCGCGCACCTCGACCGCTGCGACGCAGCATCAACTCCAGGCGCGCGCAACCTCGCAGAGGCGTGGCGAGGGGGCCTCGAGGCGCTCGGCGACGAATGGGACGAAAAGTGGGCGATTGGGTTTCCCGAGCCCGATTGCATCGAACTGGGCGACGTCGTCCTCGCCCAGCTCCGCACGTGGGCCGATACCGTCTCGTTCGTCGAAGAGTACAGCGTCGAAGATCGAGACGGCGACAACCGGACCGCCGCGCTCGAACGGTTATTGAAAGGACCAACTATTCTTGGCGATGAGGACCTGTCGTATCTCGAACGGGTTAGTCACCGGCTCCGCGACACAAAACTCGATGACGCTCTGGACGGTTACAAGAAGCACGAGACGGGGGCCAGACTAGCAGACCCGATCGAATTGTGGAAGTGGTTGGCGAGCGTCGTCGCGGCCGACGCCGACATGGTCTCGTTCATCAAGATGGAAGACGCCCTCGAAGCAAAGTACCGACCCGAGGATGACGACGAAGACGAGGACGAGGACGAGGACGATCAAGACGAGGAACAAGGCGAAGTCAAAGAGTTACCAATGGACGCCGACGACGTCAAACTCGTCAAGAAGGCAGGGGCAACTGGCAAGTTCTTCCTCTCCTTGTCTCTCTCACTCCGGCATTGTTCCGTCATCCTTCCGCTCTCCCCAAGTCCTCCTCCAAGGCTGACCCGCAATTTCCGATGCTCTTTCCCACTCGTTTCCATCACAGCCATTGCCGCGATCCGAAAGACCCTCAAAGGGTTCGCCTCCCTCCCCGCCTCGGTCGCTCACCCCGCTGCCAAAGACGCGCAGTACCGCAAACTCGAAGAAGTCCTCCTCATCGCGTCGGCACTCGTGAATCCGTCTGATGTGTCGGGAACGGCCCGCATTGAGCAAGAGATTGAAACCGTTCGCAAAGAAGGCCGGCTCGCCGACGATGTCGACCAGGAGGATGCGAAAATTCCAGGCGGGGAGAAATAGAGGTCAGCTTGGTGCAACCAGAAAACCAACTAGGAGAGCTCCCCTCTAGTTCCCCTTGGTCAGGGGAGAAAGGGACGATTTCATGATGTAGACGAGGGCGGAACAACACGATCGGAAATATTAATGCTGTCGACCCTTTTTTTCCTTTTTTTTTTCCCTCTCTCTTTTACCTTCTCTCGTTTCGCTCTCCGAGCTTTGAGAGTCGTCTCGAAGCAGTTGCGAGCAATCACACGTTTGAACGGGTTCGCCAAAACTCTCGAGGGGACCGCCCCTACTTCTTCCTCGATCGGTTAGAGCGGCCTGAATCAAATGAGACCCGATAGATTTCGGACGCGTCAGGAGCTAACTGCCCATTCCCACGCTACTCGTACCTCACCCCGTACTCACGACTCCGGAGGGGAAACGAAAATAGCTTTGATTACCGACTCGGAAAGAAAAGAATCAAATTACGGAAGGAAAACGATACAGAGCCCTCCCCACTCACGGTCGAGAGCGACTCGACTCCACCGCTACTAATATAGGTCGAATGACTTCTGTGCAAAAAGAAGAAAAAGCAAAGTCAGTCGGGTTCTTGCTTTACGAAAACCAAAAAAAAGCGAAACGAAACTCACCCTCGTGGCGTTACGTTCCTGCTCAATCTTGTCGTAGGCGATTTCGAGACGGCGGTTCAACTCGCGCTTGCGTTCTTCCTCCTTCCAATGCGCCGTGATCGAGTCACGCCTCGTCGTCTTGTTCTTCTTCTTCTTCTTCTTTTCGTTCTTTTCCTCGAACTTGTTGTCCCCGTCCTTGTCGTCTTCCTCTTCCTGCCATCCCACCAAGTCACCCGGACCTGTCGTCCTGGTAGTCGTGACGAGGTTCTTCGTATTTGTCGTTGATACAAACGACGCGAGACGAGACAGGGACGGGTCGAAAGCTGGAGTAGGGGCCGAGACGGGGAACAACTCGGCAAGGGTCGGAGTGGGCCCAGCGACGACGACGACAGCAGGGTCGCCAACTTCCTCCGACGACGCCGGTTGGTCAACCGAGGAAGTTCGCCGTCGAGCAAGTTGTTGTTTCGATCTTACCCACGTCGCGGCTGAAGATGCGAGAGGGACCTTGTTCGAGAATGACGACCATCTAGACGAAGTAGTCGAACGGATCGAACTCGGTTTCTTGCACGCGGACGCGTCGCCGGGGGCCCGTCGACCGAACGTGGAACTCGTCGGGGACGTTTCGGGAGTCGAAGCGAGCGACGAGTGGGGCGAAGTGTAGTAGTTTGACGCGATCACGAGCGAGTTTGGACGAGACGAGGCGGGAGAGGAAGAAGAAGAAGACGCCGGGTACGTTGAAGGGGAAGGAACGCGCGACGACGACGCCGAAACTCGAGAAAATGACGAAAGCGGTCGGCTGGGTACCGCCTGAGTGACAACGGAACCGCTGCGCCTCCTCGAGTAGATCGGGTGGGGATCAAGCTCGACCCGGTCGTCGGTTCCCTCTACTGATTCGTCTCGCGCACCGTCGTCACCTCGCTGCTGTTGCTCTTCCTGCCGAGCCTTCTCGCAATTCTCGATCCATTTGCGACAATCCTTGACTTGTCCATTCTCGCCGACCCAACTCGTCGTCGTCGTCGTCGTCAAGGCTTTCATCGTCGGCGACAAGTCTCCTTCCCGTGTCGTCGTCGTCGCCGTAGTGGTCGACCGTCGTCGTACTTGTCGTCCCGTGTTTGATTCCACCTCGTCCGCACGAGGCACCGAAGGGCGATTCGAGTTTGTGAACGAAAAGGACGCGAAAATCTTTGCAAACTTTTCCGCTTCGTCTCGTTCCCGTCCGTGCCCTGGCCCCTCGTCGTCGTCATACACAGCCTCGTGTGGGGTAGTAGCCGAGAGATGCGTCGGTGGGGAAGAAATCGAGATCGAGGGAGGCAATCCAGGCGTCGTCGGGGCAAAGTGCGTCGTCGTCTTTGTCGGAGGAGAAATGAGTTGGGTCAAGTGAGGAGTCGTCTCTTCAATCACGGGCGAAAGGAGCGTGAAAGTCATGTGCGGGTAAAGCTCATCGTGCGACTCTGACGACTGTTTTTCCGATCCGATCCAGAGGGAGCCAGTGTGAGCGAAAAGTCTTCCCTCTGCTGACAATCGAAAACCCAAGGAAGCTCACTCACGATTGGAGGGGCCATCGCTGTACGTTTGGGAAGTGAGCGAGTACGTTTCGACAAAAAGCGCAATGAGAAAGGTGGGAGAGAAAGAAGGGAAAAGGAACGAAGGAAAAGGCAAAGCGCACCGAGCATGATTTTTTTTGCCCGCGACCGTACCCCTCGCCCCCTCCCCCCCGCCTCCCCTCAAAGTCCAGCCGGTCTCGCGAGTCAGGACAAGCCAGTACAAGCCAGCCGGTTCAAATCTCACACACACGTAGGAGGGGAGAGGCTGGTACACGTAAAAAGGCGTGGCACAGCAGTACAATTCCGATTTGAACTGGCCCCTCGACCCCTCCCCCTCCCCCCCCCTCGGGTCCGTTCTACTATTGAACATGTCTCACCTTTTGTCCCTATTGCCGTCGTCGCTGCTCCGAGACCGAACTTGTTGCTCCTCGATCCACGCTCTGATCCCCGTACTGCCCATCTTTGTCTCGACGGCGACTTTGACCGACTCGTCTCCCAATGTCGCCACCGCCGCGTCCGTCGTCGCCTTTGTGGTCGTCTTTGTCGTTGACGTCGTCGATCCGTCGTCCGAAACAAGGTTGATAACAAAAGTATCGAGTTTCGACAACCCTCGTTCCGACCTCAATTTGTTGACTAACGGGGGAGGAGAGAAGGAGAAACAGTACGCAAGGGAAAGTTTCAGCATTGTCAGTGTGTGGGCGAATTTCATAGAACAAGGCCCTGTGGAGGGGGGAGGGTGCGAATACTGACTCGCGTCGCCACCTGATCGCGTTTCTTCCGATACGACCAACGCTTGTATATCTGGATCTGTCGCTGTCGGACCGTATACATCCTAGAAAACCCCCTCCCGAGAAGAGAGAGAGATGCCGAAGGGAGAAAACGTATCAGATCTCGGAGTTCCGGAGAAACAACCATCGCGCGTTCAGGGGGTTTCAGGTCGAGGGAAAAAGGTCGGGACGCACTTTGAGAGAAACGACCTGGCGCTCGATCGTGGGTCTCACGAGTTGGATGAAATCCTCGACCCGGTGAATCCGGTCCGTGATCGATTCGAGGTGTTGCCTGTATTGTTTACTGCCGAGGAGTTCATCGTCTGCAACGTGACGGCGTCAACACACAGAGAGAGAGTGCATAGCCGACGGGAGACTCGCCTGAGACTCCGACGATGATTTTGCGCGTCGCGATCGAACACGCCATGGTCAAGAGGATTTTGTGGCCGGCGTGGAGATGGTCGAACGTGCCTCCGAGTGCGACGACTTGGTAGCTGTCTTGCAGCTCGGGGCGTATCCGGTCGGTATCTGGATCGTGAGGTCGCGCGCTCTGGGGTTCCTCCGAGTAGTCCCAGTGGACGACGTTGGAACATGTGCGCGGGGGACAGATTGCGAGCTGGCGCACGTGGTCGATGACGACGTCGACGCGTGCGAGGACTCTGCCCGAGCGGAGAAACTCGCGGGTTGCGCACGAGTAGATCTCGGCGAGGGAACGTTCGAGTGCGAGCCAAAGCGCACTCGGTGGTGGTGGACGACTTGAGCTGCCGCTGGAAGTAGAACTGCCTGTACCTGTACCTATGTCGGAGTCGGAGCGAGTCTTGACCGAGACGAGGAGCGAGTCGGATCGGCGTGCGGCGCTCGAGATGACGGCGAGGTGCGCCCCACTACTCGCACCCGAGACGAACGCCGAGACGGACGGGTACGAGAGCGAGATGTACGTGTCGTACTCGGGCAGGGGCGCCATCGGGGGTAAGATAGAGTAAGAGAGAGTGGCTCATCTCTCGGCAACGTCGGGCCGAGTCACTCATCTCAACTCGTCTCATCTCCATCGCACTTGCCCCCAGTGCAGCATGACGGAACCCGCACTCGCTGTACCGACCACGTCGGGTCCGGTCCTCGGCTTCACCGACACGCACCCGGTCCAACAACGCTCGACCCACTCGCTCCCGCAACCTGGCACCCTCAAACCCGTTCGCAAGTGGCTCGTGAGCTCCCTCTTCCTTACCAACTCTCTCTCTAGCTGTCTGCCGTCCTCGATCTCGCTCTGTTCCCGCTCGATCCGGCTGACCCCCCCCACCTTTCCGACTCGTTCCCACGTACAGGGCATCCCTTACGCGCACGCGAACCGGTTCCAACGACCAACCGATCCCGAGCCGTGGCAGGATCCGAGGGAGTGCTTCGAATTCGGGTGAGCCCCCTATTCTCTCCAACCCGCTAATTTTCGCGAGACTCGTCGACGCTCACAGCCGGCCTGCGCCGCATGATGCGCTCCCTCTACCCCCGTGTCCGTCAGATCCATGTTTCCCCAACCCGAAGGCATGACGGAGAAACTCTTGGCCAAAGTTCCAGGCTTCGTTACGAGGAACCACATTCAACAGTCTGAATCTTCCCACTTCGTCAACGTCTTCACGCCGGGAGATCTCCGTCCCGACGAGAAACTCCCAGTCATGGTCTGTCTCAATCCTCGTTTGCTCCACCCTCAAAGAACTGTCTAGGCATTCACTACGTCGGGGCTGAATGCGATCTCGAAATGACAGGTTTTCATCTAGTGAGTCGACAACGCTCAGCGCTTTCCCCCTCTTCACCTCACCGGCCTGATCCCGAGTGCTTGTAACCACCTCACAGCGGAGGAGCACTCAACACTGGCTCTTCGGATCGATTCTTTTACGACCCGACTTCGCTGATCCGTTCCCAGTCGGGTCCCGACGAACGGTGCATCGTTGTGACGGGGAACTACCGGGTAAACGTGTTCGGCTTCTGCGCTTCGCGACAGCTCTCCGCCGAAGACGAGCACGGCCTAAGCGGGAACTACGGACTGTACGACGCGATGAAGATCTTTGAATGGGTGGGTGCATCCCCCTTAGTATCTTGTCCGCCTCGTGGGTGGCGATAACTCGAAAGACTTTCTGACTCTGTCGTTGCGCGCGGGCGGGGAAATGCAGGTTCAAGCGAATATCTCGTCGTTCGGAGGGGATCCTGACCGCGTAACGGCATTCGGTCAATCGGCTGGGGCGTTTCTCATCTCGTACCTCCTCGTTTCGGGTCGAAAACTATTTCAGCGTGCAATTCTTCAGAGTGGCGCGCAAAAGACCATGGTCAGTAACTGCTTCTTTCTCTTTCGCTCCCGTGCACGGGGTCCTCTGATCCTGATTTTCCCCTCTCGTCGAGGATTTTTGCGTTCGCGCAGGGCATGAGACCGGCTTCGCGGTCTTACCCTGCCCTCCCTGCTATTCTCACGTCCCTCGCTTCCGAGGAAGAGGGATCCGGCGAGAGCCTGACGTCTCTCCTCCGATCCGTCCCGGCCTCGACCCTCCTCTCGCTGCACGCGGCGCACCACTCGCTCGAGTCGGTCTCGCTCACGGTCGAACCTCTCAGTTCGAGTTACGCGACGTGGACGCCGTCGACGATCGCGCGACTCGAACGGGGCGATCTCGACCCGTGGGTCGAGTCGATCGTACTCGGGACGACCCAAGACGAAGGCACCGTGTTTGCGTTTGGGGCCCACCTCTCCTCGCCGGACAAGTTCTCGCAATGGATTTCGAGGTTCTCGACCGAGACGCAGGCCAGAGTCCGCGACAAGTACCTCGGACACGATCGAGGCGACGGGGTCCACCCCGAAGCGGGTCAGTGCTCGATTACAGATTTGCCCGGGTCGCACTTGTTGGCCGATCAAATCTTCGTCAACCCCGTGTGGGACCTCGCAAAGGCTGTCGCGACTACCGAGACGAACGAGGCGACGAGGCGGAAAGTCTGGCTGTACAGGTTGAGAACAGGAGTGTCGTCAATCCTTGACAACTCTCCTTTCGGGATCATGTATGTCAAACTTCTTCTAGCTCTCCAATTATCTACCACGGGGGGAGAGTCTGACCTATGTCGTCTCTGTCGCGCGGTGCCGTGTAACCCGACCTTCCGTATCGAAAAAAACAAAAAGGCATTCGATGTGTCTCCCATTGATTTTCAATTGCAGCTCGCTGTGGAACGAAGACGATTCCTCGCCCGATGCGAAAACGTCTCGAGCGATCTCGAGTAGGTGGTTGCAGTACGGAGTGACGGGTCAACCTGGTACCTTTTCCCCCCCTCCCAACTCTTGCCCCGACTGGGAACATGTCGTTCGTATTAACCCCTCTTCCGTCTCCCTCGATCGCTCCTAGGCAAAGACTGGAACCCGTTGCCAGACGATTCCTCAAACTCGACCTCGACTTCGGGAGGACCGACTTGGCTCGTATTCGGTCGAGCGGGCGAGACGGCCAACGAGAGCCTCGAAGGGTTCGAGCGAGACAAGGTCGAATTGGTCTTTGTCTCGAACCCTACCGACGACGACGATGAAACAGACGACTTGGAGGAAGGAGACCCGGTTTTGGGCGTGAGCTTTTTCATTCCTTTTTCTGGTATCCTCTGTCTCTCCTCCCACCTACCCCTGCCTGCTATATGCTCTCATTCTCCCCCCCCCCCCCCCCCCGGCAGCACTGGTACAGTCAATTACACGGGTCCAAAAAAGACGAAAACTGCCTCGAACTGACCCATTTGAAACCCCCCCCCCCCTCTCTCTCTCTCCCCTCCCCGCCGCTTGCGGTTTTTCGGCCTCGTCGTCCTGAGACAGCTGACTAACGAGGATTGAACGCTTCCCCCCTTCCCGCTCCTGCCCCTTTGGTGCTCTCTTCTCTTCTCAATTAATCTCTCGCCCTTCGCTGTCAGCGATCTAAACCCCCCCCCCCCCCTCTCGGACGCTTCCCCCCCATCCCAGATTTCATCGTAATCTTCGCCCCTCGAATACAATTAGCTCGAGAGAGAAAGAAACAGAAACCAAAAACGAAGAGCACCTTAGAAGCGTCCAACTATGTACAATACTTTGTTATCACTGTACTCACGTGCCGGAACTCCGATCTCGAGAGGGTTTGTTTTTTGCACTTCGATGACGTTATACCCCCACATCGACGTCTTATCTCTTTTGGTTTCTTTCGTTTTCTCGTTCAACTTTTCCCCACCCCCCAAGCCTCGAGTGCTATCGAATCACAACACACAGTATGGGCGGCAAATCGGATGAACAAGTAGTTCAAGAATGGCGAGGTTTGTTGATCCTCGCTCGCATTCCCGTTCTCTTGCGCGAGGTCCTTCTCGCCCCCCTCGAGGTTTCGCTCACAACGCGACGTTACTCTCTTTCTGTTGCTGTAGAGCTCGTCAACATGACTCCGGACGAGCTCAGGGATTGGCTCGAGACGGATGACAGTCAGAACAGCGGGTGGTCGCGCGACAAGCAGGACAAGGTCGATGAAGATGGTGACCAGACCGAGAGCGTCGGACACGAGAGTGGTAGGAAGATTGTCAGTTTCTCCTCTCCTCCTCTCGGCCGCCCTTGTCCCGCTCTCCAAACGTTGGACGCTCACACTCTTTAATTCCCTCGCGCGCGCGCTTGGGTCCCCGCCTCCCTAGATCGACATCCTCGAGAGAAACCCGAAAGGTGGTAGTCCCGACGACTACACAGACGAAGACCTCGCCCACATGCGCAAAGGTTCGTCGTCAACCCGTTCTCAAGCTTTGGGGAGGGGCTCTTCAGAAAATCCCCTCGTCTCCCTCTCTGCTGATGATACGTCGAGGGTTTTCTATCTTCTTGCCAGTCGTGGCATACATCAAACGACACTCAGCACAAGAAAGTCACATCAAGGATGAGAACAGCAAGAGTGTCAAGAGTCTCCGAAATTGGGGTCGAGAGTGAGTTTTTCTTCTTTCTTTCTTTTTTCTTTTCTTTCTTCCTTCGAAAGGTTGCGTAAGGGCATTCGTGAAAGCTTCGCCACGTCGGTCCGAAAGTCGAGTCAAAGCCCAATCTCTGAAACTATAACCCTGGACGTATCAAGCTGACCTGGACTCGTTTGCCTCTCCCCGGCGTCGGCCTGACCACCGACCACCAGCCCATTGAAAGAGGAGTAGTGCAGCTCGTCGCTCGAAGAACTGAAAATATCTGTTGTAACCTGCGAGACCGTGCTTGGAGTACGGGCGTTACGAGACCGTCACGTGAGGGAAAATCGCATCCGTGCCAAGTTTTATTTTGACATGTCACGAAATCGCGGAAAATCTGGAACCACGTGCCGATCGGTGCGACAGCGCGGCCCATTCATGTGTGCGCATCTCGCGCGAGGGACGAAATTTGGCGGGGCAAAAGTCCAAGTCGCGTCGCGGGCCGTGGTGTCCACCTTTCGAGCTGGTTGAGCGACCCACGATTACATCGAACCCCCTCACTCGCTGAACGCGCCTGCTCCTTTCCAATCCGCGACACACTCTGCCCGCCAAACGCTTCGAGACACGCTCGATCTCGCGCACGACTTTCTCTCTTGCGATCTCGACTATCTCTCTCTCTCTCTCTGTCTCTCTGCGGCTCAAATCCTCAGAAACGAATGAGTCACGCACGATACTCTCAGCCCCTTGAGCAGGGAGCAGCAGCTACAACGACAGCGGGGTACCCTCCCCCGGCGTCGTCGTCCTCGCCCGCGTACGCGCCCGTCTCTCGTCCGACCCCGCCTCACCTCGCCCACGCGCGGTACTCTTCGGCAGACCTCTACGCCACTGCTGTCGACGACACGGCCACTCAACGGCCGTACAGAGACGACGCAGACGACGACGAACCCGACTCGGAAGACGACTCGTCCGATTCGAGTGACAACGACGATGGCGGGCGTCGGCGGAGAGGAGGAGGAGGACGTGGTGGAGGGTTTGGGAGCTACAGCGACTTTGCGCCGCAGCGACCGGCGGGAGGAGGAGGAGGAGGTCGCGATTCGCGCCGGATCTCGCAAGCCCCGACGTTGGCGACCCTCGCCGCCGGAGGACCTCCGAGTCTGGGCGCGTTCCGGGGAGGATCAACGTACGGACTCAAAGAGCAGACGTCTTCGACGTACGGCACGTCGACGACCAAGCTCGATGCAGCCTCAGCGCCCGGCAGTGGAGGAGGAGCGTACGAGACGGTCGCGTTACCCAAGATTTCGAGGGATTGGGACCGCGGCGAAGGGCTCGACGAGAAGAACTACAAGCGGTTCGAAAAGAGTCGGAGGAAGCGCAAGGAGGTGACGGGCGTACTCGGCGAGTACGTCGACAAGGTCAAGCGCAAATGGAAGATCGTCGTGCCCATCGTTGTCGCATTCATCGTCGCGTCAGTCTCTCTCTCTCTTCTCTCTCTCTCTCTGCTCGTGATACACCCTCGCACCGCCAGCAGAAGTTGACGCTCTCTCCCTCGATCGTCAACCATGCAGCTTGATCCTCGTGTTGTACTTCTGCATCCCTCGAACTCCGACCCTCACATTCAGAGATGCAAAGGTCCCTGCGACAGTCTTCACTTCGAGTGACGAATCGCCATTCATCACGTCGACCGATCCCGTTTCGTACTACTTCAACGCGAACCTGATCCTCGGCCGTAAGAGTCATGTCCCTCTTCCCTCTCGCCCTTTTCCATTCCGCTTGAGTGGTTCTTCGGCTGACCTAAAGTGCACTGTTCTTAGTCGACGCGACGAAAAGTTACGTCCCGGTTCACTACTCGTCGTTTGGAGTGACGGTCAAACTGCGCGAGACGGGAGGGGTCATTGGAAGGACCGTGTGGGACCAAGGAGAGATTTCGATCCCGGGTAAACAGGTCACTTCTTACGAGGTGAGTTCTTCCTCTTCGCGCAGTCAAGCGTTCGAACTCTTAAGCGGAAAGGAGCGAAGTTGAAGAGATCCGACTGACTCTATTGGGACAACCCTATCGCGTAGTTCCCGATTTATTTCTCGGGCAACTACACCTCGACATCGGATCCAACTTGTAAGTTTTCGACTCGCGCAAGAAAAATGAGCGGAGCTGCCCATCTCACCTCACCTCACCGCTTTTCCAACAATCGGCTCTTGCTAACCGAGTTCCTGAGTCTTCTTTATCCCTTTTTCATGCGAACTCCCCTTCTCTGCCGCCAACTTTCTGAGCGCAGTTGCCATCATGAGATCTTCGTGCGCCCACGAGTACCCGACTACGTACCGCGCCCCACTCAACTTGACGGTCGAGATCGAGTCCAAGATTGTCGGCGTCGCGGCGGGAACGACCACGTCGCGAGCGAGTATCGCAAACGTCACTTGTCCCGTACAATGGAGTGGGAGCGCCAACTAGACGAGGAAAAACCCAAAAAAAACAAGAGCGAGGCCTGTACACGGTTTCTTACCCCCTTTTCCTTTCCGACACTCACCGGGAGTGAACTTTCTTCCGCTCGTCCCCTAGTCAACCCCCCCCCCCCCTAAACACCTCTCTCTCTCTCTCTCTCTCTCTCTCTCTCTCTCTCTCTCTCTCTCTCTCTCTGTTTTCTCTCCATGCCTCCCCCTTGAGCTATACCAAGTCTGTTTTCCGTCTCGCGTTCATCGTTTCGATTGTTCTCCCTTTTCTTTCTCTGTATCGACTCGCAAACTTGTTCCCCCTCGACAACGCTCCCGACTCACCCATCCTTTTTCCTCTCCTAGTAATTACTCCTCTTTTTCTCTTTTGTTCGCCCTTACGTTGTTTCCCTAACTACAGACACTTTTTTTATTTTTGACCTGTCTTCACGTTGAACCACATTTTTCGTATTTCTTCGTTCTTTCTTCTCTCGAAACCATCATATTCTCTGGCCACTAGCCACACAAAGCACACACATGCGCGCGGACACGATAACGCTGGTTTTTGGTTTTTGGCTTTTTCTAACCCAAAATACGCCAAACTCGCTTCGGAAGCCACTGGGGCTGTATTACTGTACTGTACGACAACGAGTCTAGAGTCTCTTGCACCGTTTTTTTACGCACTCGCACCCAACCATTCCCTCACAGCTCTCAATTCTTCGCCCACTACTCGTCGTCGTCCTTCCGTCCCTGTCGTCGTCGTTCGTAATTGTCCCATTTTGTCTTCGTCGTCGTCGTTGTTGTTATTGTTGTTGTTGTTAGTGTTGTAACTCTCGAGGATCAACCTCGTCACGACGAGGTCGAGCTGTTCGAGTTTGTCCCGAGATGGACGAGTAGTAGTCACGTCGCCGCCATCTTTGTCGTCCGAGACGGAGTCGGAGCCGCCCGACTTTGACGGTCTCGGTGGTGGGACACGTGCGGTTTCTTGTTGTAGTAGTCGAGTTATACACTATACAAAAGGGGTGGGATGGAGGGGGGGGATTTTGCGTCAACAAAGAGAGAAAAAGAAAGCAAGAAGAAGAAGAAAAAACAAAGGACGCTGGACTCACAGATTTCGCAGTGAATGCCGCTCTCTGGCCACACCCTTGTAGCCGCCTCGTTGTCGTTGTCGTTGTCGCTGGTGGTTGTTCGAGCGTGGTCGACATTTCGACAACGCGGAGGGACTCTTTCAACGCGACGTCGCACAGTCCGACCGTCAGGGCGAGTTCGGCGTGTCGGAGCAAGAGGAACGGGTTTTGAGGTTGCAACAAGACGGCGTGGTCGAGTGCCGAGAGGCTCTGGTCGTACCGGCCGAGCTGGGCGTACTCTTTCGAAAGGACGCACCACGCCTCGGCGTCGACGTAGGTCGTGTCGAGGTATTCGACGAGGAGTCGGATCCCTTCTTGACGTGAGAGGTTCGAACGACGACTGAGGGGAGTCGAGAGGTGGAGGGCGATGAGACGTTTCCGGATCAAGACGTCGTGTTCGCGGAGGGCGAGGCGGGTCTGGTAGAGGGCAAGGGCGTCGTCGAGGCGGCCATGGGCTTCGAGGAGGGCGCCGTCGAGGGCGACGACGCGCTGCGAGGAGTCGCGCGAGAAGTCGTTGGCGAGGCGGTCGACGAGGGCCTGGGCGAGGTCGAGGTTGCCCAATTCGATCGCGGCGAACGCGACTTGCTCCTGGACGTCGTGGGACGAGGTCGAGGAGTGCGAGTTGATCATCCAGCCCCGCTCGACGAGCTCCTTGCCGAGTGCGAGTACTTCGACGGGCGCCCTGACCCTCGTCGTGCGCACCTCTTGTAGCCGTGTCACGATCGCTGCGGTTGAGAGTGTCGGCATGGTTGATGGAGACTGACGAGTTGAGTTGAACGAACACGCGCTTGAACTTCATCTCTCTCGCTCTCTCCCCTACTCTCTCTCATGTCGCGCACTCCTTCGAGTCGTTCAGTCAGGCCGGCTCCATCCAGCGCGTCATTCGCCTCGACTGCAACAACAACGAGCAGCCGTTCGACCTCGCACTCGCTCTCTCATTCAAACTCGCACTCGCTCTCGGTCGTGCGCACGCTCAACTTCACCGCTTCCGTCCCGATCGAGTTCTCCGTCTCGGGAGGGACCGACATCGACCGATTGTACCTCCAAGTCGCGCGCATCGCCTACCTCCCGCTCGTCCTCGCGACCGTCCGGACCCACTTGCTCGAGCTGTGCGTGACCGACCCCGTCCTCGACGAGCACGTCTGGTTCCAAGACGCCGACTCGGGTCGCGTCCTCAAACCCCACTGGCCCATCGGCCTCCTGTACGACCACGCCCACGCCCACGCCCGCGCCCGCCCCGCCAACTCGGCTCCGAGTCCCTGGCGCGTGATCGTCCACTTTGACCCGACAGACCCCGCACCTTCGTCGTCCTCGATCTCGTCCTCGCCCGACCACGGCGGGCCCGTCGCGGAATGCAGGAATTCCTTCTTTGCTCGATGGAAAGAAGGCGACTACGTCCGGTTTGGCAGCTCGAAAAAGAGGTTGGTCAACCTCCGCAAGGAGGAGCAAGACGCCTTGTGGCACGGAGTCGTCACCAGTACGTCTTGCTCCCCCATGCGTCTGGGGGAAGCGTTTCTGTTTGCTGAATCACTGTTTCTCCCCGCACCGCGAGCAGATGATTTTGACCAGTTCTGGTCGGTCGCAAACAAACTCATCCCGCCACCCCCACCACCGCCGCCACCGTTGTCTACCCCATCTCTGGTAAACCCTCGAGGAGGAGGAGGCGATACGACACTACCGCACAACGGTTTGAGTCAGCTCGCACCGAACAGCAGCGGCGGGGCACCGTCAGACCTCAAAAACCTCGCCATCAGGGTGTACCTCCCACCATCGCCACCACCACCACCTAGTTCAGTAACTAGCGGAGGCGGCGGGGGAGAAGGAGGTGACGGGATGATCTTGACTCTGCCTGGAGCACCCTTCACTCCAACCGGTGAGACGGTTTCTCCCACTCTCTGTTTCTCTCATTTTCTCTCTCTCTCTATCTCTGTCACGTCGAGATTTCTAGCTGTCTAGCTCACGATTTTCGGGGGGCTGAGCGAAGGGAGGGGAACACGCGCGTGATGTGACTGACGTGGGAGGGAATTGTTTCAATAGGTCAACCGACGACTCTGGGTTCGTACCTTTCGAACGTCCTCCCTCTCTTGTTCCCTCCTCTAGGAACCACGATGACGCCTACGACACCTACGCCGACGACGACCACGAGGACAACCACGACGGCGTGCGCAATCGTCCAGGGGATTCAGGTACCGTTAGACAGCGAACTGAGTTGGTTGGCGAGTTGCATGACGGCAATGGACGGGTGGGTCAACGTAGTCGTGGTTGCCATAGAATGACCCGTCGGTTTCGAGAGCAAAGGAAGGGGAAGGTCCGAGGAACCCGACCGGAGATTCGACGCGGACTGAGCGCTGAAAGAAACAACGAAAGGGGTTCGTTCCCTACCGCTCAGGGCACCTCTCTCTCCCTCTTTCTCTACCTGTTGTTACGCTCGTCGGGGACATTCAACTCGGCAACTCGAACGGATTCACCCAAGACGAGGTAACTCAATCAAGATGTCGCCGGCGACACCCGTTCCTCGACGTAGACGAGCGCGAGTCGCATCCTCGTCCTCCTCGTCCTCGTCCTCCTCGTCCTCGTCCTCTTCGTCTTTCTCTGATCGAGATGCTTCGGACGCGACCCAATTCATCCCGCTCGCTTCCTCAAAGTTTCGCACCGCCTATCCTTCTTCTCCTGCTGCTCCTTTTCCGGTCGTAACGACCTCCCGATCAATTTCGAAACGTTCACGCTCGTCCAATCCTTCTGCGGTGAGTAGCTTCCCTTTCTCCTCGCTGTCACTCTCCTCGCCGCAAAATCCACCTCGAAACTCAACGCAACTGTAACCCCCAACCACTTCTCCTTTTTGCCTTGTCACCTTTTTTCGCCCCAGCTTTCGAAACGTACTCGCAGGATGATCACGTTCGGGTTCTTCGTCTTACTCGTCCTACTCGTCGCTTACGGAGTGTACCGACTCGGAGGTCCAAAAGACGTCTGGAACGAAGCGCACGATTTCGTTGAATTCCCAACCGTCACGACTCCTCGAGACCCGGAAGAAATCGCAAAGAGCCTAGCGAGCGTCGTTACTCAAGGCAAGTCTCCTCCATTCACACTTGAAAGAGAGAGATTTCTCTGTGTTCCCCCTCCCCCCCCCCCCTCTTCCTCCTGTCTCGTCGACGTCGTCGTTCGAGCTGACTTCTTCCGTCTTTTTTTTCACGCACCAACCACATTTTTCACCCTTTTCCCCCCGGGCTCACTGTTTTCCGTTTTTGCCCCTTTGTGTCGTTCTCCCACTCCCTCCACACCACACAGGAGCAGTGAGTGTCGCGACCAAGATTGCCGGAGGTGCTACTTCAGTCGCTGGCGACGTCAAACGCAAGTTGAAGAGCTCAACGAGAAACTCGATCTTTCCCCCTCTCCCCCCCCCCCCCGCCCTCTTTCCACTATTTCTTTTTCGCTAACATCTGTGAATGATGTATTCGAAACAACGGAACAACAGACGTCGCAGAGAACGTAGGAGATGGTGTCAAAGACGTTGCGGACAAAGTCGGTGGAATTTTCGGAGGACTCTGAATTCTCTGAAAAGAAGGGCTTTTATCTCTCTCTCTCTCTCTCTCTCTCTCTCTCTCTCTCTCTCTCTCTCTGTCTCTCTCTCTTTCTCTCTTGTTCTCTTCTCCTGTCGTAACAAAAAATGTTTGGTTCAATGGTAAGACGAGACATCGATTTACCGGAAAGAAAGAAAAAACAGACTTTTTGGACAAAAACTACTGACGAAAAACTGCCGAGGGAAAACAAAAACGAGAGAGAGACAGACGTTGTGAAAACCTTTGTACGAGCGGGGACAATTGGACGGTGTGGAGAGAGAGAGAGATAGAGAGAGAGAGAGAGAGACAACGCGGGAAGCCGGCGAGGGTCCGGAATCCGCGACGAGGATCGAAAGGGATTGGATCGAATTCGGAAAAAGGGCAAGAAAGAGCTCTGTTTTTGGTTCTTTTCAGAGACGGGGACGACGGGTCGACTCTTGTGGTTGCCGAGTCGACTCTTGGCTTCAGGCGAGTGGTACATCGAGAGGGCTCTGTCGATTTGCGACAAGTTTTTCGGGGGCAGGCGTCAGCTTTCGTTTTTGAGCATGATCTTCTTTTGTTTTTCTTTTTTCGACGAGGTTCTCCCTGAAAAGTGAGAGAAAGGGAGGGGATAGAGAGGGAAGGAAGTCGACTCGCCTTGCCAGACTCAAGGTCCTTCTTCGAGAGCATCTTGCCCAGTTTGAACAATTCCGAGCAGTGCGCGACGATGGGGTCTCGTTGCATCGAAGCGGCAGCGACGGTCTCGCCTCCAGCTGCGAAAGACGGAAAAACAAAGGGAACACCCGACCGTTTTCTTCGTCAGCTTCAAGTTGCAATCAAATCATTCTCGGAGCCTGGCCCCAGAGGAGGAGTGGCAAAGTTGAGGGAAAGGAGAGAAGTTAAGCGCACCAAAGTAATAGGCGACAAACTTGAGTTCGTCGGGGTTGCCGTCGATGTAGACGTCGTCCCATTTCGAAGCCCTCGACGTCCCGGCGTACCTCAACTGCTGTCCCTGCGCCGACCAAAACACGGCGACCTTGTCGTACGGCTTGTCGTCGCGTCCACCCGTCGCGATCGCGTGCGCCGCCGTGCGCCCGTGGTTGCTCGCGACGTTCCAGTGTTGGACATAGTTGTAGTCGCCGACGAGCTCGTCGCGGTACGTCGCGATATCGCCGAGGGCAAACACGCGCCCGCCGGCGCCCGCCGCCTTGTCGTTCCGGAGTTGCTCGATCTCGAGCACCGCCGTCGTCTTGACCGTTTGGTTCTTTTCGAGTTCGAGTCCGGCGTCCTTGAGCAGTTGCGTTGCGGGCTTGACTCCAACTCCCTGTGATGGCAAGTAGGAGGGTGGGGATTGGTAAGTCAGTGCGCGCGTTCGAATCAATCAGCGCGAGAAACGAAAGGCGAAATTTGTAAGAGGGGGACCACTAACGAGGATGACGAGATCGGCAGGAAGCTTCTCGCCGTTCTTGAGGTGAACGAACCCAACCTTTGACGAATCGGACCCGGCAGAGAAGTGAGAGAGTTCAGCAGGGAGGTAGAACTTGGTTCCTTTACCCTCGTGGAACTGTCAAACTCGAATGTAAACCACCATCAGCTCAAGTATTCGAGACGACCGGTTTCCGCGATGACGCTCGGAGAGGAAAGGAAAAAAAGGCTCGCCTTCTTGATCCCGTTTCCAATCTCTTTACCGAGGATCTTCTCGAATGGGGCATTTTCCATTCCGACGACGGTCACGTTGGCCTTTGCCGAGGCGGCGATGGCGGCTTCCATACCGATGAACGAGCTGCCGATAATGACGACGTTCTTCTTGTCCTCGTCCTTGGCCGGTTCGTCCCCGAGGGCGGCAGAGATCAAACCAGCGTCTTTCGTCGTCCGGAGGAGGAACACGTTGCCGAGGTCGGCACCGTCGAGCGGTAGACGGATCGGGTTCGCTCCCGTCGCGAGGATAAGGTTTTCGTAAGTTTCGTTCGAACCGTTGGCGAGCTTGACCGTGGAATTCTTGAAGTCGAGCTCGGTGGCTTCCTGGGGAAACACTCGAGCGGGGACGGAGAAGTCGGATCAGATTCAACGTCACCCGGTGGCGAGAGGGCTTTCGGAGGAACCCGAGTGAGCACCCGACTCACGGTATCGAGAACGAATTCGACTTGAAGCTTTTCGTAAAACTCTGCGCTACGGAGAGCGATCTTCGACGGGTCGGAAATGAGCGCCTTGGAGATCTTGGTTCGGTCGATCGGGAGATGAGGCTGCAACACGGTGGGCCCATCTTGAGCATGCCGAACGATCGTGGGCCGTGCGTAATGGCTCAAGGACGTCGACCTCTTACCTCTTTCGAAATGACCTTGATGGTACCCTTGTACCCTTCCTCTCGGAGTCCTTCGACAGCGTGCGCGGCACCAGGTCCGCCTCCGATGATGAGGACGCCCGAAGGCTTTTTCGCATCGTCGTCACCTCCGATCGAGATCTTGGGTCCGCCCGGTTGGCGAGTCGCGTTGATCGCCTTCTCGTCCGACGGCGCGTGCACATAGACGGAAGAGTCGTCGACTTCGACCTTGAACGACTGGAGCGCGTCGATACCGGGCGCATCTTCGAGATCTCCGTTACTGCAAACGTTGAAACAAGCTCCGTGCCAAGGACTGCTCGCGCAAGAGTACAACATCGACGAGTTTCAGTATACTGCGACGTTCTCCGTCAAAGAGGGATTTGTCTCGTCGGCACTCGCATGCTGCTGCGGTGGGAAATAGAGCAAAAAATCAAACTGACCAGACGAGACGACCGGTCTCGGTCAAGACTCCCTTGGCGAGAGGAGCGCCGTAATGCGTGCATTTCGACGAGTTGGCATAGTACTGTCCTTTAATCTACGGGGTTTTCGATCACGCAACGAGAGGGACGGGGGGGGGGGTCAGGTTTAGTTGGCCATCGCCGATCGAAACCCTGCGCGACGCGGTGGTCAGAACTCGAAGCGACTCACTTTCGACAACAGGATCTTTGATTCGCTATCCTCGTTGGGGAACGGAATCTCCTTCATCTTGCCATCCTGGAGGAGGTCGAGTCCACCCACCCGGACGCGAACAGTGGAGGAAGACATGCGGATCGGATTGACGAGGTTGAGATTGAGGCTGAGATTGAGGTTGATGGTTGAGCGTAGAGTGGTGTGGTGCGAGGTCAAAAGTCGAGGCAACCGGATCATGCGACGAGGAAGGGGAGGGACGAAAGGGAGGAGACCGCGAGAGCGATGTGGGGTATTCTTTTGGAAAACCGATGACGTTCAGAACGACCCGATCGAGATTTCGACGAATCACAAGCTTCCGGATTGGCCGCGCGTTTCCTCCGACACGCGTGCAGGCGGACCGCATAGCATACAACGCCGTCATTGTTTGAGTTCGACCCCAACGCTGAAGAGTCGGGCACCAAGACGAGCGCCAAAAAGCGGGTCAAAATGGTTCGAGCTCGAAGTTGGTCGTCTCGCCGAATCGATCAGAAACGTGACCCTTTGACCCTGTACAGGCGCAAGAGTATGATTTGACTACGATTGTTTGCGACGACCTCAAAGAGGGAGAATAGATACATGGCCAGAGGTGCGAGAAAGACGGAAACAAAAAAAAAACCGGTACTGTATTCGAACGGGGTTTCGATAAGGATAGGGTATCTGTACAAATCAGTCCGAGTAGCGGGGAAACAAGTCAAGCCGTGGAAACGGGATTCGAGAGAAAATCAGGCGGTAGCGGCGACGAAACGAGGCGGAACGACGTCGACCTGGCGACGAGCAGCAGCAGCGCCGCATGCCGGCTCGTCTTCGTCTTCGTAACTCAACAACTCCCACTCATCGTCGAGTTCAGCGAGTGCTCCATCTCGTGCGAGGATCGCCGAAGACGACAAGAGTTCGACCGGTTGCGCGTCAGGAGATTCGTTCGAGAGGAGAACAATATTGCCGTGGGGTCCTCGCTGGACGATCTGGAACTCGGTTTGAGAGTCTGATCCTACTCGTTCGAAAGTAAAAAAAAGTGCGGGGGCAATCAGCTGAGGTTGGGGGTCTTTGGCGCCCGTCTTTCGGGTCGTATGAAAGAAAAACGGAAAACGAGAAAGGGAAGAGAAAAAAAACCCACGTCTCGAACTCGGTCTCGCGGATTCGACTCGCGCAAGCGCGACATTGTCGCTCGGCGAGGACTTGTTGCATGTTGTTGTTTGCGAGCCTGTTTGGACGCTGGACGGCGGTTCCCGTGATGTTGACTCGGCTCGGTCCCCTCGTCGCGCCGCGTCGCCTCCTCCTCCTCCTGCGACCTTCGCTTGCGGGTGACGGGTTGGGTCGCGTGAGGTTAGACCAGGGCTCTCGTCCAGCTCTGACGGCCCTTCATGGGCGAGGAATCGCGGGTGGAGACCGACCGGGACCGCGGGCGACGCTGACGTCGGCTTGACGAAAGTGGGGACTTGGGAGAGGACCGAGGTCGGCCCAACGTTGCGCTGGAGCTGGGACAGGTGGTGCAATTGGCGCGCAGTGAGTTGATGTACGCGAGTTCGACGAGCGTAGGGCATGGTCTGATGGGGAAAGGAGAGGAACAGAGAGGCGTTCCCGGAACACGTTCGCGGTTGTTTATCGCGATCGCCGGCCCGAAATGGGGGAAAACACGTGTCAATTACTACTCCGGTTGCCTTCTACAATTCAACATGGGAGACAACGGAAGGATCCTCTGCTACGTGCGGAGGAGAAGGCTCTGCCTCGTTGTCGTCGTGTTCGTCATCGTCAGATCCCTCGAAATACTTCGGCTCATCCCCAGCTTTTCCTTCACTGGCTTCCGTTCCCGCTTCTTCTACGTCGGTGAATACCGAGTCGTATTCTTCACCTGTGCGATCGAAGGACGGGGGTAAATCGTCAACCGTCGGCAGCGGGATGGCATCCGTGCTCGACACGTCTCCGTCTGCGGGAGGATCCCGAGCGCTCACGGCGGCTGGTCCCGGGGTTGTCGAAGTCCGCACTGCGGACACGACAGACTCTGGAGCCGGAGTCAACAGAGCATCGGCGACAAGAGAAGGTGTGGGTTCGGGTTGTGGTATCGGCGGGTCGAGAATCTGCTCGTTGTCCTCCTCCGTAACTCCATCGTCGCCAGCGGTCTCCTCCTTTGATATGAGATGACTTTCAGCTCCTGCTCCGGGTGACGGAGCGGGAGCGGGGTTAGGAGCGGCTTCGATAGAACTCGGTTCCTCCTCCCCATTCTCCTCGGTTTCTTGCGCGAAGCGAGCGGCATCCATCTCTGACCCAGAAGCACTAGGGATAGGGGCAGCAGGAGGAAGCCTCGATGGCGACTGCTCCCCTTTCAGCTCCAGTGAAGGTGAGGCGGTCGGAATCGGCAGATCGACCTGGGTCGGTTCCTGTACTTCGCGCTCTTCCCCCTTGTCCTCCTGCTCGTCCTCGTGTTCGATAGACGCTGCGACAGGCTCGGTGATCTGATCATCGTGGTTGACGTCGAAGGCAAGATCTTCCGGGGAAAAAGCGAGAAGATCAGGCTGTTCAACCACGATGTCTTCAAGAGTTGGAGGTGATGGGATCGCTTCGTACACGATTGACGCCGTCGGGATCGGTGCCGTCTCGGCGAGTTCTGGTACGATCGTGGGAGCTGTCGATTCAGTCGCGAGGTTCGGGCTGACCGAGTGCTCGAGAGTGACGGAAAGGTCCGGGGTCGCCTCGGGCACAGCTTCGGCTTCGGGTCCGAGCTCGTTCTGTGTCGTCGTCGGGTCGAAAGAGTCGAATAGACCTTCGTCCCTGACCTCGTCCGCTGTGTTCGCCTCTCCAAACTCGTCGCGGTCCGCCAACGTCTCGAGCTCAAGCTGCGTCCCTTCCCTCTCGAACGGTTTGTGCGCCTCCGCCTCTTGCGCGACCGAGTCCCCGTTACGGTCATCTTCTGCTTCCGAGCCTGACGTACGCGAGTCGTTCCCGAGACCCGCTCCGACCCGTTCGCGATTCCACGCCATCTGCCTCTCCATCATTTTGTCCAACAACGCCGACCCGGACGCGGCGTCGGGTTCGCCCTCCTCGAGACCTTCGATCCGTCCCTCGCCGTCGCGACCGATTCGATCCCGTCGCGTCATCGCGGGCTCGACCACGCCTCCTCCGACGTCGGATTCCACGTCGTCGTCGTCGTCGTCACGGTCCTCGGCCTCTCCGAGCAGTTCGGTCGGGAGGGCCACGTGCACCGCGGCCGGGCCGTCGTCCCCTTCTTCAAAGACAAGCCGAGGGATCGTCTCGGGTCCGACCGGATCCTCTGCGTCTCTCGACGTGTCGAGCGGCGTTGTCGTGTGTTCGAGTTCGGGGTGGCGGTGAGGCTCGTCTTCGACAACGAGGTCGAGAGCGCTAGGAGATGGACGAGAGAGACCGATAGTGGTAGCGACCGGTTCATCGGTGGTGGCAGAGGAAGGGTCGATCACGCCGCCGCTTTCTCCTGCCTCGTCGTGGTCGACAAACGTGACTGAACTCGAAATTGAGGGAACGTGATCAAACATCGCTTCCAGTTCTTCGCGAGTGTGGGAAGGGGTTGGAGGATGAGTCGGTCGAAGGTTGACAGGTTCGATCGGTTCGGGCTCGTCGTGCGCATCGTGGATCGCAGAGCGAGGAGCGAGGAGCATCGAAGGTTCGACGTCAGCATCGGAAGGGGGAGGGGTTGAAGGTGCGGCGATTTCGAGTTCGGGCTCAGCTGCCGCCTGAACCGAAGATTCCGGTATCGAGCTCGTATCGTCCGACGGCTCAGTCTCCGCACGCGCGGACGCTTCCGAATTTGATTCGAACTGAGTCGCTGAAGGCTCCTGCGTAGGGTCGGGCGAGTAAGCCTCGATTTCGGCGTCGGGGTCGGTGGGATACGCGGCATTCAAAGTCGGGTCAGGAGGAGCGGTAGCTACAGTCGCCGAAGCCGAAGAGGTGACGGCTGCAAGCTGCGATTCGGAATCGAGTTGAGCCGCATTATCGAAAACTTCCTCTGGCGCGGCATCTTCCGACTCGTCGTCATCCTCTTCCACCTGAACTTCGGCATCCGCGTCCTCGCCCTCCGCCGCTTCCTCGGCTTCCTTCTCCGGCACAGGATCGGAAGCTGTTGCCGTCTCTTCTCCCGCATCATCTGCTTCGAGCCACTCGAGTTCCTCCTCCTTGCTCGCCGGGTCCTGATCGACGGCTGCAGTCGGCGTTGGAGGATCGAACGCAGAATCGGTCGTGCCGGTCGTAAACGCCGAACTCAGAGTCGAGGGCTCGATTGACACGGGTACAGCCGTGTATTCGGGGCGTGACGAGCTCGTAACGGGCTCGGCCGTGGGTCGTTGCGCATGCTCGACGATTCTATCCGACACTCGAATGCGTTCGGCGTCCCCGTTCCCGTGCTGCTCCCCTTCGTCTTCCTCCTCCCGCTTGTGCTGCGTCGGAACGCGCCGTGCGTCGATCTTTTCCCCGACCATCTCCTTTGCCTTCCTGACGGCACCGACCACCGCCGCGGTAGCCATCGCGACTTTCTCGAGCTCTCCCCGAAACTCTTGCTTGACGAGCTCTTTCGCATCTCCCTTCGTCCCGCCTCGTCCCAACACGCCACTGACGGCGCTCGCCACTTTGAGGCCTCTGTCGACTACGCGCTTCTTGAAGATGTAACTGCACACGGCGACAAAGAACGAGAAGGCGCCGAACAAGACGAGGCGGTCGAGAATGTCGGCGCGCTCGAGCGACGTGATGAGGTGTTTTGAAGTCGTGAGGAGAGAAGACAAGGTCGAGTATTGAGTCGTCGTAGACGCCATCGTTTGGGTCTGTTGTTCTGCGCGCATCGAAGATGAAAACCTCAATTCCCTGTTTTCCGCGAGACGAGCGGGAGAATGCGCACCGAGGAGTTCATTCGATACTTGTGAACGATCCACCTCAGACTGCAGCAGTTGCAGCGTCCGTCTGAGCCCTTCTGTGACATCTGACGTGGCAGACATGAGTGCGTCTTCGCCTCTACGTGGTGCGACGGACGAAGGTCAGTTCAGCGCGCGTGTCCTATACACAGACTTGACGATACGGGAGAGACTGGGCGCACGACGGAGAAGCGGCTGGCGCGGGCGAGTCCCTCCCGCTCGAAGCGAGGAGCTCTTCTCGATTGAGGTAATGCTGCGAACTGTCGATGACGCGTTTCGCTTGCACGACTGCACTCCGATACGCCTTTGTGCACCTGTCACGAAGAGTGAGTACTGGCGCGTCAACAGGCGTCGAGCGTCAAACAAGAGAGAGAGAGAAACGCACTGATCGAGGAAAAGTTGCAGTTGGTCGACGTGCCAGTTTGCGTCATCGCGATCGCGGGCGCGGGCGAGGTCATCAGCGTCTAGTTTGAGCTCGTCGAGGTCGCGGCGGCACCTTGCCAGCTCTTGGCGGACTTGTTGAGTCAACTGGTCAAAGAGCGACTTTGGACCGCGGCAGTCTCCGAGCTGCGGGATCTGGTACGACTGGAGGTCTTCGAGGATGCGCTCGAGCGAGTCGACTTGGGGCACGAGCGCGGGAGGGAGCCGAGGCGGGGACGCGGCCGAGGGCGGAGCAGCCGCGAGTGACGGAGACGACGCTGTCAACGTCGACGTCGAAGGTCCCGCTGCGGGGGTGTGCGCAGGAGGCGGCCTGAGAGAGAGAGACAGCCGGTCAGTTACGCGAGCGAGTGTCCACTGAGGGCGAGTTGACGTACATGGCGTGCCGATCAGCGGAGAGTGAGGGGGGGAGATTCGGGAGATTCGTTGGCCGCGCGTTCCCGAGGGAAATCAATATTCCGTCTCATCTCATCTCGCACCTCCGCCACACCCTCGCCTTCCATTCCCGCCATGCTGTCCGCTTCTCGAACACTCCTGCGCACTGCCGCCGCGCCCACTCGTTTCCGTCTCGCGTCGTACGCCGCCGCGAGCCGCGCGACTCAAACTTTGTCGACAAGACAATACTCGACCGCGAACAAGGAGGAACCGACACAGGAGCCTGCCGCCGCGACCGAAGCCCCGTCAACTCCCGCTCCCGATGCCGCGACGGCCGAACTCGAGGCCAAACTCGACCAGCAGTCAAAGACGATCGCAGAACTCAAAGTGCGTCGGTGCCGGGGAGGAGTCTAGTCCGACGAGTGCGACGCGCTGACGACAGATGTTCCGGGATCTGCAGGACGCGCGACTGAGGACGCTCGCCGATTTCGAAAACCTGCAAAAGATTTCGACGCGCGAGAAGCAACAAGCGAAAGACTTTGCCCTGACCTCGTTCGCAAAGGACCTCGTCTCGTCGATCGACATCCTCCACCTCGCGCTCAAGTCGATCACGCCCGAGAAACTCGAGCAGGCCGCCAACGGCGACTTGAAGGGACTGCACGAGGGTGTCGCGTTGACGAAACGCGACATTGAAAAGTGCCTCGAACGACACGGCGTCAAGAGTTTCGACCCGACCGGCGAGCAATTCGATCCGAACCGTCACGAGGCGCTCTACCAAGCTCCCGTGCCCGGCAAGGAACCCGGGTCCGTTCTCGAATGCCAAGAAATCGGATGTGCGTCCTCCCCCATGCCCACCAAACTACGATGTCGAGTCCGTTTCTGACCCTTGCATCCGTCTTTTTGATTCTCTAGACACCATCAAGGACCGTCTGCTTCGACCCGCCAAGGTCGGTGTCGTGCTTTCGCAAGAGTAAACTCATCACTCCTTCCCCCCGAGTCGATTCTATCCTATGTAACCCTCTCGTTCTTGCTACGCCTGCACCCTCGCTGCCCCCGGCCCCCCGAATTAAAACTCGTCATAACGAGACCTCCCCGATCCCTCTTTGCATTCACGCCCTTTGTTTCCCCCCCCCCCCCCTCCTCCCTCCCTCCAATCGCAAATCCCACTGTAGATTCCCCCCCTTCCTCCCGTCACGTTCGTTCGGAGGCCCCTTTGTTTTTGCACGCAGAAATACCACTCTCCCTCACTACTCGCTACTCGCTGGGAACGCTGTGCCCTCAGCGCGTCGGAAAATGCGCAACTCGGGGGTCCGCTAAACGCTAATACCCCCCGCGAACAGGCCGTTTTTCAGGCGTTTCCGCTCTTCTTACCCCTGCCCCCCTCTCCCGCGCCTCGTACGCATCGTTTCTTTGCCCCCCGATCCGGTAGCGCGCGTCTTGGGGGGATTCAAAGAGGAAGGGAGGTGGGTCGTTATTACCGAGTCCTCAGCTTCAGACCTTTGTGGCGACTTGGGGCTTGTGACCCTCCCCAATACACTTCCGGGGAACAGGTTTTCCGCAGCGAACCTTTTGGTCCGAAAAAACAGCGTGGGGGGGGGGGGGATGATATTTCTTAAGACTCTGGTGGTGAAACGAGAAAAAGGAGAAAGAAAGTTCGCCGTACAATTTTTTCCGGTGCAACAATGATCCTGCCCGTTTTTTCTTTTGCGCGTTTCCGCACCCTACTTGACATGACAAAACCATTCTCAGACAAACTGCGATCTCAAAGCAAGGTAGAGTCAAAGCGAGAGTGAGGGGCGGGGAAAGGGGGGGGTCAAGGTGCGAAAATGCACTACGAGTTCCGTGCGCCTAAAAAAATCTAGCAATCTCGCGGGAGCATTGTCGGAAAATCCAACGTATCAGTACAGAACCAGCAACGCTTTGTCACTGTGTGCTCGACCAAATGAGAGCAATCTCCAACCTTGATGCCAATCAATTCCTTGAGACGCTCGTTCTCGCGATTTGCATGGCGCAAAGTAGCCTCCAAGTGACCCCAGCTATTGACCCCACGTTCCGTCCATCTTGGACATCCGAGCCGCCGTAGCTTTACACTTTTCATTTTGAGGATTCCTGACGAGGCCCGCGCCGAGTAAAACCTGTGATTTACACCAGGAATTCACGTTGCCCTAGCGCCCGTGGTTAGTGAAAACATCCGCCGAAAGGTGAAAGTGGACTCCTCTCCCATGTTCCTCGGGATGGAAAGGGTTCTCCTCTTTACATTTTTCTGGCGAAACGACCTTCTGGACCCCGTCTTCAGAGAGAGAAAGAGAGAAAGAGAGAGCGAGGAGAGGAAGTCAAACCCTCTGTATCGCCTTTCGTTTCGTTTCTAAAACTGCCGTTCTATCGTCACGCCTCCGAGCTTTTTACTCCTCCCCGGCCCCCTCCCAAGTGTCCCGAGGTGGATCCTTCCAGTCGGTAAAAATCCTGCGGCGGCGCACACGCGGCGATTTCGTGCTCACGTTTTCGTTTCTCTCCCGCTAGTTTTTTTTCCGCCCCTCGAGAGCCAAGAGTCAGTAAAAGCTGAAAAAGGATCGAAAGAACTTGAGAGGAATGGGCTTGTCCCACAAAGCTCCGAGAGAAGAGGAGGGGAGGGGACAAAAAGTGAAGTGTTTTTTCATCGCAATTGTTCCCATGGCAAAAAAATTAGAAAAGAAAAAAAAAGGGGGGGGGGGGGGGGGGGGGGGGGGGAGGGGCGAAGGGGGGGGGGGGGGGGGGGAGGGGCTGGATCCGAGAAAGAGGGCAGGGTCTGGTGAGTGTAGAATGTATTTCGAGAAGTAAATGGTTAAGACGTGGACAAAGAGAGGGAGAGAAAGAGAGAGAGGGAGAGAGAGAGAGAGACGTGGAAGCTCAATAAAGAGGACGTCTGGCTGAGGAAGGGAGGCGGTGGGAGAGGGACGAGGGGAAAGCGAGAGACGAGTGTGACAACAAGGATGTATTTGAGAAAAAAGCAAAGAGTTGCTGGACAAAGAGGAGCGCAGGGAAGGGAGAATGTGTTTTGCGAGGGTTTTCTTGTCAGTAGCCGAAGTCGAAAGGAGAAAGGGAGCCGGGTCAGGGAGGTGGGGGGGGTCACGGGGGGGTTCGATCTCTTCTTTTTGGTTTCGATGTTTCGGGGGGTTTGGAGAAATTTGCGAGGGCGAGGAAACGAAGACAAAGGCAAAAGAGCTGAGTCGTGAACGATTTGAGAAGCGACGGGCGTGTAACGTGAAAAAGGCTCGAAGAACGATTGGGTCCGATTCGCCGGATCAAGGTTTGCGGAACTCGTTCAAAACGGGGTAGATCTGAGCAAAGGCTTGATAGATCTCCTCACGAAACTGTTCCCCTCGAAATCTTGGTCAGTCGAGTCCGGATGGTGAACGTCAGACGGAGATGGTAAATGTGTTTACCTTGGCACCCGTAAGAACGATCTTGCCCGAAACGAAAATAAGGAGAACGACTTTGGGTTTCACCATTCGATAGATGAGACCGGGGAATAGCTGTCAGACAGCGGCAACAGGTGATCGTCAGTTTCACTGGGCGGGCTCGGAACCACGCAGTGGGAGCTTACTTCAGGTTCGTAAGAAGAGAAGTGACCGTGCGAAAACGCCAATCCTTCCAACCGAATGGGGAATTTAACGTCGCACTATACGAAGTACAGAAAAACTCGATCAGAGGCGAGGTCCTTGTGCGTGTCGACAAAGGGTAGGGGGAAGTGGGGACGAGAGACTCACGCTTCCGACAATGTTCTGAATCTTGAAATCGGTGAACTTTGTCTCGAACCCGAGCTTCTGGATGATCCTCGCGTATTTCCTCGCTGCCAGACGAGAGTCGTCTTCCGATTTCGCTCCCGTCACGACTACCTTGCCCGAAGCGAAGACGAGGGCGGTCGTTTTCGGTTCTCGAATCCGCATGATGACGGCGGCGAATCGCTTTCGACGAGAATGGGATCACGAGCGCGGGTGAGCGCAGTAGATCAGGCAGGTAGGAGACAGGAAGTGGTGAGGAGAGCTCGGTACCTTTGGGGAGTACTCGGCGTTGCGAGCGTGGAGAGCGATCGTTTTGAGGTCGAGTTTACACTCCAAGTTGACCGTCGCGACGATGTTCCTTCGAGCGATCGGAGGAGGGGAGGAAACACGAAACACTTTCGGGTCAACACCGGCCTGGACTCGAGAGTTGAAGAGCCGGTGCAGCGAGAGAGATCGAGGCGAGAGGGGATGGAAGGGTGACGCGTCGTCACAGGAGATTGGGACGCGAGAGAGCGGCTACTTACTGCAGGGTGGGCACGATGCCCTGCACGCCCGGAATGATCTCGTCCTTGTCTGCACCCGCCTGGGCGAGTGCGACTCCCTTGCCCTTGTCCTCGGCCGCGGGTTGTGCCTCGCCCGTGCCCGGTGCCTTGTTGCCCGTGTTGTGTTGCTGTAACTGTTGCTGTCCGTTGCTCGGGAACGAGATCGGCGCACCCTGCGAGGTCGCGCGCGAGGTGGAAGCCGTGGGGAGAACGAGTCCAGACATCGGAGACGGCGCGAGGCGAGAGATCAAATCGGGGCGGGCGTGCGTTTAGATGCGAGAGAGATGATCTAGTGCAGGAGTAGGCAGGCACAAAGGCGAGGGTGGGGCAGGACGAGTCGGCGAGGTGAAGGCAAGTAACGAGTCGGGCGAGCGATTACTCAGACAATATTACCGACTCCCGTCTTTGTGCTTCTCTCACTGCGATCATTAATGCACTACACTGTACTGTACTGCTCGGGCGGATCGCTCTCGAATTCGCGCGCACGCCCTATTCTCGAATTGGACCGCTCTCGCCAAGCTCTCGCGCTTGTGGCAGGTCATCGCTCGATACGCACAAGCGGATTTGTACCGCGCACCCGTCGACCAGAAAAAAGTACCGGGGCGATCTGTCGCTGGACAGCGTCCATGTGTCCGCGATCATTCGGTTTTGTCTTTGTCCACGACGTCCCGCAGCGAGGCCTGGCCGGAGACCGACTCGTGTCGCGCGGTCGTGTCGTCAAGAACCCGTCGAATACGTGCCGGCGACCCTGCTGCTGAGAGGGCCGAGATACGGAGCGTCGCGAAAGCCCGAAACAGACAGGTTGCGCAAACGTGACGACGTGACGGAGCAGCGTAGGACGGCGAGCACTGGACGAGGGTCGATAGCAAAGGGAGAATTTGGTATACTCGTGTACGCAGAAAGGAGCAGCGATGCAGGCCGACCGGAGCGAGAGGGGCGTGACGAGCGCTGGGGGGAGGGGGGGACGTGTCTCGGTCCTGGACGGCCCCGAGACGACTCGTGTAGGTGAGTGGGCACCAAGAGACAGACTGGAATTCAACGCGGGGCGATTCGAGGGCGGGCGAGGGTCGAGAGACGGTCGATCTCGCCGATCGAGCGAGTCACATTGGGAGGCGTCCAACTCGCGCTTGAGCGACGCGACTGGAGCGCGACGAGTCGCATCCGGCGAGATCGGGTGCAGTGATCAGCGGGAGCGCACTCGCGCGGTCGCAGCGCGAGAGTGCACAGAGAAGCACGGACGAAGGGTAAAAAACGGGGTCGGTGGGAGAATGTCGAATTCTCAGTCTGCGCCCAAAATCCGGCGCGCGTCTTTCTCTTCTGCTTTCGTTCCTTTTTGCCTTCCTTTTTCCCCTTTTCCTTTTCTTTTCCGCAGCAACTCGCCTCCTTTCCGAGTTTGCCGGCACTTTCGGCTTCGAGCCCGCCTCCTCACCTCAACCTCTCAACCTCAACCCTCTCCTCCACTTCGCTTCCTTGCAGAGGACTTCATTTGTCTCATGTCTGCTCACGAATACACCCCGCAACCCGGAGACGGCGAAACGTCGACGGAAGCGATCCCTCCTCCTCCTCCACCACCACCACCTCCTTCCGGTCCTCTCGCTTCCTCCGACCCCGTCTCGCTCAAGCCTTCCGCTCCCGCTCCCGTCACGAGTGGAGGCGAGCCGCCCCACCACCCCCCTACCCCGCCGGCGTCCCTTCCGTCCTCGAACGAACCTTCGCACCTGCCCCATCCGACCGAGATCCCCCCGCCGCCTGCAGTGCCACTCCCGAGTCACATCGTGCCAGCGCCGCAACTGCAGCACGCCGACAGCGCGAGCAGCGTCGCCGTCGAACCCCCGACTCCAGGCCCTCCGCCGGCAGCAGAACCGCGACTCAACGGCAACAGCGACGGACGTTCGGAGCACGCTGGGTTGGGCATGGGAATGCACGGCGAGGGTCAACCGGGTCAATCGGCCGTCGACGTCTTGGCCGACGTCGCGATGGGAGAAGCGGCAATGGATCTCGCCGGCTTCGCAGCGGGCGCCGGCGCGGGATCGGGAGATGCCAACGAGGAAGGTTCAGGCGCCGTCGGAGACGCTCCGCCGCCGCCGCCACCGTCCGCTTCCGTTGCAGGGCAGTCGACGGCAGCGGAACCGTCACCGCCGCTCAAGCGCAGTTTCGATGAAAGCGATTCGACGCATGCCAATGCGAACGGGTACTTTGGCAACGGGGTCGGTCGAGGAGAAGTTAATGGCGGCGAAGTAGAGTCGAGAGATGCAAAGAGGCCGAGGGTAGAAGAGCAGCAGGTTCCTCCCGAGGTTCGTTCTCTCCTCGTACCATCTCGAGACGCCTCGCTCACCTCGCGCATGTCTGCTTTACGGTATCGCTCAGTCGGCTCCTGTCGCACCTCGATCGGACGGAACTTCTCTGTCTGCTCCTCCTCCTGCTTCCTCTCCGGCACCGCTCCAACCGCAAGCTTCGACGGGTTCTCCAGCTCCGCCAGTTCCGACGCAGCACCACGAGCTTCCTGTGGCGTCCCAACCGAGCGCAAATTCTGCTCCGACACCGAACCACCGCCTCGATCCTGCTCTCGCAGCTCCGACTCCTTCGCACCACGTCGCGCCTTCACCTGTTCCCGCTCCTGTCGCTCCTTCTCCCGCAGCGCCGTCGGCAGCTCCGACAATGTCGCCCTCGGACCTGCACCATTTCCCGTCAGTGGCAGAACCGAGCGTTTCTTCCCTCCCGCCCACGCCTCAACCGCAACAACCGGCGTTTGATTCAGCGAACGCTTTTGCTCAACAAACGCCGTCTCCGTACCCTCCCTCGGCCACTCAGCCCCAACCCTCTTCCGCTTCGCCGTATCCTCAGCCAGTAGCTACGACGTCGGCGGACGCAGTCGCACCTTCACCCGCACCTTCTACCTCTCAACAACCGTCTCCGTTCCCGCCCGCCGCCGCCGTGCCCGAGCCGTCCCAACCTGAACCGAAAACGGAAGGGAACGAGGGCGCCGCGCCTCCGCCTGCCGAACCGATCCCCGTCATGACAAAAGAACAGCAAAAGCACGCGATCAACCTCGTGCGCAACCTGAAACGAAACAAGAACGCCTCGCCGTTCTTGAAACCGGTCGACCACATCGCGTTGCACATCCCAGACTACTACAAGATCATCACGCACCCGTCAGACCTCGGGTCGGTCGAGGCGCGGTTGCAAGCGACGGGCAAGGCGATGACGAACGTGCACAAGGTCGGGAGGATCTACGGGCTCGACTATTCGTACGGCGCGCAACCGGGTCAGTGGGAGGGTCAGGTTCCCGAAGGGTTCGAACCGAAAGGCTACCGGACGGTCGTCGAATTCAAGGAGGACCTCGACCGGATCTGGAACAACTGCTTCAGGTACAACGGACCGAGGGACAAGAACCCGGTCAGCGCCATGGCCGGGTTGATGATGGACGCGGCCGAGAAGAACTATCGAGGGATGCCTTTCGCTCCCGCCATCAGCGTGAGGATTTTTTCCCTTCTTTCTCCCTAACCCTCCTTAGTCCGCGCTCCGAGACAACCTGACAGTCTGTTTGCGGGAAAATTAGCCGTACCCTCCTCGACACGTTACGCCCGAGATCAAGCGGGAATCTCGACCCGCGCCCGGGTTCGTCCCGACGATCCGGAGGGACGACGCGTCGTCTCGACCGAAACGAGAGATCCACGCTCCCGTCAAAGACCTCGCATACCTCGACTCGGCCGATCCCGCCTTTGCGCAGTACCAACAACAGTCGCACCCGCAACAGATGATGATGCACCAGCCGCACCAGCAGATGCCGCAGCAGAAGGCGAGAAACTCTAAACGTGGGCCGCAAGAGCAGTTGAGGTACTGCAAAGAGACGATCAAAGAGTTGTTCAAAAAGACGCACGAAGCCTACGCATACCCTTTCTATCAACCCGTCGGTACGTCGCCTTTCTCTCTCTCTCTCTCTCTCGTTCTGCGACTCAAATCGGCGCTAACGTTCTCGTCTGACATATTTTCGCGACTCGGTTCGAACCCGACAATGAACATCCGGCCGGCAACTATAGACCTCGCTGCGTACCCGACCTACTCGCAGTACGTCTCGCGCCCGATGGACCTGTCGACGATCCGGTCCAAACTCGAGCACAACCAGTACCCCGTCGCGCCGTACGACGCGTTCGAGTCGGACGTGCGCCAGATTTTCGAAAACTGTTTCGCGTTCAACCCGCAAGGAACGCTCGTGCACGAGTGGGGTCGACAACTCGAAGCCGTGTTCGAGTTCAAGTGGTCCGATCGACCCCTCGATGATGGAGATGACTGTCAGTTCCCCCCCTCCCCTTCCCTCTCTCCTTTTTTTTTTCTTCTTCGTTTCCCCCCCGCCAACCACACCAAACGCTTTTTACTGACTTGGGAGGAATTCCTTTTGGCAAAAAAAAAAAAAAAAAACACAGTCTCGGACGACGATGGTCTCAACGTGATGGAGCAACAGTTGCAAATGCTCGCGGCCAACATTGAGCAAATGCGGCAAAACAAAAAGGCGCAAAAAGAGGCGAAACGGTTCCAACACCAGCAGCAGCAACAGCAACACCGACCGATGATGCCGATGCCGATGGCGATGCCTCCGAAACCTCCGAAACCTCAGCGCGTGTCGCCGATGCCGGGAGCAGGAGGAGTGGGACCGGGAGGAGTGGGACCGGGAGGTACGGGAGGAGCAGGGTACAACCCGTATATGCCGCCGCGACCGACGATGCCGAAAAAGTCTTCGAGGCCTTCGGGTGGTCACGGTGGTGGTGGTGGTGGTGGTGGCGGTGGTGGCGGAGGAGGAGGAGGTGGGCACAAGAAGAAGAAACGACGCGACGACGATTCCGACGATTACTACGAGGATGACGGTGGCGCGTACTATGGCGGTTCGGGTATGGGCGGCGGTGGAGGAGGCGGAGGTCACGGCGGTGGAGGAGGCGGGAACCGGAGACACGTGCCGGTGCAGCAGGAGGAGTACGTCGATTTCGAGATGAAGCGGGAACTCGCCGTCAAGATTGTCACGTTCGAAGGCGAGCAGCTCGAAGAAGCGATCAACATCATCCGTCGTGGCAGACCGGACCTTCTCGGGGTAAGCTTCCGCAAGTAGACCTAGCCGTCATCATCCGTACTTGTGCAGGAGGAGAACTGACGATTACTTGGCGGGCCCTTGTTTTTTTTCTTTTTTTTCCACGACGTGACAGGCTGCGAACCAAGAGGTTGAACTCGATATCGATCAACTCGACCAACGGACGCTCGTCGCGTTGTACCGATACGTCTGTCCCGGCGCGCCCGTCCCGACGCAAGCCGTCGAGAAACCGAAACCTTCGAAACAGCAAACTTCGAACAAGCAACCGCGGAACCAACGCAAGAACCTCGACGAGGAGAAGGAGGCCGAACGCATCGAAGCGATGGAGCAGCAACTACGCGCGTTCGAAAAGAGTCCCGCCGACGCTGCTGCTGCTGCTGCCGCCGCCACCGCCGGCGGACCGGGAAGCGCACTCCCTCCGACGCCGCAGCCGCAAGGCGCGGGTGGAGAAGAAGGAGGAGGAGGAGGAGGAGACCAAGCTAGCAGCGACAGTAGCGACGAAGCCAGCAGTGACAGCGACAGCGACGAAGACTAGAACTCCTCCCCAATCGTCTTCATCGCCCGCCCGTCGTCACAATCGGGGGAGAACCGGGAAAGCGAAAAATCTTCTTCACTGTTTAATCTTTTGTTCTTTCTTTTCAATCTGTCGGGCGAGGGCCGTTGTTCAAAGACTTTCAAAAACCCCATTCCTATTCTCTCAAGCTGTACCTATCCCTTTCCACTTTCCTACCCCCTCCATTCGGATTCCGAAAACCCCAAACCCAAACCTTTTCCCCCCAAAAAAGCTGTTCCTCCCTTCATCCCCCCCCCCCCCCCACACCCTTCGCTCACCCTTTTCGATGTTGTCTAGCTCACCACTTCCTCCCCCTTTTCCAACTCTCTCTCGTGAGAGAGAGAGAGAGTCGTATACCCCCCCTAACCCCCCAATCCTCTTCTTTTTTGACTCCCTTTTTTTTTTTTTCCTCTCTCGTTTTTCAGTAAACCCCCCCCCCCTTTTCTTTTTTTGAAGTTCTCCCATTCCTACCCCTCCTACACTTGACATTCAAAGCAGTTCACACACACACCTGTTGCGATTTGGGGTTTTTTTTTTTCCCTTCTTTGCGTTTTGGTGTACGTCTCACTCACTCTATCGTTTCTCCCCCCCCCCCCCCCCCCCCGGAAAGGAAGTGATGGGAGGGGGGGAAACGAACGCATTTCGACACTCTTCTCAAGTACAAACGGCGGGAGGCGGTATCGATCGCGAGTGTGGCCGAATATATCATCACATAACCAAATTATAAAAAAGCTTTTTCTCGAGAGAGCGAGAAGGAGACAGCAAATAAAAAAAATCTACTTGTCGTCTTTGATTGTTTTTCACCTCTGGCCCTTTTTACTTGACGAGGACAGACCACTCTGAATTAATCTCTCCCGTTTGACGACCTACGATTTCCCTCAACATGACTCGAGCGAAATCTCCGACTGTAGTTGTAGTTGTAGTGTTTAACCAAAACCAGAGTTTTAGTCTTTCAGCTCGAAAAGCGCCGACACCCCCCCTTACCCCCCCCCCCCGCCGCCGCAGAGAAACGAGGGGAAGAAGAGAGGGGGGGTAAGAGGGGACGAGAGGAAAGAGAGAATGAGAAGGAGAGAGAGAAAAAAAAAAGACTGACGACCATCGGTTCCGACGGGAATATCGATAAGCTTGTCCTCGTATCCGATCCCCTCGACGCACGATACGATCGCAGCCTGTGTGTGTGTGTTGTGTGTGATCCGCGTGGAGCGTTAGGCGTTACGGATGCGAAAGAGGGAAAAGTGACACGGGGGGAAAAAAAAGAGTAAAGGCGAGGAGAGGGGAAGGGTGGCGGGGAATGAATGGCGACCGGGAAGAAACGCAGAGACGTTGGGGGAGGGGGTGAGGGGGGAAGGGGGGGGAACAAGCAAGGTCCGCGTGTTTTTCAGCTCTCTCGAATTGCTTTTCGCTCGAGTCATTCGGAGTTGGATCCCCAGAGAAGGGCAAAAAGGGGATAGGGTAGTGATCCGAAGGGAGGGGGGGGGAGGGGCAAGGAACGTACGGTTCCCGAACCAAAGACCTCGAGGAGAGTGCCGTCCTCTCTTCCTTTAACAACGTCTTTCACTAAGCAGGCGGGGAGGCAAAAACAAAGGAATCAGGGTGAGTTGTAGAAATTAGAAAACGAGAAAAAGGGAGGAAAAGGGAGGAAAAGGGAGAGAGGGAGAGAGGGAGAGAGGGAGAGAGGGAGAGAGGGAGAGAGGGAGAGAGGGAGAGAGGGAGAGAGGGAGAGAGGGAGAGAGGGAGAGAGGGAGAGAGGGAGAGAGGGAGAGAGGGAGAGAGGGAGAGAGGGAGAGAGGGAGAGAGGGAGAGAGGGAGAGAGGGAGAGAGGGAGAGAGGGAGAGAGGGAGAGAGGGAGAGAGGGAGAGAGGGAGAGAGGGAGAGAGGGAGAGAGGGAGAGAGGGAGAGAGGGAGAGAGGGAGAGAGGGAGAGAGGGAGAGAGGGAGAGAGGGAGAGAGGTCGGGGAATGTGCGTACTGGTTAGATTTCGCTCAGAGACGGTAACGTTTTCGGGCAGTCCTTCAAGCTTGATCTTGCCGCTCGCATGATCGCGCGCGAGGGACAAGATCGAGTCGCGCGTGACTCCGGGAAGGATGACAGAGTCGGAGCCGAGAGGAGGAGTGACGAGTTCGGTAGCTGTGCAAACAAAACCCACGAGGACAATCGGAATCGGTCAGAAGATCGGTCAGAAGAGGCCTTGACGCCGGCAAGAGGGCAGGTGGTCGCGGGGCGCGGGCAAGATCTCGAAAGGGAGAAGAGGTGACTGACTTCCGTCTTCCTTCTTGAACACGAGGAACAGGTTCATCGTGCCGACTTCGGTGAGAGAATGTTCGGGACCGAGGAGCCAGAGGATTTGTTGGTAACCCTTTGCGGCAGCCTCCATTTGAGGTACGACACCACCTGATTTGCATTGCGAGAGGCTGAGTCACGGCACGCGGCGGTATTCGGACGACAAAGAAGTGCGACGACGAACCGGCATAGTTGGCTCCAAGTTTGTAGGAACCGGTTCCACCGGGAGCAGCTGTGGAGATCATTCAAGCGTCAGGCGGCCACGATCCGGTATCACGTCGCATGTACGCGAAAGTGGGAGGCGCACCTCGAACGTATTGGGTCGTCGCAAGAAGCTTGACGGGTTTGAATCCGGTCTGTTGGCGACGACGGGTCGATCGGGTCAGTCATTGCGCAGAATAGCGGGAAAGAAGACATACCGAGTAGTATGGGCCGACAGGGGAAGCGCTGTGGGTTGGAGTGACGGGGAAAGTCAGAATTGCTGATTGACCGCCACGCAGAAAGGGAGGGAGACCGACATGACAAAGAGCAGGACGTCAGTCGACGCGCCAACGCCGAGACCAGCTTGAGTACCGATCATGGTTGGTCGGATGTAAAGAGAGGTTCCGGGGTCGGTGGGAATCCATTTCGAGTCGACTTCGACGAGTTTCTTGATCAAGGTCGTGAGGTGCTCTCCGGTAAAGTCCTGATGGAAACGCAAGGTTAAATGAGATTGGCCGTTGCGGACAAGGACGAAGTAAGTGCTCACGGGGAACGCAAGTCGGCGAGCACTCTTGGTCATGCGTTCCATGTTCTGCGAGTTGAACGTCGCCCAGTGAGTTCGAACCTGACGAGGGATAACTGCAGACAAGCAAGACGCACCTTGTCGGGTCGGAACAGGCGTGCGACGCCGTCCTTTGACTTGTAAGCCTTCATGCCCTCGAAAAGGGTCGGGGCGTAATGAAGGACGGTCGAAGAAGGGTCGAGCGAAAGAGGACCGTAAGGTTGAATCTTGGGGGCTCCCCATCCAGTCTCAGAGTTCCACGGGATCGTGAGCACTGTCGTTGCATGGCAGGTCAGTAGACTGGTGAGCGAGCGCAGGGCGAGGAGCTTACTGTGGTCGGTGAAAGTCCGTCCGAACGTCAGTTGCGAAGTCGGAGGAATCTCCTTGGGGTTCTTCGTCTCCTCGATCTCGAGACGCGAAGGCTATACGGATCGAGTGCGAGTCAGTGAGTGCGAAACGGGCAGCCGAAATCGTCGGATGTGGAGATTCTCGGGGTCGTCGCTCGGGAACGCCTCTCGTGTAACGGCCACGCGGTTGATCTCGACGCAAGCGTCGTATCGCGGTCCGATGGGTGCGGCGGGACAGAGACAGGGACAGGGAGAGGGAGGGTACTCACGTCAATGTCGACGGTCCGGATGACTTCGCCGGTCATGAGGTCAACGTTACCTTGGAGTCCGGCTCCCGCGGCGGGCGCTTTCGAGGCAGACGACGCGGCATTCGAGCGGGGCGACGCGATGTGGAACGCGCGAGTGAACGCCGGCGCAGCGACACGACGAGCTGCCGGAGTCGAAGCGCGAGCCTGAAGCGCGCGCAGGGGTGCAGTCGTTAGGCGAGGCATCGTTCGAGGGTCGGGAGGAAACGAGTGCAGCTGCAGCGAGTGCGACGCGAGACTCGCGATCGATGATCCGGAACCTTCTTGACTCTCACCATGCCGCTACAGTATGGCAGAACTCCTCCGGTGCTGGCCACTCTGGGACTTCGCACGAGCTCAGCTCGCACCACCCCACGCATCGCTCCCCAGCTTTCGCTCGGCGCACCCATCCCGGCGAGTGACCTCCGTGGGAGACCCGACATCTCCGTCCGCTCGGTCCTGCTTCGGCAGCGTGTCCCCTCGTCCCGCGCTTGCGTTCTGCCTCTTTGTCCGTGCCCCCAGAACAACTCTCACAAATGCGACAGTAAATGTAACAGTCCTACGTCACGCTTGACGGTCGCCGGCCAAGCACTTTGCGAGGGAATCTGACTTGACGAGTCGGCTTGGTCAAGACGTGATCGCAGACGCTTCCTAGCAAAGCCACTTTGAAAAAGTCTCGGCGCGAAGCGTTGTCCAGTACCGTCCAGCAGCTCTCGAGACGTGCGCCGAGAGCCGAGAGGCTGAGCATGCATGCCCTTCTCAAACTGAATTCATTTCGTCGAGCTCCGACGATCTTTCTTCTCGTTGCGAACGGCACAGAGCAGTGCCCCATATCGCAAGAAGCAATGTATCGTGAGATTTGATCATAGTCGGGACAAGTTGAGTGAATTCTGCTTTTGGACTGGGGGGGATTCCCTGCCGAAACTCGGGATGGTTGCAATTTTTTTGCGACGCCTCTTCTTTCGCTCCTCCCTCTCCCCCTCAAATCCTCGGCTCTCTGCACTCCCGCTTCCTACCCCACACTACTCGAAACCACTTTCTTCAACAATGGCTGCCGGTATCGTAAGCGCTCGCCTCCTCCTTGACTGTCGTCTCGCGTCTCGATCCATCGAAACCTTTTTTGGGACAACCTCGGTCATCCAAGCCTCCCCGGAAACCGCCTACTTTCGACCGCATTACCCTGAGCGAGACGCAAAGGATGCAACCAGCCCTTGCACTACGGGTCAGGGTGATGTGGGCAGCGAGATCGTAGTCATCAAACCATCCGAGATCCTCGTTCGATTCAATCTCGCTCGTCGTATCGACGAGGTTGTCGGTATCGAGTCTCTCGCCAAAGGCACTGTCCCGACTCGAGACGAACCTGTGCTGGCTTTGGGTTCGACGTCTAGCAAGTTTGTCACTCGAGACCGTGACCTCATCGCTGACTCAAACTTCTTGCCCCTTTCGACGGAAAACAGTCCAAGACGACCACTGTCCCTCTCCTCGCCTTGACCTTTGTCTTCTCCGTCATTGGTCTCGGTCTCACTGCCGCCCTCGTCTCCAAGTCGGGCTTCTCCACCTATGAATCCAAGGGTGTGATCATCCAATCCGTCTTCGCCTGCGCGTGGACGACCCTCTTCTCCCTCATCTTCCTCATCACCGGCCTCGTCATGCCCCGCAACTCGTTCTTCTCGGCCGGTGTCGTCGGAATCATCATCTTCCTCTCGTTCCTCCAACTCATCGTCGCCGCTGGTTCGTCCGTCGCGCTCTACAAGACCGAGGGTGCCCTCTACAGCAGGCCCGTCCACCGCGCGTGGCTCGGAATCTCGTTCGTTGCCGCCTTCATGGCCCTCTTCACCACCGTCGCCGCGTTCCTCAACTACGTCGCTGGAAAGGCCGTCGACGTCCAACCCAAGAAGGAGGAGGAGGTTCACTTCTAAAACGCTCGAAACCCCCCCCCCCCTTATCTCGCGCGTCTCTTTCCTCTAAACCCCACCATACTTCGCTTTCGATCTTTCAACGTCTCCTCTTCGACCGTTTCTCTCGTCCGGTGACATTTCGCGCCCGGACGCGGGCGGGCAAAACGGGGGGCACACCTTAATATACCTTTTTCTTTTCGCTGTAAATGGTTTCCCCTTGGTCTAGCTTTCGGTCATATCTCTACTCTCTCTCTACCTCTCTCTTCCTCTCGCTCTCCTACCTCTCCACTAGCGTCTTTTTATACATCCTCAAGTCACCCTCCTCATCCCGTTCGCATATAAAGCTTTCATTCCCTCACACGCCCGTCCGTCGTCTAGTCAGTCACGTTGTTGGTTGGAAAAGGGAATGGCAATCTGAATCCTGCTAGAGTTTTTTTGGTTTGTTCGCATCTCTTGGTTCAATGTGGTGAGGAGAGAAAGCGTGAGCCCAGTTCGGGTCCCGCGAGTACTTGAAAGAACCCCATTTGAGCGAATTGGGGCGGTCGCGCACGGTCACTTGGTCCGGGGGTTTTCTTTTCTTCGGTAAGACTCGAATCGAATCCTCCCGTTCCGTTTACCTCGGCACTCCCTTGCGGGATGAATTAGACTATGGGTTTTACTTGTCGGCTCACGCCGGAACCGACAGCGAGCGGGGGAGCGAAATCTCCGAACGAGTCTTGTGTTATTGTTTTTTTTTTGGCCAAAGGCTTCCCAAGATTATCTTGAAGGCCACTCTGTGAAACGGCCGTTTCCGTAGTACAGCAAAATATCGCTCGCTAATACCACCTGTCTAGTTTTGGTACAAGAATAGGCCCCCCCACGCGAGGACTTTGCAGCTCGATGGCTAACGAAATCCTTTCGCCGTCAGTTTGCGTTTCAAGCTTCTATTTTGCTTCGCCATCTCTGCGTCACGAAGAGACTCCAAATCGCTTGCCGCTCGAAAGCTCCCCGTTTTGGCAGCATTCGAGGCGGGAAAATCTCCAGGTTTACTACTCTTATGAGCGATGGCACAATCCAGGTCGTCGAGATCATGAGTAGCTCGGACAACATGAGATCCGGGAGAGCTCCCGGAGCTTAGCCTTCCTCTTCGCCGGGTCGGAACTCGTTTGGTGTCATGAGAATACAACGTGCAGCGCACATGCCGTAGAAGGACGTCGGTTTGACTCGCGGCGCGGGCGAAGCAAATCGCAAGTCGTTCCGATGCACGAACTGAACAGACCACACCGCGGCGGAGGACCCAGGCGGTAAAGATTGTCGATTCACCCTCCCCCTGAGGCGTCCGAGTAACAGATATAACAAGATATCTGGACAATGTTCGCATTGCGAAAAGAGGTCATACCGCCGTCGATCTTGACAAATTCCAATCGAAGCCCTTCGAGCCATGACGGCGATATGCAGCGCCTGCTTACAATTGCGGTCGAGCGCAACGAGAGCCTGACCAGGTGTCAACGGTTGTCGGAGAGAACCTTCGCAGTCACGAGACGGCATTAATGGCAATCGTAGACGACTATCGCAAGCAGACCTCTCACCCAGCTCACTGTCTCGACTCTGACGGCTCGTTTGTTGACGAGGTACAAGAGGCGAAGATACTTTCGACCCGGCATGCATGCACGAAACCGACAGACCGACACGTGTTTTTCGGTCGAGAACTTTTGGCCGGCGACGAGGTCCGACTTACCAAACCTCGCGACCTATAACCTGCAGCCATGTCTACGACCGCTTTCATCTGCGCCGAACCCGAAGGAGATGCCCTCGAGCCAAGTCTTCAACCGCTCCTCGACCAAGGCGAGTCGAGATCCTTTCACCCCACGCAACCCCCCTCCCCTCCCCCCGGGCTGATCCTTCTTCTCATCGCGCGTGGGCCCCTCGTGTAGAAAGCTTGAAGTGGATCTTTGTCGGTGGTAAAGGTGAGTTACCTCTCGCCCCCCTCGCCCTCGTCGCGCTGTTGTTTCCCCCCTCGCCCACGAACCCAGCGTTGATCGAGGGCGCGTCTCTCTCTCTCTCTCTCTCTCTCTCTCTCTCTGTCTCCTTTCCAGGTGGTGTCGGAAAGACGACGACGTCGTGCTCGCTCGCGATCCAACTCGCTAAAGTTCGCGAATCAGTCCTCCTCATGTACGTTTGGGGGCGCGGGAACAACCCCCATCGGAACGGATCCAGGGCCTCTCTCTCCTCCTCCTTCCCTCCCCCCCCCACACACCGTCTCGCGCCCCGCCCGAAAGCGCTGAGCTGACTCGGTCCATTTTTCGGAAAATAGTTCGACGGATCCCGCCCACAACCTCTCGGATGCGTTCTCGCAAAAATTTGGCAAGGAGGCGACCCGAGTGAACGGATTCACAAACTTGTCGGCCATGGAGATTGACCCGAGCGCTTCGATGCAAGACATGGTCGAGGCAGGTACGTTCCCGTCGTTCCTTTTTTTTTTTTCTGGGATCCCATCTCTCTCTCGCTTCCTATCAAACTTGCTTCCCGTCTTTCTCTCTCGAGAATTCTCCTGCTAACTCGAGTTTTGAATCGACGGGGTCTTTTTTTTTTTCTTCTTTGTTCGACGAGACTAGGCGAAGAGGCTGGAGGAATGAACGGCATCATGCAGGATCTCGCGTTCGCGATTCCGGGTATCGACGAGGCGATGGGATTCGCAGAAGTCATGAAGTGCGTTACCACTTTTTTTCCTTCTTCTGTTCGTTCGCTTGGTAGTCGACAACTCGGGGTCGAGCTCACCCGCGACGTCGAGGGGGGTTTGGGGTTTTTGCCTAATCCAGACACGTCAAGTCGATGCAATTTTCGGTCATCGTGTTCGATACGGCCCCGACGGGGCACACTCTGCGATTCTTGTCGTTCCCGTCGGTGCTCGAGAAGGCCCTGTCGAAACTGAGCGGCCTCTCGGGTCGGTTCGGACCGATGTTGAACCAGATTGGCTCGATGATGGGAGGCGGCATCAACACGGGAGAAATGTTGGGCAAACTCGAAGACATGCGTGCGGTCGTCACAGAGGTGAACGCCCAGTTCAAAAACCCCGTGAGTCCTCGCGGTGATCACAGACGATCGAACAAAAAAGACTCGAAACCTACGTCGACATCGAATTCGAGTTGCGACTAACCGTGCGGGCGGTCGGGTTGCCCCCCCCCCCATCCACACAGGACCTCACCACTTTCGTACCCGTCATGAGTATGCTCTTTTTTTCGGTTCTGCGTTCCCTTGTCGGCGCATTTTAGATCTGACCGAAAACGTCTGCGCCCTCGAACCGCAGTTTCCGAATTCCTCTCGTTGTACGAGACGGAACGGCTGATCCAAGAACTCACGACGTATCAAATCGACGTGCACGCGATCGTTGTCAACCAACTCCTCTATCCCGAGAACGGTAAGAGTTCTCTCTCTCTCTCTCTCTCTCTCTCTCTCTCTCTCTCTCTCTCTCTCTCTCCGCCGGACCTTGCTCTGTACCGATCGCTGACAACTCGGGGAATCCTTCCTTCCGGGAACTCTGTCTCAACTAACCCCCCCCCCTTCCTTTGCAGACTCGCAATGCAAACACTGCAAAGTCCGCTGGAACCAGCAACAGAAGTATCTCAAAGAGGCTTACGAGCTGTACGGAGAGGCAAGTTCCCTTTTCCCCGCCTCCCTCCCATCTCGGGATCAAGGGTTTCCCGAGAATTCGAGGGACCATGGACTGAACGTACAGCACGACGACTGGTTGCAGGACTTCCACATTGTCAAGATGCCTTTACTGAGCGAAGAAGTCCGAGGAACGGAATCTCTCAAAAAGTTTGTACTCTTTCTTTCTCCCTGAACAAAGTGAAGCACCCGGCTTCGACTAGAGCTGATTTTTCTTTTTTCGATGCGGACAGGTTCAGTGAGTTGCTTGTGGTGCCGTACAAAGCGGGGCAAAAGGTGCTGTAGTTGGCAGAGTTTTTGTGATTTTTTCCAACGAGTCGCAACACACGTCTTGATGTTAATCCTTCGCACATGTGGTGCACTCCCTGTTGACTACGGGTTGGTGTCACTCTGGTCGTCACCGGAGAAGAGAGAGAGCAAATCGCGAAAAACAGCTGCAACTGATTCATGTCGGGCGCGCGCGCTGGACATGTAGTCTTGTCTCCCCACTTTATCATCGATCGACATGTCGGACGCCGCAGCCGAGGAACGTAAAGCGAAAGCAGCAGAGCGACAGGCACGCCTGCTCGCCAAGAGTCAAGCCCGACTCGAGAAGATCACGGGAGCCGCAAAGGGCGAAGGTCGCATCATCTCGGACTGTCCGTCTCTCTCTATCTCTCTCTTCGTGTCGCGCGCCCGGGAAAGCTCACCCGGGGTGTGTGCCTTTCCGTAGCGTCTGTCGGGATCGCGCCCACACCGACGACTCGAGCGACCGCGCCTCCGGTTCCTACGTCGCTCGCCGATGTCAACAACCAGGACGATCCGGCAGAGATTGACCTCGCCGCGCTCCACGGTGCAAAGGGACTGCAACAGCAACTCGCCGCGCTCGCCGCCGGGAGTGGTGACTTGCCCGCGTTCGGGGGTCAACCGGGCGCTCCGGGCGCAGGAGGAGATTTGTTCTCGCAAATGATGGCCCAAATGGCGCAGGGAGGAGGAGCAGGAGGAAGTGCATCGGGGGGTCAGAACCCGTTCGCGGCCATGGCTGGTGCAGGAGGAGGCGGTGCGCAACCACCACCAGCTCCCGTCTCTCCGTTCCCACCGCAGCCCAAAACGTTCCTCGACAAGGTGTTCCCCCTCGTCCACCTCGTCGCCATGGTCGGACTCGCCGCGTACGCCGTCGTCTGGTGGGAACCGAGTAGGAGGTTCGGGTTGTACGGTTCGAGCGAGACTCGCGGGATAGACTGGAGTGCGTGGGGCGCACTCGCTTCGAGGAGACCGAGAGATGCAGGTGTCGTCGGTCAGGTCGTCGGGATGCAGCTCGCAGAAATCGTGCGTTCCAACTTCAACATCCGTTGTTTCTTTTTCCACTGCTTTCGAGATTCCCTGACCGTTCCATTTTGGGATCCGACAGCCCCTGTTGTGGATGTTCGTCAGCATCGAACTCGTGTTGCAGACTTCTCGTATTTTCCTGTTAAGAGCAAGTCGCGTCACTGGCTATCGCAATCCCTTGAATTTCGGGCCCGCTGACTTTTTCTTCGCCTCTCTCTCTCTCGCTTGATCAGAACCGAGCGTCTGCACCCGGCATCCTCAACTCGATCCTCCCGCTCCTCTCGCAATTCTCGCCACAACTCGGCCTCGTCTTGCAAACGGCTACTCGATACCTCGCACTCTTCTCGACGTGTTTGAACGACCTCGCCGTCCTCGTGTTTTGCATCGGGGTCGTCGTTCTCATCGGCCGGTTCAAGACGGGCGCAGCCGGTGAAATGACGATTCAGGCTGTGCAGGATGCGACGAATAGCATACTCGAGAAAGCCAAGGGCGACTTGTAAACTTCTCTCGCTTCGTGATGAAAGAGATGAAAAATTGGAATCCGTTTGTAGCCGCCCGAATCGATCGTCCTAGAGTGTCTCATCTGTAATGCGGTCCATCGTCGCTATTCTGCGGGTGATTGGGGTGCAAGACCAAAGCGTGAAAGGAAAAAAAAAAGGCGCCCCCTTCCGCGCGGCGGCGGAGCTTATCGCGCGCGCGCGCTTCCGCGCTTTGCCGGCCTCCCGAAGTGGCTTCTCACCCCACGCTCGCGGTCGACGACGAATCGACTGCTCACATCTACGACAGCGCGCACGGCCGCTCGTTGCCCGCCCGGATCGATCCTCATACGCCTTCCCGACGTGGCCCCCGCCTCAAACTGATTCGGACGAGTTGCGGGCGCAATGTCGTCGGCCCAGATCCGCCTCACCGAGCCCCAAGTGTTCCTCGTCGGGTCACTAGAGTATGAACGAGCGCGCGCACGGCAACGGAGGGCAGTCGCGCGGGGCGCCCAGCAGCAGAACGCGAATCGAACCCCGACGGGCGAAACTCCCCCCGCGTCTCCCGGTCCGTCCAGGCGCAACTCGCCCGAGCGCGAACGCGAACGCGGCCGGAGCGTGTTTCATCACATGAGCGCGAGCAGAGCCGGGAGCCGTTCGAGGCCCGGTTCGAGGGCCGCGAGTCCGGCCCCGCCTTCGACGTCGACTTCGCGCGATTCCCCGGCGGCGGCGTTCGTCCCGCCCAACAGTCGCGGCAGGAGTGCGAGTCGGACGAGGGCGCCTTCGCAACAGGGCCGCGCAGGAGCGCAGAATGAAAACCTGAGCGTCGGGAGGAGCGGCAGTCTCGTGCGCGATTCCGAACACCCAGTCTCGCCCGCGACGACGCCGCACGCTGAATCCTCCGAGACCAATTCGATCCTCGACGAACCTCCTCCCGCGCTTCTCAGGGGGCTCTTGACCGTGACCTTGAGCAAGCCGACCCGAGTCAAAGAAATTACGGTGCGGTTGAAGGGGAGTGCGAAAACCGATTGGCCTGAAGGTGAGTCTCGAATCGAGGCTTTCGAGCTCTTTTTGCCCAGAGTCGTCGTGTTGAGTGTCTTTTCCAACTTTTGACAGGGATCGGACCACGCCGTCTCGACGTCGTCGAGGAGAACGTCCTCATCAACGTGACGCACACGTTCTTCTCGGCGTCGCAGTCTACGACGGCGCGTCGTGCTGCTTCCGTCGATCACAGTATGAGCGGCAGCCGTGACGAGTCCCGTGGTCGAGCACCTTCTCGTCGGGCGGCGAGTGTCGCTCCAGGCCGCGAGTCGAGTCACGGTCGATCCTATCCTCACAACAGCCTCTTCCCCAACGGCCTCGAGAACCCACCTCCCGTCCATCTCGCAAACGGATCCTTCCCCTCGACGAACGTGCTTTCGAGGATCTCGTCAAACGACAGTGCCGGAACCTCGGTCCCTCCCGTTCGACCGGGAGAAGCCGCCCCAGCTTACGAAGCCGTTCCTTCGGCGCCACCATCACCGCTCCACCTTCCGCAAACGATTGACGAAGTTCCCGCCACTGACGAGCTCGACTTGTCCCACCCGGTCCGACCCGCTCCTTCGGCCGCTTCTTCATACCAGCGGCTTCGATCTCCGACGCCCTCACGTTCTCCGCTCGGAATGTCTCCAGCTCTCCTCCCGACCTCGACCTCGACTTCAACCCTGGCGAACGGGAATGGATTGCCGCGTTTGGCCCGAAGCTCGACCCGCGCGAGCCAGGATTCGCACACCTCGACTGCTTCCTCGCACTCGCACCATTCTCGCGACGCTGATCCCGGAAATCGTTCGAGCTCCTCCCTCGTCTCTCATTCATCCGCGTCTGAGAATGGCCGAGGACGCGCACCGAACCGAGACCAAGCAGCTAGAGGCGAAAGCGCGGGATCGGAACCTCCTACGGACCTCTCGATCGTCACAGACGGCATCGCACGCCAATCCCGAACAATTCTCCTACAAACACCTTCTACGATACACTCCCCACCGCCCTCGGGCACGACTTCGCCCGTCTCGTCTACGACTCCGCGACTCCCGAGCGCGTTGAAGTCGAGCAAACCTTCGAGTCGCTCTGGGTCCCACGCGCGCTTTTCGCTCGGAGGAATAACGGATGCACTCCGAGGCAAGAGCGCGAGCCGTGCGCGCGGACACGCCGAGGACGACCACCTGCACCGACCCCCGCTCGTTCCTCGCCGCGATTCTTCCCCGGACGTGTCCATCTCGATCCCGGGGAGTAGACCCTCTTCGATCAAAGGATCGAGCGGCCGGAGTCAGTCTCGGGGGAGGAAGACGGCGCTCAAAGTGCTCCGAGAAGCGCTTACGACCGGTCACGCCCACTTGCACGAGCAGCAAGCTTCTTCAACGGGGCCGGGAGGCCACGGCACCGAGATGGACGAACATGACCCCCGCCACCACCACGCTGCGGAACCGACCGGGGACGGGTGGAAAGAGTTCAAAGCGGGGACGTACGTCTACCCGATCTCGATCCCAGTTCCCGGCACGCTCCCGCCGTCGCTCAGCTGTGAGTTCGGATCGGTCGCGTACAACCTCAAGGCGACCGTCGTGCGAGCTGGGGCCTTGACGACAAACTTGACGGCGCATTCCGAGGTCGTACTCGTCGCCATGCCGGGAGAGGACGATACGGAAGAATCCGAGAGCATCGTCGTCGAGAGGTTTTGGGAAACTCAGATGAAGTACCACGTCGCGCTCAGTGGAAAGGTAAAACCCCTTCCCGACGTCTGGTTTCCGCACAGCACGGAGACGCGAAAAAGCACGGGGGCTGACTCGAAAACCACGTCGAACCTTTTCTTTTTGCTTTTTCAATAGAGTTTCCCAATCGGAGGTCAGATCCCCTTGACGATTCGATTGAGTCCGCTCGCAAAGGTCAAGGTGTTTAGGATTTCAGCCCAGCTCGAACAAAAGACGAGTTACTTCGCATCCGGTACGCCCCACGCTCCCCGGAAAACCAAACATTTCTTCCCCCCTCAGCGTCCCCGCCGTTCCCTTTGGACTGACTCGATCCGGGGTCCTTTCTTTTTTTCGCTCGTGTCGGCGGTTTAGTCCACTCGGGTCGCAAGTTGACTCGACATGAAACCCCGCGAAAAGTCATGCTCATCCGGGTTGACCACAAAGATGCCGAAGAACCCATGCTGCCCATCCTGTCAGAGGATCAAGACGCTCTCGTGGATCACCCCTTGCGAGAGTGGTTCATCAACGCGACTTCGTCAGACGGTGAGTTTCTGTTTTCCCTCTCGGGTTTTGGCCCCCCCGCCCTCCCCGATCGAGGGCGCGATGGAGCTGATAAGCCGTTTCGGAATGGCGCGTGTTGTATGAGCAGATACGACGCCTTCGCTGCTCGACCCGAACGGTCCGTGGCACCTCGAGCACGACTTGCAACTGCCCGACTGCTCGTCCAAGATCAATTTCTCGACCGGTCACGAAAAGGCCAACATGGCCATTAGTCACGTCCTCAAAATCATGATCCGCGTCGAACGTGGCGACGACGAGTTCCTCGACGCGAAAGGAAAGCGCAAAGTGAGTTTTCCTTTTTTCTTCTTCTATTTTCCTGTCACGCGCGTCTCTCTCTCGTCCTCTCTATCTCCCTCGTGCTAGAAATGCCCCGTCACCAGAACACACAACTGACGTCGAGAGGGGGCGGGGATTGTTATTGAGCAGCGCTGGGACATCGTCGTCGAGACTCCCGTGCACTTGCTGTCGTGTCGGTGCGCGCAGAACCTCTTGCCGGCGTACACGGCGTCGACCGCGACCCTCTCGACCGGACCAAGGCACTCTCTCGCTTCCGGTTCGGGAACGGGATCGTCGTCGTCGTCGTCGATCATCACTCGGGCGCTCCGGACCGCGACCGGATCAGGACCGGTGGCGAGTCACGCGACCACACCGCACGAGTACACGTGCGGCGGAGGAGGGCGAGGAGGCGGAGGCGCTGCAGCATCCTCGGTTCAAAATCAGTTACATCAACACCACGGGCGCGCGATCGGTGGAAGCGGCGGGATCGGTGCGACGGCGATGATCCACCGTGGTTCGGGCAACAGCGGAGGAGGAGGAGGAGGAGGTTCGAATCACCACGCGACGGGACCGCCGGTCGCGACGCTCGAACAGAATTTGTTGTTCGCGAGGCTCTTGTCGGGCGAGACGACGCCGAACGGCGAGACGCCCCCGACGTATTCAGAGGCGTCGTCGTCGTCGTCGGTCGGACCGGGACAAGCGTGCGCGAGGTCGAGTACGATCGTCGTCGTTGACGATGACGAACTCGAGGCTCGGCGGGGCAGGAGCAGCACGAGGGGTTGAAAAGGCAACCGCCCCGAGCGGTCGCGCGGTGCGCGTGAGTCCTATTTTTTTTTGCAGTTTTGTTTCTCTTTGTTCCGTGTGTGGATCCTCGCGTAGGAAGTTTTGGTCAGCGGTTTTCGGATCGGGCATCGTTGTACTGTACGCTATATATCATGTGGTTTTGACGTGCAAAAAAGAGCAACCTTGGCCTTGGGTTTCAAAATTGCGGAGCCGACGCGGGGAAGATGAGGATTTCGAGTTGGCGATTTGACCCTGCACGGCAGACTCGATGCCCTCGCGCTTCGACAGCTACTTGCTCGGGTGCTAGATCGAACGGGTCCGACCTAGTTGCCTCCCCGCTGCGAGGTGCCGCTCGAGTAGCATGGCGAACTCGACGCTCGCCCTCGCCCTCCCTCCCCTGCCACCTCTCCCGCCGCCGAGTTTCCCCCAGTCGTTCTCCGACAGAGACGCACACGACGTGTCCGGCCTCGAACCGGCCGGGTCGGGATCGCCGCGCGCACGAGTGCGGGTGGGGACTGGCCCTTGGCAACTCAAAACTGACGCAGAGCAGCACGTCGAGACGCTCGGTGAGGGTCCACACCAGTACGCGATGTACGAGGTCACGGTCGAGCTGACCCGGGAACCCGGCTCGGTTCCGCCGTCGCAGAAACAAAACTCGCGCAATTGACCCGGTCGAACCGATGCGACAACGAGGGCATGCGGCCCCTCGGTCCCGCCGAGCCCGGTCTCGCACAGCTACAAGATCATGAATGCGACGCAAGTTACGACTTTGGAGATGACGGCGAGGCAGCCGGTCACGACGAGGAACGCACGGCACTCCTCTCGATCGCAGAGGACGACGCGGAGCAGAACAGCGCGGCGCTCCGACTCGTGACGGACGAAGAGCTCGACAACGAAGCAGACCTCAGCGGAAATGACGACGACGCTCGACCGTCTCGCCCTTTCGACAGCTTGACCGCCGCGCAGCGCATCTCGTTCAGCAACTCGGTCAGGATTTCGGGGGGCATCCACTCTCGACCGCATCGACATCGACACCGGATCCCTGTCGAACCGCTTCCGCGACGGTCGCCTTCGAACGAGCGCTCGAACCCTCTCGTACGCGAAGCTCGCCCCGAAACAGCCCCGTCGCCGCTCCTCGTAGCTTCCGTCACATCGTCGAGCGCAAACACGCCTTCGCGTGCGACATCGCCTGTCGGTCGGACCCCCGCCGGGTCGCTCAACGTCCTCGCGCCTCGACCTCGGCGCCTTTCGTCTTCATCCCACGTCTCGTCTACCTTGAGCCATCCTTCGTACGCATACTATTCGGCCTCTCCAGGATCTCAAGTTCCGTCCCGGGGCTCGTCCCCGTGTTCATCGATCTACGCTCCGCTACAACCTCCGTCAAAGCACACTCCGAACCCGCTCTTTGTTCGACCCTCGCCTCGTCTCCAACGGCAGCGGAGCGGTTCGTCGGGGCTGTCGTTCCAAGAGTACCTCCGCGAAGGGTACGACGCGTTTGATGGCTCGGACGAAGACGATTCTGATGTGGCTGGAGGCGGCGGTGCATCGAGACCTCCCGGCTATCGCGAGTTGGTCGAACGACAACAGAGGAAACGAGCCGAGTGGGAAGATCGGAGACGCCAGCGGATCGAGGACAAGCAGAGGAGCCTTGAACAGTACGGGCACAACGGAGAGCGTCTCAATGGGCTCGAGCGTGGACGTGGACTGGGCGGCCAAGTCCGAACGGCAGGATTCTGGACGAGATTCACGACGATGCTGACTGGCATTGTATCTGGCTCGGACGCGACTGCGACGGGTTCGTTCGGGACCGGGATCGGAAGAGCTGGGGGCTCGCTCGGAAGCCCGACCGTGTTTAGGCCTTCGGCTCGACCGTCGCCATCGTCCCGTCCGAGTTACGGCGCGACTCGGTCCAAAGAGACGCTCCCGTCTCGTCCTACTCCTCGTCTTCGTCCTCTTGCCGAGACGACGATGAATGTGCCCCAACCTCGATCGATCCTGACTCGAACGCAACCTCGATCCGATCCGGCCTTCTCCTCGAACCCTCCTGCTTCCCCGCCATCGATTCCTCCTCGTCCCCCTCGTCCCCGGAACCGGTCCAGCTCCGTAGGACCTATGTCCCAACCCCTTCGCGACGAACCCGACGACGACCGAACCCCCTTGCGCGCTCGCGTCGAGGACGACAAGTCTCAACTCGACGCTCGGTTCGGTCCGACGCCGTTCAGGTACCTGTCCATCTCGTTCCTCAAGTACAAACTCGAGCGGTTCGTCGACGCGGTCCGGGCCGTGTTTGGCACGGCGAGGAAAGGGTTCGAGAGACAAAAAGAGCGCCAGAGGTTGCTCGCAGTGTCGACCCAGCACGAGCAACAGCAAGAGAGAAATCGTCGAGAAGAAGAGCGTGGTCGATACCAAGCTGTGTAGGTGCGACCCCCGGGAAGGAAGAAGAAAACAAAAAAACCCTGCCCTCTTCCGCTCCTTCTTCGTTTCGTTGGTCTGCCCTTTCCGTCATCCCCCCCCCCCCTTTCCCGCCCGATCCCGGCTCCCCTTCTGAACACCTCTTCCATGTTGGTTTCTTTGGCTTTCTTTCCTCACTCCACAGGCTCTCATCTTAAATTTGTTGCTACTCATCGTCCCCCCTCCCTGCCCCTTCTTCCGCACGGTACCCTTTCCATCTCTCTGAACTCCTTTTTTGTTGAATCTCATGTTGTCATCTGTGCTCATGAAAAGCAGTGCCTTCCTCTTTCCCTCTTGTCTCGGCCCCCCCCGGTCCACTTCGCTGTTGCATCCGTTTGTTAGTCTCTGTACATACTCCCAAACTAAGAGCGAAAAGAGGAAAACCCCGGTTCTTAAGAGTCTCTCTCCGACCTCCCAAACAGAGTAGAAGACGTTGGTTGAAATAGCTTTAGGTAGCTTTCGTGAGAAACTTCTTCTTGCTGGACCATAGATTACGACAAGATAGAGAGAAAAAGATCGAGCGAGAGAGAGAGAACGAGAGAGAGAGGATGGGGGGTTGGGGGGAGTGGAGAGATGGGCGGTCTGCAATAATGTATAACGGTGGTTTGGAAAAACAAGAAAAGAAAGAAAGGAAGATAAAAAAAAAACCCAAAAAAAAACGATAGTACTGCCTTTGTCGATGGAATGGAACATGGAAACAGGCGGTTCGACAACGCCCCCTTTTGTTTTTCTTGTTCAATCACGAACGAACGACGACGGAGAAGTTTGTTTCGTCTTTTCGAGCTTGACCCCTCGTCGCACATTCGTCGTCTTCGTCGTCGTCGTCGTCAAGTTCGGGTTCTCCCTCAGTGACCGAAGTCGCACCGGTCGATTCTCCTCCTCCTCCTCCATACTCTTGCGTCGACACGACGACCGAGCGGTACGACGATTGATCCGACCCGGATTCGGACGACGCTGATACCACCGATCCCGAGTCGTCGTCGTCGTCGTCGTCCGCGTTCGGACGACAACGACTTCGACGACGAGACCGGGAACGGGTCCGGGTCCGGGTCTGAATCGACAAAGTCGAACTGTCTACGATTCGACCGGAAGGAGGGGCGTCACAGGGCGGTGTGGGCGTCGTCGGGTCGACCGTCGCGCCGCCGACGACGGACGCGAGAATCGTATTGCTCGAATTGGCCGTCACGGGAGGGGTTCGGTACCCTCCTTCTCCTCCTCCTCCTCCTCCTCCTCCTCCTCCTTGCGGCAGTCCAGATCGCGACGTGGTAATCGAGGCGGGGTTCGAGCGTGTTGAATGCCGCCGCGTCGAATGGTGGTAGTACGGATGGTGGTTCAAATTCGGTGGTTCAGGTGCCTCGTGAATCTTGGTCAAGTTGGGCGCAGCGGCGGCCAATTGTTCGGTCGAACCTCCTCCTCCCCCTCGTCGACCCCCCAACGCTTCTTCGTCCGCGTACTGCTGCTGCTGCCCCAACTCGTACCCCGACGACGACGACGAAGACGACGTCCCTTCTCCTCCACCAGCGCCGTTCGAATTCACTGCTCGATCGACATCATCGTCGTAGTCGGACGACCCCGCACCGCTAGCTCTCCGCTGCTGCGAAGAAACCTTGGAAAATCCCCCGGCGCCACCGCCACCGCGCAAAACTTCAAACGTGCCCCTCCGCGACGATGACGACGGCTGTTCAAAAGAAGTTGAAGACGACCAGTCTCCACCTCCACCTCCTCCTCCACGATTGCCACCTTTCGCCGTCCCGCCGCCGCCGTGCTGTGCGTCGACGACAAAATCCCAACTCGTCGTCGAGGTCGAAGAACTCGCAACGCTCGAAGCCCTCGAAGGAGGACAAGGTCCACCATCTCCTCCTCCTCCACCACCACCTGCACCTGTACCGGTTGCGCCGCCACTTTTACGCGACGCGAGTTTGAGCGCTCGGGCCCACAACGTGTTCGTCGAAACGGGACTCGAAGGTGAAGGAATCGTGTGCTGGCTCGCGTTACTACTCCACTGGTATTGGTGGTGTTGCTCCGAGTCGCCGAGGTAACTGTCCGAGAGCGAGTCGTTGCGATTTCGTTGGTTGACCCGAGCGGAAGAAGAAGAAGACGACGACTTTTTTGACAACGAGTCGACGGGCGGAAGCGCGGTTTCTCGTCGGATCGTAGAGGGGAACGAATCGATCGGGGAACGAGACCTCGTCCGACGCTGCTGCTGGTGCGACTGCGACGAAGGGTAAAAGTCTTGTGGCGACGACGGCGGTTCGAACGATGTCGTTGGGGACGAAACGGGCGAGACGAAATTCGAGAGCGAGTAACGCCAGCCACTCGCGTATTTGCGTGAAGTGACTGGAGACGACGACGCGGGCGAATGAGAAGCTGAAGGAGAAGGAGAAGGAGACCTCGATCGGAATTTCGATGAGGGGCGGAGGAGAAATTCGTCGTCGGTGCGAATGACGGGCAGCGGGGGACGGTGGGCAGGGTTCCGACGCAGTTTGCGGGGTCCAGCTCCAGCTCCGACACTCGAACTTCCTCCTCCTCGTCGGTCCTTGATCGTCGTGTCTCGATCGAGGGTCGCTCGAGGCGCGAGCGGGACCTCGTCGCTCGTGGCGGTAGTCGCGACGCTCACGACGGACGAGCGACGCCCGGGAACCTGCGCCTCGGGGGTCAGCAGAGGTGGGACAGCTGCTTCGCGGACGACGTCGTTCGTGCTCTTCGTGCGCTGCTGCGGTGGCCGCTGCTCTCGGCGGGATGTGCGACGCGCGAGGGAGAAGGGGTTGAGCCTGGTCGACGCCGCCGCGAGACCCGGCGACGCGAGAGGAGGGGACGTGCTCGAGGGGAGCCCGAGGGACGAGGAAGGAGCGATCGCGATCGAGTGACGATGCAGCGGCGAAGGTCGACGCGGAGAGTCGTCCTGTTCAGCTTCGTCCTCGTCGATCGTGCTGCCGGTTGCGAACTCTGCCGGGAGCGGGAGGGGGTACTTTGCGCGGTATTCTGCGAGCGACTCTGAGCATATCGACACATTGAAGAGCCCGAAACGCTGTTTACAGGAATTGAGAATCGGAGCTTAGGTGAGCGACAAAAATCGCACCTCGTCATGCGCGACTCGAGGCGAAGGACGGGAACACTCACCTCGAGCTGGTCATACGTAGGATCTGGGGCATCTTCGTCTGCGAGCATCTCTTTGAACACGAACTGGGACTTGTGGTCCGACGCAGCGCCCTCTGAGACGGAAAGCTCCCCTTTGGTCCGCGCGGATTCGACCACCTCAGTTCGCTCGCCGTCGGCCTCGGTTTGCGCCTGCAGCGCATTCGACAAGTCGGTCGGCGCGTGCATCCTGGTTCGTGAAGGGGTGGTATTAGGCGGTCGGGAACGAAAAGTTGCCGGGGTGACACTGACACGCGCGGTGTAGCTCGTGACTTTCAAGTCTCCGAGGCGTCAGACGGGGCGAGACGCAGTCTGTATGACGGCACGAGTCGGTAGGACTTGCTCGTCGCGCGTGACTGGTCGTCGGAGGGGTCGACAAGGTGCGAGAGTGGGTGGAGGTCGAAATGGAACTGCGACGCGTGTAGTCTGTCTTCCAAGTGCCCCACACTTGCACAATCCGCCAGGGGCTCGGAATTCGTTGTCGTCGTACGGTAGCGAGGCGAAGGGAAACGAGTCGCACGGGCGAAGCGCGCAAGTCCGAACGAAGAGGGACCTCCTTTCCCGCGACGTTGCTCATGGACCCTCTTTTTTTTTTTGTGTTGGTCTTTCCGAGTGGAGCTTCCGCAAAGCGACTCCACAGATTTGAATCGCTTTAGCGCGTTCTGGGTTCCGGGGCAATCTCCGGTTCGGAGACGTGGCGTGGCGTGGCGCGAATTAAATCGTGCCTTCTCATGCGGACCAGGCCCCTCGTTTCTCCCTCGCTTTCCTCTTTCTCCCGACCAAGTACACTAGGTGTCTCGAATCTAGCTACCCTAAAAAACCTCTCTCCTGCATCGTGTACAGTAGTTCGTAGTCAGTAGTCTCGAGGAACGACGTCAGCCAGGGCTCTCGCGCAAACTGATCAAGGCGAACCGGGGGGGACAAGAAAACAAAAGGAAGGAAACAAAAGGTGGTGTCTACGTGGCAAAAGATGCTGTACGAACGTGAGGGCCTCGGGCAATCGGTACAATGGTGGAAACAAGAAAGAAGAGGGTACGAATACAGAGCCCAGTCTAAACGTTCGAGGAACTGGACGACGACAACGACGACGAAGACGAGTCCAAGCTCTGGAGAAACTCGAGCGCGCCGGTCCAAATCTGTTCTCGCTGGGTGCGGTTCCAGAACCCGAGCAACAAGACGTCGTGCGGTGTGTCTTGTGTCGTCGTGACCTCGACCCTCGTACCGTCCCTCCTGAGGTACTCTATCACCCGCTCGCATTCTTCTTGACCGCGTTCGCCCGTGCCGTACGAGACGAAGCACGGCACGTGACGATCAAACGTATGACGAGGGACGCCGACCCGGCCGGGCGAAAGGTATGGCGACAGGACAAACTCGCGCGGTTTCGTCGGCCCGAGGAGCGAGTGCACCAGGTCGTGACGGAACGGACCTTGCTCAAAGATGTAATCGCACGAGTTTGTCCGCCGGACGTAATCACGAGGTTGGCATTCGAGGAACGAGTGCGCGGGGTTGATCCAGGGCTGTGCTCGTATACGGAGAGAGCGCGGGACTATTTGAGCTTCGGACCCCTCTGCGCCGTTTTCCCGCAAAGCGGGAGAGAGAAAGAGGGAAGAGAGCTGACGGAAAACAAGATGAGTCCGAGAGGATCTCCGAGCGTCCACGCCACTTGCTTCTCGTGGTGAATCGACGTACGCTCGAGCGGTACCGCACCCTTCTCGAGCGTTTCGCGGATCCAGCGAGCGAGCGAGAGAGCAATGTTGGCTCCGCTCGAGTCGCCGAGGAGGACAATCTGTCGAGCAAGTACTCCGCGTTTCAAGAGGGCGACGTAGACGGTCACGGCGTCCTGGAGTTGGGCCGGGAAGGGAAATTCTGGGAGCAAGCGGAATTCGACGCCTGGTCGGGGTGTCGGCGATGACTCTGCGCGTCAGGTGCACTCAAGACGGTGAGAAGTGCGTCAGACGTACTATGCATGGCGACGAAGCGATGATCGCGGTCGAAAAGTGTCTGAGGCATGATGGTCGAATGCGCTTTCGGATGAGCACAATTGTGCTTGAATGCCTGTCGTCACGGCTCAGTCATGAGCGGTCAAGCCTCGACAGTCTCGGAGCGACACATTTGGGGGACAGGACGTACGCCGCCGTGGAAGAAGAGGCCGACGAGTTGGCCTCGAGGGGGAGGGGCGAGCTTGTCCTTGTCGGTGCGGTACCAACTGAAGACGCCGACCTGGTCGCGCATGGCGACGTCTGGATCGTCGATGACGGTCGATTGGACGAGGTCGTTGTCGACGGGACCGTGATCGAAGAACTCAAACTCGAGGCCGCTCTGTCGGAGTTTGCGGTCCGATTTTGACGGGGCGTCAAAGACGTTGCGCGACGAGATCTTGAACCCGGCCGAGTCAACGAGGGCGAGGAAGCGCCGGACGGCGGGAACGAGGACCGACTCTTGCCAGGTCCAGGATGGCCTCGGGCGGGATCGCGGCCAGAGGGCGTACACGACGGCGTGGTACGGCAACAGCGCGACGAGCACGACCATTTGCGACACGGCGTAGACATAGTTCCACGGCCGAGAGATGACCGGCGAGCGAGGAATCTCCATTTCGACTAGACTGACAGGCGAGAGAGAGAGAGAGAGGAGCGAGCGAGAGATGTCGAGATGTCATTTTTGATTCAACTTGTTCGCTTCGATCGCTCGCCTGTCGCAACCTCCGGAACCAGCTCGACCGGTCGAGATGTGTGGTATCGTACTCAGGATCCGCGCGAACCGCTCGGCGACAGACCCGGACGCACGAGACCGTCATCACTCAACCCGCGACTCTCGCGGCGTCGACAGCGACAGCGACAGCGACCTCGAGTGGGACTCGCTCCTCGCCGCAGTCGAGCACCGCGGTCCCGACGCGGCTGGTACGCTCACGCTCGACACTCGCACTCACACGCTCGACTTCCACGCGACCGTCCTCCACCTGAGAGGCGCAAGCGTCACGCGCCAACCGTTCCACTCGCCCGAGACAGGCAACGTCCTCCTGTGGAACGGCGAAGTCTTTGACGCCCCGCACCTGCCCGTCGGTCTCGACGACAACGATGGACAGCGCTTGTTCGAGTTGATTGAAACGACGAGCTTCGCCCACGCCGTCCGGCTGCTCGATGGACCTCACGCCCTCATCTACTACAACGCGAGCGAAGCCAAGGTCTACTTCTCGAGGGACTGTCTCGGCAGGAGGTCGCTGCTCCGCACCTCGACGGATACCCGAGGCGAATTCGTCCTCACTTCGACCACGCCCTCGCCCCGGTCCAGCCGCGACGAGTGGCAAGAGGTTGGCTGTCAAGGCGTATGGCACGTCGACTTGAACAAACTCGCACATGGAGGTCGAGAGGAAGAGTGGTTGACGCTCGATCAACGCGTCTATCCCGACCCAGCTCGTCCTCCCGCTCACGATTCATTCGTAAGCCCCGCGAGCTCTTCTTTTTCCTCAGTCTCACGCCCCCCCCCCTCCCCATCCGCTCTAATCTCTCGCTGACGGCGCGCTCGAGCCCCGGAGGGAACCTAGGTGTATCCCTTCCACCGGCTGAACCGTTCGCTTCCAACCTCGATCGGTTCCCTTTTGCCCATGACGCGTTCCTTACCTCCCCTCCCTGTCCTATCGCCTCGGTACCTATCACTTCTCACGACGTTCAAATCCCTCCTCCTTGAATCGGTCCGTCAGCGAGTCATCACCATCCCCGGGCCCCCTGAAGCCGTTCCCACGCCCTCTTCCTCTTCCTCGTACTCGACCTCGACCTTGTCCCTGCCTTCGGGATCTCATCAATCTCGGGTCGGAATTCTGTTCTCGGGCGGGTTGGACTGCACGAGCCTGGCCCTCCTCGTCGACGAAACCTTGCCCGCGGGAGAACCGATCGATCTGATCAACGTCGCGTTTGAAAACCCGAGGAAACTAGAACTCGCAACGGACCAGAGCGACAACATGAAGAAGAAGAAGAAGAAGGAGACGAAGAAGGAGAGACAGGACAGGATCAAGAGGGAGGAGAATAGTGAAGTAGAGGAGCAAAGTCGAGCGGGAGGAGCACTCGAGCGAGAGGGAGGACGAGACGGATCTGTCGAGGACGAGGCGGACGAGGCAGAGGACGAAAAGGACACAATGCACGACGCGGAAATGGACGAGGCCGGTCCTCGGCCGACGACGGACGCGCCCGAACTGTCGTCCTGGACGACAACGACGACGATCTACGACGTGCCGGACCGTTTGACGGGACTCGAGACGTACTCGGAACTGCGCCTCGTGAGACCGGACCGGCAGTGGAACTTTGTCAAGGTCGACGTGCCGTACCGAGAAATGTTGGACCATCGCCAGAAAGTTATCGACCTCATGTACCCTCAAGACACCGTCATGGACCTAGTTGAGTTTCTCTTATCCCTCCCCCCTGACCTCCCAAATTCCTCTCTCTCTCTCTCTTCGACCATCTCGTCAATGGCCTCAAGCTGACGAGGTTCTTTCGTTTCTTTTCAATCCCCTCCCAACCGTCCCCCCCCCCCCCCCCCTTTTTTTTTTTCTTCTTTCTTCCGGCCTTTGGTGACTGGATCGCAGAGTATCGCGATCGCCTTTTATTTCGCTGCGAGAGGTAAAGGAACCCTTCATAGCGACAAGAGTGACAGTATCAGCAACGCCAGTTCCAGCAGCCCTCCTCCTCCTCCTCCTCCTTCAGCCGCCGAACGCGTTGTCCAAAACTCCAAAGACGAACCACAACAACAACGAAAGCAAGGAGGAGGAGGAGGAGGAGGAGAAGGAGAAGAAGAAGGAGGACGCCCGTACACTTCGACCGCGCGCGTCCTGTTGAGTGGTCTAGGGGCCGACGAACTCCTCGGAGGGTACTCGAGGCATCGCAAAGCCTACAATGGCTATCGACAACCACCACCACCATCACCAGGAGCTCCTCCTCCTCCTTCCGACGACAATACCAACCATGACCATGCATCATCATCATCATCATCATCACCGAGAACAACAACAACAGCAGCAGGAGGAGCAACAGCAACAACAACTCTGGACGATAGCTCGTCATCGTCATCGTCATCGTCATCGTCGGAGGAGACGACGGCATGTTGGACTCGACTCATCTCTGAATTACAACTCGACCTAGACCGATTACCACATCGCAACCTAGGTCGAGACGACAGAGTCGTTTCTCAACTATCTCGTGAAGTTAGATACCCTTTCCTAGCTTCGCCAATCGTCGATTTCCTCTCGACTTTACCAGTTTGGGACAAGTGTGATTTGAGGTTTGAAGAAGGGTTGGGAGACAAGTTGTTATTGAGAATGTTGGTTAGGGATCTCATGAAACTACCTCCGAAAGAAGATGGAAGTTATGGTGGAGGGAGTGGAAACGCTTGGAGGTTGAAGAAAAGGGCGATTCATTTTGGGGCTAGGACGGCAAAGATGGAAAGAGGTTCGGGAGGGGCAAAAGGTACGGATCGTTTGTAGGAGAAGTACTAGAATTCAAGTTTTTTCTTCATTTTTTGTTCTCGTTTTTTTGGTCTTTCTTTTCGCTGCAGTTTTGTAAACAGTTGGGGAAACAGTCGAGACTATACAGAAGAAACAGAGCAAGAGGATTTGGATTGAAAACTGACCAGATTCTCTACCGAGAAGGGGAAAAGAAACAAAAAAAGGTATAGCAACGACAAAGACCAATCCAAAGCATAGGCGGGAAAGCGAGGGAACACACACACAGAGAGAGAGAGATAGACCTTGGCAGGATATGTTTGCGGGGGGGGGGGGGGAAGAGGGGAGAGGAAGAGAGGGAAAGCGGTCCGAGCCGGGTTCCTCGAAGAAGTGTGCCCGCGCGCGTGCGTGACGATGGACTTTTTCTCAAACAAAGTCGTAAACTCCCGTGCCCCTCCTCGATTTCGTATCCACGTCCCACTCCCACACGCGCTGTGCGGTACTGACCAACAACCGTTCTCCAAACTCGTCCCAGTCCATGCCCAACACGTCGTACGGACTTGAATCGGTCGGAAAGTTGTTCTGGTGGTGGTAGTGGTGTGGGTAGTAGGTCGTCGTTGTCGTCCCTTGTTCCAATTCGATGCCAACGCCGGGAGTCGGACGGTACGAGTACGTTGGGAGAGCGAACGGGTGGACTGTGCCGAGTGAGGCGGTCGCAGCGGAAGTGGAAGCGGCGGTGGAAGAAGAAGAAGGAGTCGAGGGACGTGGTGCCCCAGCGAGAAGAGGTGCCGCGAAGAGCGACACGGACGAACCAAAGTTCGTACCGGACGTCGTCGTCGTCGTCGAGTACCGAGTTAAAGTCGAGTAAGGGACGTTCGCATGGGACGAGCGAGGGGTCGAGGCGTTTCGCGACGACGGTGAAGGCAACGACAAGCTCGCAGCGACACTAGAGTACGTCTGTCGGACTCGAGCGTCGTCTTCGAGTCTGTGGACAGATTCGACAAAGTGCCGCAGCTCGTCGGCCTCGGGACGGTCGGGTTCCTCCCCCGGACCTTCTTCGTCACTGTCCTCCCCGCGCTCTCCCTCGCTTCCTTCGTCCTCTCCTTCGTCCTCGTCGTCCTCTTCGCGATTCGGGTCTGATCGGTTCCCCTGGGGTTCTCGAGGCAGTGGCGCGCTCAAGGTGGGCCAAACTTGCCCTCCCCCTTCATCCGGCAGGTCCATCGCAATCGGCGCAGCGGAGGATCTTGTCAGATGCGTTCGAACGTAGACGGGACCACCTGCCGATTCTCGTGGTCGCCAATGTCGTCCGATCGTCGATCCATCCCGATCTGTCGTCTCTCGCTGCTGTTGCGCACCGGAACGCGCGCGAGCCGGCGTCGTCGTTTCCCTCCTCGCGAGAGTCGGCGACGGAAGCGGTCGGTTCCTCAAAGGGAATTCACCTTGCTCGTCTTCGCCCCAGGCAGACGAGATACCAGGGGGTACCCTCAAGGCTTCCCAAGGCGACCTGGGCGTCGAGAAGGAAGAAGAAGGAGGAGGCGAAGCGATTGTCGAACAACTGCGAGGGATTTCGAGGATTTGACTCTGTCGGTAGCCGTTCCTCGTATCGACAACGTGAACCTTGTTCCGGTGCTGGACCCCGTAGAGTCCCTCGCGAGTTAATGCTAAGGTTTCTTTTGTTCTGGAGAGGAATCTAGGAGATCGGACGACGCACCTCGGTGAAGGCTAGCAACCCGCCGTCGAGGTTTCCTCGACCTCCGGGACTGAACTTGACCTTGCGCACCGCACCGGCCGGACCTCGCTGAGTCGTCGAGAGCGTCGCGAGCGTGCGATCTGACCGGTACGAGGTCGCGGACGCAGACGACGGCCCGAGTTGACGCTCGTCGTAAACGGAAACGAAACCATCTGAATCCGGTCCCAGAGACGCAGTACATCGTCAGCACGCTCGTGTACCTTTGACAAGGAGGTCACCGAACGGTTGAACAGAAAAGGGGGGCGGAACCCTGACCTTGACTCCCGACAACGAACGAGTGACTGTCTGCGTCCCAGTCACTCGAGAAACTCGCATCTCGCCTGATGCCGTCGCCGGACCCTCCGCCTCCTCGAAGCGTTTGCCGAAGGACATACTCTCCCGTTGCGAGGTTGGCGTCAAACAGGAAGACTTCGTCCGTGTCTCCGACCGCGACGAGGTGTCTGCCGTCGGGCGAGATCGAGCAGTGGTTGATCGGGGTCGAAAGGCGTTTGATGTCGAGCTCGGGTCTCGCGACGAGTCGACACGAACTTCCGACATCGTAACTCGGCGCTTCCTCGACTTGATCGTCTTCTCGTGCTTCGTCCTCGTCGCGACGATCGCTGCCGTCGCGCCACGTCGATTCGACGACGGACCAGCCGGAGACGTTCCTTCGACGTTGGCGAAATCGTTTCGCACCGTACCAGTCTGGGATACCCCGCGGTCGTCGGTCCCGCGAATGGTGCACGTACCCGGTTTGCGAGTTGAGCTCGTCGTCGTTGTCGTCGCCGCCGCCGCCGTCACCGCGGGGGACAATGTCAAATACTTTGATGACGTGGTCGTTTGAGCACGCGAGGAGCCGGGGCCGGTCTCGGTGGGTCGGACTCGGCGAGACGTTGAGCGAGTTGACGATCGATCCGAGCGGGGACGCCGCCGAGGCGATCGAGTGGGGAACGTGTTGGTAGCACCTGACGGCCGAGTACGAGGTTAGAAAGAGCGAGCGTAACTCGGGAGTCGAGGAGGAGAGCGAGCGAGAGTCGAGCGTTACCAGTCTTGTTGGTCCGATTCTACGGATTTGAGGGCGATCTCAGAGTTCTGGCCCCCTGCAACGACGAAGCCGCATCCCTGGGCGATGCAGCACGGGCTGAACGCGAGCGGGGTGAAGACGGGGCGGCGGTCGTTGTAGAGCGAGTGGTGCGCGAGCGAGTCGTACGTCGCGGTCGCGATCGAGTTGGATTGTGGGTGCGACGTCGGAGTGTACGCGAGGAGGTCTCGGAGCTGGGCTGTTGAGGAACGTCGTGAGTCGGGTCATGAGTGGGGCGGGGGGGAAGGGGAGGAGCGAGAGCGAGAGAACGACTCACGGTGCGAGGCGGTCGTGGTTACGCGCGAGCTGTAGGGTTCCGCGAGTACGAGGCTCGAAGTGTAGAGCATCGCTTCACATCGAGTCGAGTCAGACGTCACCGAGTTGCGAGAGATGAGGAAGAAACGCGCGCGCGCGCAAGTTCTGAATCAACTCGTCTAATCGACGTCGTAATACACCTGCTGCCGCCCCTTCGCCCGTCTTCCGACCTCGCCCCGTCCAGACCCCCTCTTCGTGTCTGTCCTCCCCGCGTGTGCTGTACCCGCTCACCGTCCCGACCGTCGTCCGCCCATCCGTCCCGCCCGCGCGAAAACTCCTTCGACTCACACGAACCGACCATGTCTGCCCAACCCGACGCTCAACAAGAGGCCAACATTGCAGTATGGAAGTACGTTGCTCCCTTCCTCCTCGTCTGTCCACCCCGAGGACCCTCTGTCCTGCTCGCCCGCCCGGCGCAGCGTCTCGCGAAAAATCAACCCTTTTCATCTCGCTCATCTCCATCTCTCCCCTCTCGTCATTTGTCATGGTGACGGAACAACAGGATGAAGAAACTCGGTCAGTCTCCCCTCTCTCGCTTCTTACCACGTGACGGAACCCCCAATTGACCTCTCGCCAATAACTCTACAGTCCAGAGTCTTCAGGCCGCCCGCGGTGCTGGTCAGTCGCTGTCGCATTCCACCTCTTTCGAGGCAATCACTCACTGACATTGAACTCGCGAGTGATCAGGAACTTCGATGATCTCCCTCATCGCCCCTCCTCGGTTCGTCTCAATAGCTTTCCCGCGCTTCTTGGCCAACCCGATCTCATCTCGTTGCACGCAACAGCTCGCAGATCTCGCAACTGTCGTCCATGCTGACGCAAGAGTACGGTACCGCGTCCAACATTAAATCCCGTGTCAACCGACTTTCCGTTCTCGCCGCCATCACCTCGACCCAGCAGCGTCTCAAGCTCTACTCCAAGGTACCGACAAACGGACTCGTCGTCTACTGCGGTACGATTCTCACCGACGAAGGCAAAGAGAAGAAGGTAAACATCGATTTCGAACCGTTCAAGGCAAGTCTCTTCTCTCTCTCTCTCTACGATTTCAATCCGCGCGACGAGTCGCATTTCCAGGCTCACCTAGACTCACGCACGGGGTCGTCATCCAACAGCCTATCAACACGTCGCTCTACCTCTGCGACAACAAGTTCCACACCGAGGCGCTCGCCGAACTGCTCGAGTCGGACGCCAAGTTCGGGTTCATCGTCATGGACGGAAACGGAGCCCTGTTCGGTACCCTCTCGGGCAACACGCGCGAGGTGTTGCACAAGTTCACGGTCGACCTTCCCAAGAAGCACGGACGCGGAGGGCAGTCTGCGTTGCGTTTCGCGCGATTGCGCATGGAAAAGCGCCACAACTACGTGCGCAAGGTCGCCGAACACGCCGTCCAGCACTTTATCACGGACGACAAGGTCAACGTACAAGGGTTGGTCCTCGCGGGATCGGCCGACTTCAAGACCGAGTTGAACCAGAGTGACTTGTTTGACGGGAGGTTGAACGCAAAGGTCATCAAGGTCGTCGACGTCAGTTATGGAGGAGAGAACGGGTTCAACCAGGCGATCGAGTTGGCCGCCGAGTCTCTCTCGAACGTCAAGTTTGTCCAAGAGAAGAAGCGAGTCGAAAAAAAAAACCCTGCTTTCTCTCCGTCCCGTTTCGTCGGGACAAAAGACAGCTCGCTAACCTCGCCCCCCCCCCCACCCCGCCTGTTTTCTTCTTCTTTTGGACCTCACAGGCTTATTCAACAGTACTTTGACGAAATCTCTCACGACACGGGCAAGTACTGCTTCGGAGTCGAAGACACGCTCCGCGGACTCGAAATGGGCGCCGTCGAAACTCTCATCGTGTGGGAGAACCTCGACGTGACGCGCCACTACCTGCGCGACTCGACCGGTTCCGAAGTCATCGTGCACGTTCACGCTCCTCCACCGGCGGCCAACACTTCGAAAGCGGCCCAAGGGGAGGCCCAAGGTGGAGGGATCGCCGCGTTGAGCGAAGTCGACCGAGCGAAATTTATCGACAAGCAGACGGGACTCGAAATGGAACAGAGTCGTGAACCTCAACCGATGCTAGAGTGGCTCGCAGAGAATTACACGTCGATGGGAGCTCAACTCGAGTTTATCACGAACAAGTCTCAAGAGGGTTCACAGTTCGTGAAGGGTTTCGGAGGGATTGGAGGCTTGTGTCGTTACAAGGTCGACTTTGGAGAATTGAATGAACACCTTATGGCGGGAGAGGACGATGACGAGTTCTGTACGTTGTCTCTCCACAAACTCGTCTACCTCCTTACCTCCTTTTTTCCCCTTCTCTTCGCACGCCTACGCGCGCTCTCTCTCCCTCTCTCTCTTTCTCTCTCTCTCTCGTTCTGATTTCAAGCTGACCGTTTCTTCTCCTTTCATTTTGTGTCTATAGACGACTCTGACGAAGACTTTGTCTGAAGTCGGGAAAAGGTTCTCTCCCTGTCTCTCGAGGAGGAGGGGGGAACCGACTGGGCGAAGGTGGTCGACTCGGTACCGTCGGACAACGGTACCGAGACCCTTCTTCCTCGCTCGGTCGTGCCGGCGGGGGGTCCGGAGTGATTAGTCAGGCGAGACGAGACGAGACGAGTCCAAAAAGACAAAAAAAACACACACAAGAGACTCGAGTGCCGAGGAAAGGGATTCCTGACCGTTTGTCGACCGGGGAGTGGGAGGGAGGCGGGGACGTGGGACTTTCGGTCGGGGTTTCGGGATACACCCGCTCCCCCCCCCCCCCCTTCCCCCCTTCTTCCCCTCCATTTCATTTACAACGCCCTCCTGCCCCTTGGTCCGACCGAACAAGGAATCCATGATTTCACTTCCTCGCTTCCCTTCTCTCGAGTTCTCTCTTCTCTCTCTCTCTCTCTCTCTCTTTCTCTCCCCTCCCGTCGTCCCCCGAATGTCAACTCCTCCTTCCTCCTTGCTCTCTATCTTTTTCTCCTCGTTTCTGCTTTCTCTGTGCCCGCGTTTTTCCGACTTGTTCATTTTTTTCTTTTCTTTTCGTTTCGTAATGCACGCACGCGCTTTTGTCGTGCTCTCCCCTTTTCTCCCCCCCCCCCCCCCCCTTGTCGGTCTAGGGTATTTTGTGAGTTCATGGTTCGCCGCATGAAACTAGACGACGTGGGACTGAGAGAGAACGTAGTGCAATGCGTGACCTAGGAAGAAGAAGGGAATCAGCTCACGCGCGCGCGTACGAGTTCACTCTCATCGGTTAACATCAATCCATTCAACCCGACTCTATCGCACATCCATCAACCACCAACCTTCAACAACGCAGACGAGTGCAGACGAGAATCATGGCAGACCGCTTCTCTCGATTTGGTGCGACTTGTTTGAAAAAAAACAAGGAAAGCCTCGACGAGCATAGGACCGTGCTAACACGTCCATGTATCTTGAGCGGTTGACCTTGTCTGTGAGCCACACATTTTTGCCGTGTTACGCCCAGAAGGGAAACGCCGAACTGGCGTCGACAAGCCAGATTTTTGATGGCGTTCAGCTCGTGGTTTTGTGCTTTTCTTTTCTGCTCTCTGTCTCTCTGTCTCTGTCTCTCTCTCTCTCTCTCGCTCTGCCCTACTCCCCAGTTTGTCTCGTGGCCGCAGGCAAGAGCGGGGAGAAAGAAGGCGGTGAAAAATGCTGCTTTTCCCCTGTTTTGCCTTCTCCCTCCCTCCCTCCCTCGCTCGGGCCACCATACCATACAGAGGTTCAAGGGAGAAAATTGTAGTGTCTATACTAGAGAGTTTCATTGCGAGAGAAGAACATGATGAGCGTCGAGAGAAAGGTGGAGAGGTTTCGGGGGGTTTGAAATAATAGCGAAAATAGTTGGAAACAAGCGGGCGAATACATCGACACGGCGCGTTCGCCACTCCCTCGAGAGGGGCGGGTTATGTCGGTGTGTGTGAGCCCAGAATAAAGGTTTGTGGACTGGGGTGGGCAGGGTTAGATACAGTAAGTGGTTGAGGGCGAAGGGGGGGGGGGGGGGAGGGGGACGAAGAATGTGGGAATTGATCGGACATCGAAAGGGCGAATGGGGAAAGCGTCGAGAGCAGGATGTGTGTGTGTGTGTGAGAAAGAGAGAGAGAGAGGGAAACGGTGAGTCAACACAGGAGTGATGAGTGGTGGCTGTTTCAAGATTCTAAGCTCGAAGGGTTCGCTTGACCTTCCTCGCCCTCGTCGTTGCAGTCGTCGAAGCGGTAGGGAGCGGCAAACTCGTGCTCGTGCCCGTCAGAGTCTGAGTCGCGCCCGAACTCCTCGCTTGCTGTTCGACGGTCCAACTCGACACGGCGAACGAACCGTTCGAGTACGGCGAGACGTCCGACGGGACGTCTCCACAGCTCGAGGTGAGTTCTCCTTGAAGGGCCTGAATGAACGCGCCCGCGTTACCGTCCGACGTCGTGCCATTAATGCCATAGTCGGCCGGTTTCGGGATCGTCGCAGAGTTGTTGGCGAGGAGCGTCGACCACGAGTATTGGCTATAGTCGAGTCCGTTTGCGAGGTCTTGTTGAGAGGTCTGGAGCTTGTACGACCAGTAGAATCCGCCCGCGGACCACGCCCACGTAACGAGCTGCTGTTCGTAGAACGTCTTTTCGAAAGATTGATCCTTGACACCGGTGTAGATCTGGAGACAAGAACAGTCAAGCTCGATGTCGCCGTCCGGCTAGTGAGTTCTAGGAAACGTACGCTCCATTCATCAATGCAAATGGGAATGGGGTATTCGAGATACCGCTGAGCAGCGGTGCAGACTTGCTTGAGGATGTCGGCACTGCGAAAAAGAGAGTCGCTTAGCTTGCTCGAGGTATTTTGAGCAAGAGATCGTCCCGATGGCTTACGAGTTGTTTTGAGGAGGGAAGTTTCCGCTGAGAACGAGTTAGATCATAGATGAATTAGAGAGGCACATGAGAACAACGACGGAAGACAGAAGAAAGAGCACCCACGGGTAGGGGTGGTCGACCATGACCATTGAAGGGGGCGACGTGGCGTGGGCAGCGGCAAAGTCTTGAGACGAGGCGCGAGAGATCGTGGTCAGTGCGCGAAGCTTTTCTGACGCCCAGGTCCTGCAAGTATGGATCATGCACTCACCATACCAGTACGTCAGGTTGGTGTAACCGTTCGTGATGATAGTGGCGACGGGCCAGGCCGAAGATTGAATAGCTTGGTACGAGCCTGGAATCGCGGAAAAAGCTGGGGTCAGTGAGGCGCGGAGCGATACCAAACGGAGAGAAAACACGCACGACTAAAGTAGTTTTCGAGTTGAGTAAGCTGAGCAGGGGTGTAAGGGCTGCGAGAGTAACAGGAGCGGCGTCAACAACTCGATTTCTGCGAAATCCGGCCACTTTCCGGGTTGTCGCAACTGACCGAGGTTCATTGATGGGCTATGCGCAGATACGAGTCAGTCACATCAGACGACGGCAGGATCCCTCGAGGAGAGAGCTCACCTCGATTCCGGTGATAACAGAACGATAGGGCGAGTTTTCGACGAATTGAATGACAGCCTTGATCATCTCGTCTGATCGAAGTTGACTGGCCGTCTCGGTATTTGCATCGCCGCCAAAGAACGACGGGGTCGTCGAGAGGTGTCCCGACGATTGTTCACCGTTTTGCGAACCGGGAACACCGTGCATGTCGAGAACTGTCGCGAGCGGAAAGCGTCAGATTGCCGGCCGGTGCCGCGACGGGAGACTTGGGAGACAAACGACGTACTGGCATACATGCCGCGGTCATAAGCCCATCCGAGAACTCGGTTGAGGTAGAACTGGTAAATGTCGGTGCGATTGAGGTACGGCTCGCCTTCAATGGTCGGAATCCACGCCCAGAAACCGGTCGGGATGCGGAGTTGGTTGATACCCTGAAGGAACGGAACCGCGTGAGTGCGGGCAGATCGAGCTGACACGGAGAAACATGGCGCACATTTTCGTGCAGGGTCTGAATGTCGGATTCAGTTACGAACGTGTCGAAGTGTTGAACGAGACTGCGTGCGATGTCCGAGGTCAGCCAACAGTGACGCAGATAGCATAGCATAATAATCACTCACGCTTCCTCGCACTTGTCCTGTCCGAGAAGGGAGCTAAGAATACCAGAACGTGAGCGGACAGTCAGTAATGTGCGATCGTGCAGGGACGGAAACCGGGGCGAGCACACCAGAACGACCATTCATCGAGCGTCGTGGCGCCCGAGTTGGGCTGAACGGCGTTGACAGTCTCGTTGAACCAATCAGGCTGAGATGATGGAACGTGGTGAGTTAGTCGAACGGACAAAAGCTCGACCGCGAAAAGAAACTTACGACCATCCATTTCTCGAGAATGAGCCAGCTTCCTGTGGTCGTAATACACGGATGAGTGAACCAGATCCGCGGGACGAGTGTGCAGATGCCACCTAGACTGACCCAGGCACATTCCGATCGATTTATTCTGTCCCCAATTCCACGCGGGCAAATCGACCGTCGTAAAAGTACTTCCAACGACCGCACCGTTGTTGTTTGTCGAAGTTGTCGTTCCCGACTTTCCACCCGAACCCGAGCCAGACCCCGATCCCGAGTTCGAGTTGTCGTTCGAAGAAGAAGACACCGAGTTGCTCTTGTTGTCTTTGTTGGCCGCCCTCGAACCAAGAACGCCTCCCAACACGGCGCCGAGAATGACGACGACGGCGACGATGGCGCCTATGATCCACCAGAGCTTGGATTTGCCCTTGCCTCCCTTCGCGTTGCCGCTATGGACGTACTTTTCGTTGTCGCCACCGTGCGCGAGACCGGTCCGCGAAGATTGCGGCGGGTACATGTTGCTGAGGCGCAGGGCAAGGACAGACGCGTCAGCGTGCCGCGCAGACGGCGGCGAGAGTTCGGGTCGGACAATCCGGGGTATGGGCGAGGAGGAACTACGCGACGGAACCTCGCACCCGGGGGCCAAAACGCGATCGTACTCACTCGTTCGCGGGTCCGTATGGTCCCGACATGTTGTCCAGTACGATTCGGTGCGTTATGAGAGGAGAAAACGCGACGACTGAAAGAGGGTTGAGTGTTTTCCCCTGCGCAGCCAATTCAAATTCGAGGCGAGGCCTTCTCGGGGCAAAAGAACGAGCCCTTGAGCTGTTCTGCTGCTTGTCGGTCGCAGCGAGCTCTGCAGCGGGTAGCAGAATTGGGTGTCTCTGCAAGTGTGAAAGAGGTGTGTGAGCGATGAAAGCCAAGCGAATCCGAGCCCTCCTCTCGTCGACGCGTACGTGACTAGCTCCTGCCGCGCGTCAATGCTCGAAGAATGATGCAAAAAAAGTCTAACTTGTAATTCATACACGGCGCCATAATGATAGAATAGGAGCTAAAGAACTGACAGAGGGTAGACTACACGACGGCGGAGGACGAAAGAGAAGTCGAAACGGGAACGAGCGGGCGAACGTGAAGGAATCGTGAAAGAAATAAAAGAAAAGAGCGTGGGAGTGTCTGCGAATGAGGTTTGGGAGATGATAGGGGTTATATGAACCGTCACAAGCCGCGGAACGCGTTGCGTCTAGCAACCGGTGAGCGAGTTCTTCGGGAACTTGTACCCAGCCGCGTCCCAAGTCGTCAAATTCGGGCTGATTTGTTCGGATAGCAGAGGGCGAGTCAGCGTTACTGCTTGAATCGGAAAGTAAAAAAACGCAACTCACTTGGTATAAGCGTTGAGATGTCTAGACGGAAACGAGGACATCACGCCGACCAGTTAGTACCGAGCTTTTCGATCGTGCGAGTCGAGTCGGAAAACTTACTTGTTGATGTAATCGCTCGTAGGCATGCCAGGAGGATCACAACCGACGTTCTCAGATCCTTCCCGTTGGTATACCTGGACACGAGAGAGAGTGAGCAATTCGAGTCAGACCGGCAGCATCGTCATCATACACAAGAGGTGATCGAACTCACTCGGACATAGTCGATCAACATCTTGCCCGGGTAACGGAGCTGACCGTAGTTGATGTTCTGGAACGAATCAGAGATACCCAAATTGAGGATGATCGACATGGGTTCCTCGGATCTGAACAAAGAGAGATCGGGCATGCCAACGCGTCAGGACCGCCGAGGCAAGCGTTGAAAACAGACCACCACAGTAACGTACATCAAGCGTTGTCCGACGCCACTTCGAGCGTTGGGGCCGACTGCGCCGGCGTTGAGCGTCCACGAAGGCTTGCCATCCGTTTGCCACGTGACGTAACCATCCTCTTCTCCCGGATTCGATTCCCAGCCGTACTGCGACGGGGCAAGGCAGTCGAGCAGTGAGCAATCGGAGAACTCCGCATAGTGGCAGGGCAGAAGCGACATACGGTTGAGAACCCTCCCCCGTCGTGCTGGTACGCATCGGTGGGAGTCTCGGTCACGGCCGAACAAGCTTGCTGGTACACTCCGCCCTATCAGACCGCAGCATGTGCAGTTAGTCTCGGCGCCAGGAATCACGAGGAAAAATCGACGGCGACTAACGAGGTAAGTATTGAGATTCGTCACACCAGGTGTGTGAACTTCGACATAGGGCGTCACGTTCTTGATCTCGTATCCGTAATCGAAAGGAGCAAACTGAGCCGACTGCGAAACGGCTCCGACGAGTTTGGTCCCGGTCCATTCCACTTGACTAGACAGTCGCGAGCGAACAGCGGTCGTCAGCTAGTTCCGAGGCAAACGATTCGCAAAGGACTCACGCTTCGATGATATCGATTTCGGGGGCACCTCGTCCGACTTTGACGTTCGGTCCGGGGTGATCCTCTCCCGAGCAAGTGCAAGAGCTATCGTGATGACATGTGAGCTCATACCTCTCGGCCGATCATTCAGCGAGAGGGACTCACGACAAGCGCTGGCCAGGTAGGTACGAGAGCCGTCCACCTTTTTCTCCCGAGTTCAACGCCCCGGCAGGTCCGGTTCCATCGGGGTTCAACTGTCCATCGAGCGTTCCCGTGTCGCAGGTCGAGTACGAGCTAAGAACGTGAATGGGGGGCGGGTGGATGTCAGCGCATGTTTGGTGTCCTGGAGTACCGGGCAAGACTCACTATGGCCAAGTTCCGTGAGTCGTGGCTCCGTAGCCCGCGCGACCGAGGTTACCCATCGTCCAAGCACTAGCAGAGAGACGAGCGAAAGGCTCAGCGATCCCTGAGAAACTGATCGTGCGACGTTGTGACGACTTACCCAGGCCAGAATCCACCGATGTCGTTCGATCCGGGAAGGGAAATGTTGACTTCGATGTAGCCGCCCGTAAAGCAGAATTTGTTCCAGCTACGAAACACGCACGTCGTTCGGTCAAGTTTGGTCCATCCAGCGACGAGTCAGACGCGACTAGTGCGACTCACGATTGCAGCATTCCCGACCGGAAGTTGAGGTCGTGGATCGGTTCTTGTGTCAAAGTGAGAACCTGGGCGTGGTTCGAAAGATTTGGTTTTCGTTAGCTTGCAGAACGAGGAATTGACGGCCAAGACGGACTCACAAGGTTTCCTCCTTCAGTTGTCGCAGCATCAGGGTCATACCCTGTACGCAAGAGCATGGTTCAAGAACGAGGAGAAGGCAAGGGAAGCGGAAGATTAGAAGGGAATGGACGGGGGGGCCGAATGAGCGACAAGCAGTTAAACGCGTCAGTTCGAAGGACACCGACGAACGACAGTGAACCGATGGGACGCACATTCGTAATCTCCCGTAGCCCAGTAGTGAAGCTGAGCGGAACGGCACGCGAAGAGCGAGCGGGATGAGCATGTCTCTCGAATCACATCGCGGTCGATCTCACGAGGTTTGACTCACATCGACAGCTTCCCAGAAAGGATCGTCTCCCGGCCAGAACGTCCGTCCTTCCGTGTTGAACTGTCGAGAACAACAGAAATCGTCAATTTTGGCGTTCGTATTCGCGCGCGCTGATCTTCGAATCGGGAGCTTGCTTCGGAGCGAGACTCACTTCGTCCGAAAACACGAGGACGTATTTTTGTCCGTCGTAACCCGTCCTCGTCAAGCGGTTTGCGGGAGTGTCCTTGTCGATCAGGCTCGGTAGTCCGGGGATATTGGGTACTTGACCACTCGCGTTGATGCCACCGATGTTGTATGCTCCATAGGTCGACTGCGACTTGCTCTGGACCCATTGAATGATGGGGTATCCGGCGAAGAGCACGATCAACCCCGCGACGAGAATCAGAATTCCGGCGACGTTGAGCCACCCGCGGAGCGAAAACGCCGTGCACGAGACGTGGTCGTCGTACTTGTCAGAAGGAGAAGGGTTGTGGAGCTTGTCGTCGAGCTCAGCGTCGCGGGCGGTGAAGACTGGCGCATGCCGAGTCGGCCCTGCGACGAGCGGTGCGGCTGAAACGGTCGACGAGGCCATATTGCGCGACGACATGCGTGGCGTTGAAGCGCCAGAGTGACCGTGACCCGACGAGGACGGGGGCTGGTTGAGGCTCGCGAAGGGACTCGGCAGGCTCGAGTTGCGCGCGCTGTAGCGATTTTGGAGCGACTGCATGCTCGGACTCATGAGGGGCTGCTGAGATTGTTGAGGTCCGTCGTAGGAGTAGGGTCCGTAGCCGCTCCCAATCTGTCCCGTCATGACTCCTTGCGCCGTCTCGTGTTGCTCACCGCTCGACCCGCTGTCGTAACGTTCTCGCGGCGCGTCGTAATATTGATTCGGCACTTGTTGATGCTGCGGATGAAGCGCGTTTTGTGGCGAGTGAGGGTCTTGTCGATCAATGTTCGAGTAGCGTGCGCCGGAAGGCTGCAACTGAGGCGGGCGAACCATCGGAGGGAAGAGGAGGGGGATGTTCCGAACGCGGCGAGGGGAGAGAAGCAACTCGACTAAACAGCAAGGATCGACTGCGAGGTTTCCTGGGTAAGGGCCGCATTTTCTTTGTTAGCATGGCGTGTTCCGGTTCGTGCGCTATGAAGGGGGGAAATGCATCTCACGGGCAATTACAAGAGCCCGGGATTTCCGTCGACCAGACTACGACTAGAGCGCGCTTGCAGACCGTCGAAGAAGGTGATAAGCTGTTACTCCTCCTGTTGCAGCGCGTCAATCTCTGTCGTACGTTGTCGAATTCGAAGTTCGACTGATCCGAGACGCGGTGGTTCGTGTTCGATGAAACGTCGTCGAGCCTCGAGGGTAAGCGAGCGTGGGTAGTCGAGCCTACTGGGACACAGTAGAGCACGGCCGAGAAAGAACTTGCGCGCCTACGAGCGAGGGTGCGGTTACAGCGGCGTTGGCAGACTTCCAAGAAATCCGAGTCGCGGACGCGGAAACGCGTCGCATGGCCTTTTCACATCTTGCGACACGCGGACTGCTCTCAATAAAACTGGTGCAACAGTTGTGCCCTCTTGTTAGCTAACGAGCGCGAAAACGTATTTACGCGAAAAATAGCTCGAGACCTTGTTGGCTCGCGTCGGGCGATTTGCATACCAGGTTGTGGTCGAGTTCCGAGGGTACGCAGAACGCATCCAGAGGAGACATCTCGACCTTGCATTCCGCGGCACAAGAGGCCACCTCTGTCTCTCTGCTTTAGAAAAGTCGCGGTGAAAAGTTGGTGCACCGATGAAAACCAAGGAGTTATCGTGCTACAAGCTCAATCGAGGCCTGCAGTCTCAAGCAATGTACCTATTGCCCCACCCATGCTCCTTGAACCACTCTGCCCCATTCTCCTCGTACTCTTGCTTCGTCACGAAGGCCCTCCGCCCCGCCTCCGATTTTGACCACTTGCTCATGCCCCTCCACGTCGACCACGATGGATGAGCCGAGTCGTACGTTCTCGTGATGTTGAGCGGATGACCGACGGGTAGGATCGGAGTGAGGGAGGAACGTAGACGAGCGTCAAAATTGGGCAAGAGGGTGTTGCCCCCCGTGACGAATATGTTCTGATCCGAACGCGAGGAAGAGGTCAACAACGCGAGATTTGGGGCGAGTACGCCAAAAAAAAAGGGAGGATGGCAAAAGAAAACCTTGACTCACGCTCGTCAAACGCTGACGTTCCTGAGCGCTGAATCCTTTGAGGACGTATTCCACAACTTCTCCCAATCCAGCTTGATCGAGTCCTCCCAAATGAGGTTGCCACAACACTTCGGGCACCCTCACCCTTTCGACATTGACATGTAGCTGCGTCGTGTGTTCACCGTTTGATGGGTCGTACGTGTCGATCGGATCGTCCGGAGCCAACCCGTAGACAAACGAGTTGAACAGCTGATGGGAACGCATCGCGAGCCGATCCGCAGTATCGTCCAGAGTAAACATTGGATCGTGTTCGAGTAACCGCGCTTCGACTTGTTTGAGCGACGACATTTCGTCCTCCTCGTCTTCCGAATCGTCGGCCGTACCCTGCAGTGACTCGCCCGACAGGTGATTGCGCGCCGTCAGCGTCCTACATCTCCTGATTCCGGGGCGAGGGTTGGGGAGTGGCAGGAAGCGAAAAAAATGACCTACGATCTCTCGGTAGACGGCCCAATCAGCGTCGCTCCTCCCAAAGCCATCGTCTTCGTTCCCCTTCTTCCTGCGCTTGTTCGCCCCGGGACCTCCGACCGAACCTCCCCCTCCCGTCCCGACGCCTTTGGTTTCGTCCGCCGCCAACCCCGCGATACTCTTCATGCGGTTCTGCGCGGCCAAACTCTTGCGGTCGCTCAACTGCTCTTTGAGCTTTTTGCGCTCCTTCATCTTGGTCATGATTTCGTCGTGCTCAGTGCGTAGTTTCGCGAGCCACGCGTCGAAATCGCGTTCGCGCAACTCGCGGTCGCGGCGTTCAATCTCGTCGAGCCGGGCGCGCTCTTGTTCCTTTTCGAGCTTCATTCGGATCCGCGCGTCGTAACCCGCCTTCATGAGTTTCTGCTTTCGCTTCTCCTTGAGATCTTCCTCGTTGAGAGTGTGGTCGGGCACGTCTATCAGCGGGAACGAAGGGGGCTCCTGAAGGTGCGTGTCACGTGCGCACGAGGGTATTCAGTTTTCATACCTTGGAGAGGAAGAAGGGGAGAGGGGGGGGGGGGGGGATCCCAACGTCTGAAAAGGGGGGAACCGACTTACCTTGTTCTCGTCCTCGACAATACCGAGTTCCTTGTTCCTCGCCCTCGTCAGACTCTTTTCGACTTTTTTCAGGTACTCGTCCAAGTCGGCCGCGCTCTCAAACCCGTACTCTTTCAACTTGGCGTCGTACTCTGGTTTCGCGAGCGACTGTTGGCTCTGTTTCAGTTGTCCAAACACGCTCAGCTCTTCTTGTTGGCGCTCCATCTTGTCGGTCCGCTGTTTCGCCGCTTGCTCTTGCAGCCGCCTCGTCGCCTCTTTCCTCCGTTCGGCTTGCTTCGCGAGTTCTTCCTCGGTCTTCTCTTCGGGTCCCTAGTCGAAAAAAAGCCGTCGCTCGCGGGCGACAACCGTGTCAGGACCAGGTCGTTACAGGGCGCTCGCTGTCGCATTCGAGGAGAGAATCGGGTCACGCACAGAGACTGAAGTGAACGGGAACTGAATGATGCGGTCCATCGCGACGATTCCGCGTGGGTTCCTTGCGAGTTTCGAAATGGTCGACTGGTAATCCGGCACAGAGTTGTAACAATGTTCCCGGTACATAATCTGATCCCACGAGTCGTTGGGCGGGTCAGCGCGAGAGAAGACGGAGAGAGCTGTCCGGGGGCAGGAGGTGGGAGCGGAAAAAATAGCATACACCGGATTGGTACGAAGACAGTCGACCGGGAAACGCGGGATACTTGAGTTGCATGAGTTTGAGCAAGTAGTCCGATGCTTGGCTCCCTCCCCACGTAAGTCTAAATTTCGAGAAATCGCACGCCAAAGCAGGTCAGATTTTGGTAATCGCGCACACGATTGACAGAGAGCTCTCACTTTTTCGCCGAAGTGAGGATCGATTTGCCGTTCAAGACGGGAATAACCTGCGTGCTCGAGCTCGCCGAACTGATGACTAGTCCGTCGGTAGGGGCATTTCCGGCGGGTGAATTGTCGTAAAACGAGAAGAGCGAGTCGAGTCCATAAGCTACCGAAGGAGCTCCGTAGCTCTCAAAGAGCATCTCAGTCATGACTAGTCGACGTCAAGATCCGAGTCAGCGGGGACAGACGCCAGAAAGTGCGATGGATGCGGAATGACTCAACGAGAACGAGAGTAGGAAGGGTTGCACAGGGCTTCGGTCATGCAAATCGGTGTCTGGACTGTCGCAGAGTCAACTCCGAGTTTGAGCATGACGTAGTCAAGAATGTTTTCCTACGTGACCAGGACCGCGAGGCGTGAGAGAGTTCCAGAGGGGAGAAAGGGAAAAGGTGTCGAGAAATTCGTCACTTACCATGACATCGAAGTTGCATACGACGTCTCCCTCGAAGGGAGCTCGAACGCTGCTCCTGCTCGCGGCGTCGACGTAGACCTCGCCGCCGGCCAAGTTGACGGTCGTGTTGAGTTTGCGGTCGCGGTACTTGGCGCCGATGTTGTCGAGCTCGAGGTACGGGTCGCTCGCGGTCGAGAAGCCCGCCCTGATCGACGTTGCGCCGTTGTCGATGCAGAGGATGGGCGAGTCGGAGAGGAGGGACGAGTAGGACGGCAGCGCCGGGGGAGCGAGAGTGAGCGGATGCAGCTCCGGGATCGGGTACACGCGCCGTTCAGCCGGCGGCAGAACGACTGGATCGTCCATTCCGTGCAGTCGAGTCGGTTTTGGGGTCGACCGAGAGCGACAAGGCGCTGTTGTTGCGTGTCATCTCCCGCCGCGACTCGTCGCGCTCTCCCATCCACGAGCATGACGTCGACCCCGCCGATCGGTCCCCTGTCGAACCTCGTGTCGTCTACGGGGACGCTCCACCCGAACGCGTCCTCGACGTCGCTCATTTCGCCTCGGATCAGTGCGCTCGCCGACCCGACCCCTCACGCCGTCGACGCCCACCTCCTCGACTTTGTCCTCAACGAGACGATCAGGATCTTAATCGACTCTACCCTCGCCCATTCCGAGAAACGCGCTCGCGAGCAACGAGAGATCGACGACGACCTCAAACGGCTCGGGTTCGCAACCGACTCGGAACCCACTCAGGCGCCGACCCCGTCTCGAACTCGCGACGACAGCCGTGACACGACGGACGAACAGGTGAGGAGCAAGATCGAAAAGCTCGGGTTCAAACTCGGCTACTCGACCGCAGAACGGTAAATATGCCCACCTCTTTCTTGTCCCCTTTTCTTTCCGCTGTTCTTGCTCAACAGTCTCTGTATATTCTCTTTGGGAAAAGGTTGTCTCGAGATCGCCCCCGGTTCCCATCCCTCCCTTCGACCTCGCCCGGACCAGTTCCGACTTCAGACACGCTCGAATTGATAAAGTTCATCTGCAAGGACGTGTGGGTCTGCCTGTTTGACAAACAGGTCGACAACCTGAGGACGAACCACCGCGGAGTTTACGTCTTGCTCGACAACCGCGTTCGGTTCCTCGAGCGCTTGAGCGGAGAGCGGGAACAAGTCGCGAGGTGGAGTAAATTCGTACGTTTTGCCCCCCTCTCTTTTGTCTTTTCCTTTTGCCTCCGCAAAGAGTGAGGGCTGAAAATTTGGATGACGATGTGCTTTTCTCGCCCTTCCCCTTAGCTGCTCAAATTCCCTGAAGGAGTCATTCGAGGGGCATTGGCCAACCTCGGGATCCAGGTGACCGTTTCGTCCGAATCCAATAATTTACCACAAGGTGTGTAGATCTTTTCTCCCTCCGTCTTGCGTCACATCTCTATCTCTCTCAAAAACCCGTGCACCGTGCGAGTTGTCGCCTGCGAACCAAGTTGACCCGTGATGTCCTGCGTGTGGTGCGTTTTTTCTTTTCTAGCTTCGTTTCAAATCAAGACGACGGCAATCAAACCTTGATCCAGTCCCTTCTTTCCCCCCCCCCCCCTTCCCACCTACCCCAACCGGCGCTCCCCATAACGATGTAGCGTCGTTCCGTTTCCCCCGTGACTGTCAGAAACCACCTTGTCCCCCTTTTGCTCCTTGCTTCATTCTTCTTATTCCTCGTGGTATACCCCCCCCTTCCCCCTTGTTGTCCCGTTGCTTAGAACTCGAACGTCCCCCCCTCCCCGGTCTCTCTCCCTTTAATGAAGTGATAACTCGTCTGCTCAGCTATCATCGCACCCCTCCTATCGAGTTGGAGGTAAACGAGTGTTTCGAGGATAGAAAGCGAAGAAGAACGAAAATTTGACCGTGACTCCTTTCGAGGTTTTGAGACGACACAAAGCTTTTTCTCTCTCGAGACAATAATGTCCCGTTCAGCTGTAAATCGATCGTGATGACAGATCCAACGGGGGACAGAGGAAGACAGAGGGTGGGGGGATTACTTTGAAGACATTTTGTACTGCGAGGTGTCGAGGATGGGTTTGGCACACATTGAACAAATTCCCTTCTTGTAAGCACAGCCTGTTTGTAGTTGTGGACAAAATCAAGCATCGGGGAAAGAAGGGGGGGGGGGGGGTGAGTCGAGTGTTTGAACAACGAGAAAAGAAACAAAATAAACTTACTCTGGCAGTACATGGCTTCAGGCCGGGCGACGGTGCTCTTGCAAAACACGCACTTGCCGATCGTCCGACTCTCTTTTGCACCTCCTCCTGCCGACGATGACGACGAAGACTTGTGTAGTGCGCCGGTCGGAGTTTTGGCCGGAGGGGCATATGGAGAGTAGCGCGCCTTTGACGACAAGAGTTTGTTCTCGCCGAGTTTGCGCGTCGTGTTGCGTCCGGCCTCGCTCGACGACGACCCGGACGCGGCGGACCGCCACACGTCGGAACACGCGAGCGAGGACGAAGACGACTTTGATAGCTTCTTTTCGCACTTGGCGCAGACCTGCGTAAAGCACAAGACGGTGTACTCGAGAGTCAGGGCTGGACGAGCGTCACGAGACAGAGCTTGTGCTCACCATTAGGTAAAGAGACGAGAAAGGTGGGAGAAGTGGCGAGGCGGTGTAACTCGGGGACGTCGGTCGGGCGAGAGAGTAGTGCAGGCTAGTCTCGTGTGCAGGTTCGGGAGAGTCGAAGGCTGAATGTATGTGCCGAGAGGGCGTAGAGTGACTAGGAGGAGTGGAGTAGTCGCTCAACTCAGCGAAACTCGCAATGCGGATCTCTCTCTCTCTAGACTCTCACTCGCGCGACCTGGCTTCATGACGTCGAAACGAGGCGTCACGCTGACAGACCTGCCCCCGGCGACGCTCGACCGTATCGTGGCCGACTCGCTCTCGGTCGGGACTCGCCCGCTCGCCCTCTTGTCTCAACTCGGCTCGACCGTCTCGCAAGCGACCCAGCGCGTCCTCGCCCGCACGCTCACCTTACCCGACGACGACCAACTCCTCGTCCTGATCGAGCGCGAGTTGGAACTCGGAACTGTCGGGACCCGGCGGGGCTCGCACCTCGTGACCGCCGTCGCTGCCATCTGGGACCCCGCCCTCGTTCTCAACCTCCAAGTCGTCCCACCCCCTAGTGCGACTGCGAGTGCGAGCGCTCAAGCGCAGGAGGTCTCAGAGGTTCCACCTCTCGATGACCACGGCTTGCTGCTTCTCGTCGACCGCTTCGCCAACCTCTCGTCGTTCGCGTGGAGGTCCTACCGCCTCCCGCCCGACGACCTCTGCCTCGACCTCGCAAACGCTGCCAAGAACTTGCGCGAGTTCACGTTCGACCTTGCCCCGGCGCCGTTTCCGTTTTCAACTTCCACCTCGAGCCCGGTTCCCGAGCCTCACTCGTCCCCGACGCTCGGATCCTGCCCGACTTCGCCTGGTGGCCTCCACGCGCCCTCGCACGCCCTCTCGCTTCGCTGGGACAGCCCCTCGCTCTCGTCGCTGCCCGGTACTCTGACCTCGCTCACGCTCTCGTCCCTGTCGCACGCTGGCGTGCGAGAACTCTCGACGTCCCTCTCGTCCTTCTTTGCGCTCGAACGTCTCGAACTGTCAAAGACTGTCTTTGTCGATGACGCTCTCCTCCGAGAAGTCTCGCAAGCCTTGGCCAAAACGCTCAAAAAGTTCACCATCAGGGACATGACGGGGACCAAGCTGAGCGATGTCGGCATTGGCTCCCTCCTCGAGGGTTGTGGCGAACTCGAAGAGTTCGAGATGGACTGCGTCGAAGGTAAGCGCGCCCCCATCAGCTACTTGTGCACGCGCTTCGACACAGCGGTCCTCAACCAACCTTTTCGAATTCAGGTCGACTTTCAAAGTCTTGCTGGTCAAAGGTTATCATTTTCCCGCCTCGTCTCCGTTCAGTCAAGATGGTCTATTCCGAGTCTCCACCTCACAAGAGTTGGGTCATCGATCACCTGCAGTCGAGTCCGGCCCTCCTCTCGGTACCTTCACTCACCTCCTTTGCCCTCTTGCGCAAAGTGCACCCCGAGGCTCTTATTCCAGGCTCTCACCACCCGACTCGCCACCCTGTTGACCCTCTCCTCGTCCCTCGAAAAATTACCCGGGACCAAATCGAGGCGATCACGGGAGGTCCCGGCGACGAAGGACAGGGCAAGAGGTGGATCGACCTCGACCTCGATCTCTGCCTCGTCGATTCGGACGCGCTCAAGAAGCTGTTGGACGGTTGTCCCGACCTGAAGCGGTTGAGAGTCTGTTTCGATTCCGAATTCAAGAATCTCGTGAGTTTCGAATTAGCGTTCCCCGGTCCTGCCCGCCCCTCGACGCTGATCGGTTTCTTCTCCGAGCCATTTCAGCTTTCGCTTTCATCGTCGTTCTCGGCTTGTCTTCACTTGCAGCGCTTTGCCGTGACCATTCCCCTCGAACACGCACCCGAGCTCCAAACCTTGACCCCTGCGACCTATCGCCCTTCGATTGGCTCTCCTGCGAGCTCTCTCGCCGGTTCGCCTCCTGCAAAGTCGAACGGACTCCCTATCTCGCCTTCAAACTCGCCGAGGAAATCCGTCTCGGACCTCGCACCGTCCGCGTCCGCGTCCGAACCCGCCCTGCCCGAATGTATCCAATCGCTCGTACCCGCGACTCGAGACTGGAGGAGGTTTTTGAAAAAATCTCACAGCTTGAGCTCAATCACGTGGAACGGTCGAGGCGGGATCGGTCGGTTCAACTTTGGCAAGGTCGAGGGAAAGGGTCTGATCAAGGTTGCTTTCGAACCGACTCGTCCGCTCGTTGTTGCTTCTTCTTCGCTTCTCGAGTCACTCGGCGGCGGCGGCGGCGGCGGCGGTCACGGATTAGACGCCTACGAAGGTGGTGGTGCGAGGGATCGACAAGACAGTTGGACTTCGACGCTCTCGTTCTCGTCGTCATCGTCGTCGTCCCTCTCAAACTTGTCAACCTTGTTTGGGGCCGGACCGCCGCGAGGAGGAGTGGGTCACGTCGGCGCGACCCCGATCACGCGCAGGAGGGCTTCGTCTTCGTCGTCGTCAGTTGCGACGACTGCCCCGTCGCCCGTCTGGCCGGCGAAATCGCTTGGACATGGCGGAGGAGGAACCGGAGGCAGGGCCGTCGGTCGCAAGTACGGATCTATCGATGCCGCTTTCTCCCCCTCGGTGGCATCGTCGTCGAGTCCGAGTGGCGCTCCTCATCGAAGAGCTTCGACAGCTCCCGCGTCTTCGACTTTCGGCGTCATCGGACCCGCCAAGGCAAGCAGAGGAGGAGGAGGAGGAGGAGGAGGAGGCAACACGACGAAGCGCAAGCCTTCGTTCGAAGGCGGTCAGATCGGTTCAGGATGGAGCGGGTTTCACGCCCCGACTCCGACCTCGTCGGTCCCGGAAGAAGACGCCATCTCCCCTTCGGCTTCGCCAGCCTCGTCGTCGTTGTCGCACGACCCGTTCTACTTCTCTCCGTCGTCGTCGTCGACCTCGTCCTCCCTCGGAACCGGCGCGAGTCGAGCCGCGCCGGTGCGTGGAGGAGGACTCGAGATGAACTTTGGACCCCGCTCCTCGTTCGGGCGTCGTCTTTCCGACGACGCGAGGAGCGGCGACGCTGAAACGCTCAAGACGCCCAGGACGACTACTAGCGGATTCGTAGGCCACGACGACGACCAAATCACCTTCGCACCGACCCTCTCAGCCGTCGTCGCGACGAGTGGCCCTTCCCCCTCGTCGACTTTGACGACGACGACCAACAACCCGTGGAATTCAGTCCCGTCGTCCGTCACTTCAGCCGCACCGTGTTCGTCGTCGTCGTCGTCTTCTGCCGCGATCGGGTGGGCTTCAAAGACTCCGACGCCTCCTCGAGCTCCTCCTACCAATGGAGGCGATGCCAAATCCTCGTCCAAGTCGAACGGAGGAGGAGGAGGAGGAGGAGGACCGAGTTCGACCAAGATGTCGAGGGGATCTCGTTCGTCGTCTTCGTCTGCTGGCGGCGGAGGCGGAAGCGGCTCGGTTCAAGGTTCGCCAAACTCTTCGCGCTCTGGTACCCGTGGGGAAGGAAGTTTAGGATCGAATACCGCTGCTGCTGCTGCGAACAAGACGGGAACGTCTACTACGGCGGTTGGGGGGGAAAGTTTGAAGAAGGAAGGGGGGAGGAAGAGGAGAGACAGAGGATCAGGACGCCAAGGTAATGTGAGAAAGAAGGAGGGAGGAGGAGGAATCAACGCTTGAACAAACACAAAGGAAAACGAAACAGGTTTGCGTCGTCCATCAAAAAATGTCGAAACGAAAACACACACAACAATCACGTCGCCCTGAACAACTCGCTGAGGACTTTCAAGACAGCAGGGCTCTGACATTGCTCTCTCTCTCTCTCTCTTTCTCTCTCTCTCTCTCTCTTTTTCCCGTATTTCTGTGAAGTACTCTCGTTTGGTTTTTTCAATTTTCTCTTTCTCGCCTGTTTGGACTGTTACTAGTACGCAACCAAAAATGAATTTTACTTTGGCTTTCGCGACTTCCCAAGCTCGAAACGCTCGGTGACCACGAGCGAGTGCCTCGCTGTAATCTGGGCTTTTCCTCCGAGCGGAACGGAAGCGACTCGAGAAAGAAAAATAAATTACGAGTCACCGGGGACTTGCGTAGTTTGGACTGGAGCCTGTTCGTGCACTCACTACATACACGTCACTGGCATGTAAGCGAAAACTGGGTTCCTTGATCGGGCCGTCGACGAGGCTTGACTCGGTAAACTGCCATATTTTTTGGCGCACGGAGCTTGTGGGTTGGCAGCACAACGACTAATTTTCGACTCTTCCGGCCTCACTTTGGCTCTCTGACTGTCTGAAGCGAATCGGCGTTCGTCGCTCAGGGTGACTCACTGTAAGACACTCCGCGAATAGCTTGAAGATAACGCAAGGTATTTTAATGGCCCAGCCCACAAGCACGAGCAGCCAGAGTTTTTGGCTCCAGGCCGCAAAAACTCCTTTCCAGAGGTTGTTAAAAAGAGAGCCTCGACAGCTTCAACATCTGCCAGCAACAGGGTCCCATGTCTCGTAGCGCGCCGCACCGCTATTTAGCGCAAAAGCGACGCCGTGTTTGTGTGGAAGAAAGCAGAATTAACGCTCGGACAGCGGGTTTGGTCCAAAACAGGCAACCGGTTGCTGACCTCAAACAGCCACAATTTTTGTCGCATTCGACTCGTGGGACGCGGGCAGATTCGGATTGGCCCGTCTTTCTAAGCTGGTCACTGCACAAGAAGAATATCCCGCTCGGGAATGAGCAGTTCGAGACATGCCCTCCTTCTCGCAATCCGAACTGCGTCTGATCAGTCGTAACCGAACCGCAAGCGAGTGCGGTGACAGGATCTGGGCTTGACTATTCATTTCAACGAAGTGTTCCGCAAAAAACAAAAACTTGCGCATTGTTTACCACTCCTGCAGAGTATTCGGAAGCCATGTGTGTAGGTCATGGTCGTTGAGAGCAGTCACGGTCGTCGAGATCGACTTCATGCCACGAATTTGTTTTCTTCTATGGCAGACAAACTACCGATCTGACAAAGCCATTTTTTGCATCTGAAATGACTCGCGGGTCTTACGGCTCGACCCCTCAGACGCACGACGTTGCGGTAGCTCCACTTGCTTCCTGGAAACGTCCGTAGACACAATCGCAGTCGAAGCGTTCGCACCGCTGCAGAATGGCGCTTTGACGACCATGATCTACTGTCTCCCGCTCTTTGGTCCGCTGGCAAGCTACGATCGAGCTTCGTCGCCTGACATCGCCTCTTCCATCGGCCATTCGCCTTCGACGAGCTCTTCTCCGTCCTCGCTCAATTTCACGTTCTTTTCGCCTTTCAACGCGTCTTTGATGTATTTCGTATGTGAACCTACTCGGTCCCACGCGATGCGAACAGTCAGAACTCCGAGTTCCGTCAGTATGAGGAAGGGGCAACGATCGAGGATAGCGAGGGAACGGACCGTAAGCCAAGAGTTTGCCCGTCTCGAGGGAACTGATCTCGGTTCTCGTGAACGCCAGTGTCCGACCTACGTTCACAGCGAGTGGTCAATAAATTAAGAACGTTTCAGGGGTCGGCGCCAGTAGGTACGTCGGGGAGGAGGAAGACGTCGTCGAGCACGCGAGAGTCGGAGAGTGGGCACACACCCATGTTGACCAATTCGGATTTGATCCCCAACTTTTCTCCCAGCTTGGCACTCCTCACATAGCTAAGCAGCCGTACGCGAGAATGGGTATTAGTCAAGTGTCGACGAGCGAGCGAGGGGAACAAGGCCAAGAGAGGACCCGCTCGAGCCGCCGAAACTCAAAACGCGAGGGTCCAGAGTGCGACGTGACGAGGAGAAAAGAGGACGACGACAACTGACGTGATGTTGATGTCGGTGCTGACTCCAGTCAACCACAGCCCTTTCGAGCTCAGGGCGAGACTTCCGCCCGTGTCGACGAGACTCGCGATGAGTCCTCCGTGCAGCGAACTCAACCGGTTCGTCTGGTGTTGCCGGACCGTCATCTCTGCAGACACTTTTCCGGGAGACGCAGAGACGATGTTCATCTGAAGCAAAGAGTGGGAGACGAGGTCAGCTCGGATGAGAGCTGAGTGCGAGGGAATGAGAGCGCAAAAGGACGCACGTGGGAGAAAGAGTTGGCGTCGTGCCCTTTGCTGGTGCGGAAGTGGGCCCAGACTGCCTTTGTGAACCTCGTTGACGCACTACATCGAGGGAGAGTACGAACGGGATCAACCGGGCGACCGGAACGAGGTGGGGCTCGGAGAAGCAGCTCTACCGCGTCCGACGGTGGGCGAGACAGGCGGGAGCAAGATATACGTACGACATGGTACAAGTACAGGACACGCGAGTCGATGGCCGAGCAGAGGAAGGTGGAGTGACGAGGATCCTCGACGCGCTGCGAATTCCTCATCTCTTTCTCGTCTTTACGCACCTCTCACCGATTCCGAGCCTCGCAAGCTATCGTGGACCTCGTCCCCTGTCATTTGGCTCTGCTACGGACGAGCGCAAGTTCGCGAATAGCCTTTCTGTCAGGCCAAACCCGATCGAATTCGTATCCGACCTCTAGCCTCGCCGCTCGAGATAATACGCAATGAATCGGTTGCAGAGAGTGCTCTCCAACTACGACCTGAGCGCGGCACGCTTCCTCTTCTTCTTGCCCTCCTCGATCTTCTCCCTCACTTTTTCCTCGCTCGCGAACCCGACGTCTCCCGCTTCGTAAAACTCTGCCACCTGCTTCGCCTCGTGTTGTCGGTTCAAGTACTTGAGCGCGGCGAGGTTGTACCCGAGCGTGTTCTGTCCGTTCGCGATTCAGGCAACGCGGGACGGCGAGGAGACTGTGAGGGTTTGCGCCGGGAGACCGGGAGGCAGAGAGGGACAACTTACCTTTTGACGCTTGAGAGCGGCGCGGAGGTGACCGCGAAGTTGGACCATGGTCGGTCGAAGGATTCGAGTCGCGACGATTTGCGAGTGGTGGGTTCGGAGGAGGAAGAAGAGTACTCGAGAGGTCAGGGGAAGCGACCATTCCTGTAGTCAACGATGAGGTGCAATGCAGGACGAGTTAGCAAGTCTGCGCGGGCGATGGAGAGTGAGCAGACGCAAATATGGGCACGTACTCGTTTCGCCCAGTAGTCCAAGTGTTCGATCAATTGAATGACTTTGCCAAACGGCAACACCAATAGGGCGTCCTGCAGACTGGCGGCCGGGATCGCCCGCACGACTTTGAGAACGTACTCCTCGGGTTGGCAGTTGTTGTACATCGAGAAGATCGGGTTCCTCGATGGTGGCGGAACGCGTTTCGCCAACTCTTCCGGCAACCGTTTCGTTTCCTCCTCGTACTGCCTCGTCGCGGACTGGTCGGCTTCAGAGATGTCGAGGGCTTCCATGATGCGCTCTCCCGCCATGAGCGTCTCGGTCGTCGATTTCGATACTTCGGTCGACTCGACTTGCTCTTCCTGTCCCGCTCCTCCCGTCACTCGCAGATCGTCGCGATCCCCGCGGGGGTTCGCCGAGTTGGTGTACATTTCTTCGAGTTCGCGTTCACGTTCTTCCTCGAGGAACAGCTAGTCAGGGAGAAAAATCCAGGACAAGAAACGTTGTCAGTAACAGTAACGAGCGGGCCTTTCTTTTCAAGTCGGTTTCGAATCGAGCAAGACAAAAGACGAAGAGGTAACTCACGGGCTCGTCCGTCTTTTCCCAAATCCTAATCGACTTGTCGTGACTCCCCGTCACGACAAAGTTGGCCTTGTAACTCACCGCGAGACTCCACACCTCGCCAGAGTGTCCCGCGAGTTTCTGGATGCACTCAAACTTGTCTCCGTCCCAGTACTTGACCATGCGGTCCTTGCCGACGCTCCAAAACAGGTGACTCCCGCGCTCGAACGCGACCTGCATGACGCTCTCGTCGTGCGCGAACAAGGACCGGTGGCAGTCGCCAAAGTCGAGCCCCCAAATCTTGATGTTCTTGTCGGCCGAACACGTGATGATGAGTTTCGAATCGAACGAAATGTCGAGCGAGAGGACCGGCAGCTGCGGAAATGACGAACCACGCGCGAGTCGAGCGAGCGGACGTGGCGTCAGCGTACGAACGGGCTAGGACACTATCGGGAGAGGGGTGGAGGGGGTCGCGCTTCAGTACTGACCTTGTGACCGTAGAGGGACAAGAAAAACTTGAGCGTATCGGCGAAAAAGACCTTGACGGTCGAATCCAACAAGCTGACACACAGGAGCTTGCCGTCGGGGCTGTACTTGACGGCCAACACGTCGTCCGTCATCTTGAGCGTCTTGGTGTGCGCCAACGTCAACACTTTGGTCACGGCGCCCCCTTCGACCTCGGCCGGGATTTCCCGGACTTCGAAATCCCAGAACTTGACGTCCTTGTCGGCCGAACCAGTGACGAGGCCGCGACCGTCTGGACGCACGTGAAGGGACCACAAAGGTCCGGTGTGCGCAGGGAGAGATTCGAGGAGGGAAGAAGACGATAGGTCGTAGAGGAGTAGTTCGCCCGATTTCGTACCGACGACAATCTTTTTTCAAGAACAAGTAATGATCAGACCCGTTGACTCACCGAAATGCTCGAGTGCGAGAACCGATGAGAGAAGCGGATACTCACGTGTCGATCCCCAGGCAAGAAGGTACAGCAAATGGCGTAACCGCAATCCATCGTACGGACGCACTTAGTCGTCTTGACGTTCCACAACTTGAGCGCGCCGTGACTCGCACTCGCGATGAGTTGGTCATCCGAGCTGACGGCGAGACACCGCACGTCGGAGCGATGTCCCGGAAGGTCGAGCGTGTGCAGCTTGATCGGTTCGACTCCCGCGACGAGTTTCGAAGAACCTGCGGGAGGTAGTTTGTACACCTCGAGCGAGTTGTTAGACAGCGCGGCGAGAATCTGCGGAGACGGGTCCATCGCATCGAAAGGGTGAGATCTCGGGTTAAATCGCTGGAACGAGGGAGTGAGGCGTACCTGGACTTCTCCCTTGGACTTGAGCGTCTCGGGAGCAAACGAGAAACTCTTGAGTTTGCCTCCAGTCCTCACGACTGACCAAAGCGCGAGCCGGTCCCTCCACTCGACTTCGCCGTCGACGTCTCCCGCTGCGTCGGCGTCCGACTCGTCCTCAACGTTCGCACTTTCTTCAGGTTCGACCGCCTTGCCCTTGCCCTTGCCCTTCTTGTCCTTCTTCTCTCTCTCGCGCTTCCGCCTCCGTGCGAGCTTCTTCTTGAGCTCCTCCTCGGTTCTCAAGCGGAAGACGTCGATCGCTTTTTCGCCCGAGTGGATTGCCAACACGGGCAGGGTCGGGTGCAGGGTGATCTGAGAGATGTTGTGCGTGTGGGACGTGTGGGGCAAGTTGAGCGCGGCGATCGGTTTGATCGCACGTTTGAGCTTGCTCGACGCCGCCGACGACGACGACGGTTTTGCCCCGCCGTCGGCAGCGGCGAGTTCACGGGTCGGGGTGCCGTCGAGGAGGACTTGGTTGTCAATCTTCCAGCACTTGACTTCGCCTTCGCCTCCTCCGGTAATCAAGACGTTCGACTGGCGGTCGTACGCGAACGACCACGCTTCGCCGCGGTGACCGACGACCGTCTCGATGCAGTGCTGTGTGTCGAGGTTGAACAGCTTGAGGAACGTGTCTTTCGAGCTCGAGAGCAAGTGCTTCGAAGAAGCCGCCGTCGTACGGTCGTCGTCGCCCTCCGGGTTGCCCATCGTCGTTTTGGCCGCGTCTGTGTCGTCGCCGTCGCCGTCGTGAGGGTTGGCGCGGATGAAGCTGAGGCCGGTGATCTCGTTGCGGTGGCCTTTCAAGCGGAACAGTCCGACCTCGCCGACGACGTCCCACACGATGATATCCGTGTCCTTTGAGCCACTCGCGAGGCGGGTGCCGTCAAAGTCCCACGCGAGTGCGCTGACGGCGCTCTTGTGACCGTTGAACGTCACGACGACCGACTGGGCGCTCGCGGACCAGATCCGGATCGAACCGTCGGCGTACCCGACCGCGAACTGGTCCCACTCGGTCGGGCTGCGCGCGATAGCCGTCACGAGCGCCTTGAGACCCGTCTCGTGCCACATGGCGACCTGGTTCCCCGTGCGCGTCTCCCACACGAGCACATCCTCGCACGCGGGCACGTACGCCTTGCGCCCGTCCCACACGCTGTTTGAAGTTGCAGACGCGACCAGTCCAAACACCTCGGTCGGTCCATGCCGTAAGTACGTCTTGACCATCCCGAGCTGAAGTCGTAGGGTGGTTGATGGTCGCGATCGAAGTTCAACTTTTTTTCTCATCAAGTTTCGCCAAGCATACATCCCACTCGTTCACCCCTTGCCGACTCGTTTTGTACAGACGCACAATGCAGATTCAGATCAATTGCCCTACTCGATTCGCGCTCGTCGACCACCTCGTCCTGATCGTTTCCCTGATCCTCGTACCCATCTCGACAAACTTCCTCCTGTCGAACCTCGCCGCAACCTCGACCACACCTGCCATGATGACGATCCATACCCACGTAGCTAACTCGCTATCGATCGCGCCGAGACCTAGTCCCCACCCTCGCTCCGGTCGACTTCCGGCTCCATCTCGCGCTGCTCCTGCTGCTTCGGCATCAACGAACCCACTCCAACTCGCTCCTCGCGTTCCCGCCGGGTACACGACTCGAACCGTTCCATCCGGCGCGATCAACCCCGACACGCCTCCTCCTCCTCCTCCTTCTCGTCCGCGTGCCGTTCCATCGTCGCACGTCAAGATCCAACTCGATTGTTCGACCGCTCTCGACCTCGCTTGGCGGTGAAACTGTCGCAGTGCGATCGAACGAACGGGTACTTTCGCAGGGTTCAGGATCAACCCGGGTCGGTTCATTCCGAGTCGTACGATTTCGAGTTTGCGACCGACTTCCGTCTCGTCGTCAACATCGTCCTCGTCGTCAAGTTCCGAGCCGGGTCTTTTGACGTGATGATACGAGTTGAGGAGGGAAGGGTACGAAATGTCTTGACAGATCGCAGTCGAGACGGTCAATGCCTGGCTCTTGACGTCTCGAGGGTGACGCTCGGACGCGGCGAGCGGAACGGCGATCGTCGCGAGGGGGAGCACCTCGCCGGGCCGAGACCCGAGGACCGAATCGAAGCGGCGCGAGTGCGAGTAGGATTCGACGAACGGGACCGGGTGGTGTTTCGTCGTCGAGAAGACCACTTCGGGAACAGAAGCTGAAGAAGACGAGGAGAAGTTTCGGCGAGCGGGTCCGATCAGAGTCGCGACGTTGAACCGACCAGAACGATGTCGACGATGCTCGAGCGAGTACGTTGCCAAGATGTACACCTTGTACGTCGCCGCAATTTCGCCAACTCGTTCGAGCAAAGCCTGCTCTTTCGTTCCCAGCCCTTCCCACCCCTCTCTTCCCTCGTTTTTGCCGGTCCCGCGATGTTCTTCCTCGACGATACTGATGGCCGTTTCTCCCCAGCTCATGATCTTGACTCCCCTGCTCGCGACCGTCTTTGTCTCCCTCAGCAATCGATCGACTTGGCTCTCCGACGTCTCGCCTTCGACAACGTGATCCCCCGGTTGCCCGACGCATCCGACCGAGATCGGGGGGTAAGTGTAGTCGGGATCTTGAAGCGATGGATGTTCACGAACGACTGGCCGACTCGGGAAGAGGGGGAACACGAGCGCGAAAACGAGGAAGAATGCGAGAATCGCCACCGGTCTCGACAACCTGCGACTCCTCGCCGTCGTCCTCACGTCTGACGCGTCAGGTCTCGGTCGGGTGAAGGCTTGAGAGAACAAGAGCGGCGTAGACTCGACAGGTCGTACTTCCTCTTCGTCGTTCCGTTCGTGCTCGTCGTTACCGTCGTCGTGCAACAGATCCCTTTCCTCTCGCACGACCTCGACTTCCTCCTCGTCCTCTCGACGCCTCGGTATCGCCCATAAACCGAGCTGCCTCGACCCATCGAAACCAAAAAGCGCTTGCGCCACGACGCTCGCAATCGAGTAGCCGACGACCGCGACGACGAAATCGACCAAAACCGGACCGCGCGTCAACTTGGCGAGCAACGACCACGTCGCAGCAGTAGTCCCGTCCGAGTCGTTTTCGTTCTGGACCCACCAAATCGACCTCCCGACCCCGACGAAACGTTCTTGTGCGATCCCGGTCAACGAGAACAAGAGGGCCGGGAAGACGATTCGAGAGTGAGTAGTCTTCGGACCACGTCGGTCCGACGCGACGACGACAGTGGCGGCGAACCGAAACGCAAGGGTTTCGGCGACGAGGATCGCCGACAAGGGGAACACGGTCGCGGTCACGACGTAGAGTACTAGACCGAGGGTGACGTCGGCCGCGGCGAAAACGGAGAGGAGCGAAGGGGGCGAGGCGGTGTAGACGACGAAAGAGAGGAGAGTTCCGATTGAGAGACCGAGCGCGAGCGACAAGCACGAGAGGGGCAAGTCTCGGCGACTCGAAACGTTCTGAATGACCCACCGACCAACGCCGTTTTCAGTTCGGGTGTGCTTCGGGAAGGCAAGAGGAAGTGGAAGGGGGGGGGGGGGCGACAAACGAGAAAGAGGCGGATCGCGAACGCGAGCAAAGCGATGAGGACGCTGACGACGAGCGGGGACGTTGTAGGCGATGCTAGGGCATAGAGCGACACCAACGTGGTCGCTACTGCCGTACCGATCATCATTTTTGGACGCGCGGCGAAAGAAAGGGCAACAGAGGTTCCGGGGGAACGAGCCGCTCAAAGGGGTCCACACGCGGTTTGTGCGCCTAATTTTCTCCCGGTCCATTTTGTCCTGATCGCGTTTGATGTGAAGGTAATATTTGACTTTGCGCGTTGAGTGAGTACCGTAGTCTAGCTAAATTCGGAAAGAGAGTAAGACGGGATGATAAAGAAAAAAACTGGAAACGAGAGGGGTTTTGCACGTAGACACTGTGACGCTAACGGAGGGCGGCGGTGCGATAGGAAAGGAAGCTATAAGACATAGGGGTTTGGAAATACTCCGGGAACACGAACACAAAAAAAAAAAGCATAAACGAAGAATGTTTGTCGTCAGGGGGACGTGAAGGGGGAGGGGTAGGGTATCGTAGTGTTATCAAGGCAGCAGAGATGACCAAGAACAGTCGAACGACATGCAGGTTCGAAGTCGAGATCGGAGAGAGGAAATGCGTGGGAGGAAAACAAGAGAGAGGAGAGAGAGAGAGAGGGAGAGAGAAGAGGTCTATTTTCTGATACGTACTAGACCAAGCGACGGTTCGTCGAGGGGTCATAATCGTAGCCGCTCCTCGACCTCGTCGGACTCGTCGAGGTCGAGTTCGCCCCGAGGTGTTGACCGTACGAAGAGTTGAACGCTGCTTGAGGGGAACTCGAGAGTGACCGTTGTCGAGCGTGACCTCCGTGCAGAGGTTCGATCGCAGACGAAGTCGACGACGCGCCGACCGACTCGTCGAGCCGCTGGAACGAGTCGACCGAGATGAGGGGCGAAGGGGAGCGGGCGCCGTCGTGGAACGGGTCTTGCGCGCTACTCGGCGAATGCAGCGAGAGCGTCGACGTGAGGTGCGAAGAGGAAGAGAGACTGTGCTGCATGAGGGGCGCGTCCGACAAAGAGTAGAGTTTAGGCGGAGGTGGCGGTCGAGTCGCTCCCGCCGAGTTGTTAAAGCCGTGTTGCTGCTCGGACGGAGTCGAGTAGCCCGATTGGTATCCTCCTCCTCCTCGTCTTGACTGGGGAGGCGAGTCGTCTTCCCACCCTTGGTCGAGCACAATGTCGAGATCGTGTTGGTGGATCGTCTCGGCGTCTTCGGAACTTTCATCGACGGAGTACAACCCAACCGGTGGCGGCATGTTGGTTGCATCTTCGTTGTAGGCACCGAGATGAGGGCCCCACCTATCGTCGTCTGCTCCTCCGTAAGACGACGCCGTCTCCGACTCGGCGTACGTACTTGTTCCGTCTCGGCTACTCGGTGCGTGGACGGCGCGTGAGCCGAATTGTCGTTCAAACTCGCGTTTCCGCTTCTCTTCCCGTTTAAACTTCCTCAACCTGCTCCGCTCCCAGTCTTCCCATCGTCGGAGAGGTACTTCGACCGCGACTCCGGTGCCATCTCCGTGGTCGTCCTTACTCTTGATCTCGCCTTGAACCTTCCTCGTTTCGCCCCACGAGAAGTCGTCAAACTTGGAGAACGCGTACACGGGGAGGACGAAATTCCAGATCGGTAGCGCGAGGAGGTAGATCAACATCCACCCCACGTACACGATCTTGAACGTCGTCAAGAGGATGAGGAAACCGGGCAGACCGAGAACTCCGGCGAGGAGGACGAGTGGGATTGCGTCTCCGAACGACGAGGGCGGGTTGATAAAGTAGTTGACGATGAGAGTGTAGGTGAGGCAGATGGCGATGGGGAGGACGATCGTGCCGACGAGATCGATAAAGACGATGAACTGCATCGAGAAGCAGAAGGTGCCGCACAGGTTGCGAACGAGGACGAGCTCCATGAGGTTATGGATCGTCGAGTTGATCCATCGTCGACGCTGGGAAAGGAGGACCGAGAACGTGTCGGGAGCGACGGTTCGGCACCGCGCGTACGGACAGAACATCATCTTGCGGTTCGGGAACGTCCTCAAGAGAAGTGTCGTAAGGAATCGATCCTCTCCGAGCTGAATGCAAACGACGACGACGTTAGCGATTCCTCCGTGAGATGGCGAACCGAAAGCAGAGACGTACGAGCAACAAATTCTTTTGATGGAGAGTCGTAACGACGCTCTGCGAGTACTCCGAGATGATGGAAGGTTGGACGAGAACAGGGAACCAGTCTCCGTCGTCCTGTTTGCGAGCCTTGATCCGATACATCGAGAAACAACCGGGCAGACAGGTGACACCTCCAAAGACGGATTCGAACGCTTTCGCGAGATGGTGAGAGATAAAGTACCTGTGTCAAGCGGGTCAGCCTGCGAGTACGGCGGCTAGACTGGGACGAAAGGCTCACTCGAAGACTTGAATCATCGTCACCCACGACTGCCTCTTGTTGGCGATGCGCGTCTCTCCGCACACGCCCATGATCATGTTGTCATTCTGCATCGTGCGTACGAGGTAGCCGAGCGATTCCGGATAACACATCGTATCGGCATCGACCTGCGGAACGAGCGGGTATCGCGTCAGCATACGTGCGGCAAGAAGCGCCAAATTGGGGAGCACGTACCATCAAGCAGACTTCGAAGAAGTCGGGAGTGACGCCCATAAGCGATTGAGTCTTGCGGAAAAGGTCGTAGTCGAGGGGGCACATTCGATCATTGTAGGTGACACGAGAGAAGAAGTTCATGAGGATCATCTGCGAGTCTCGCTTTCCGCGGTTACCGGGTTTCTTGTCTCGTGCTTCGCTCGGAGGTCCACACTTGACAACGACGATGATCGGGGTCCGGTGTCCAGCGACTCCCGCTGCAAGAAGCGAACCACGGGTCAAGCTTATCGACGACCGACACCGAAGGAATGAGAGTCGATGAGAAAGATAGACTCACTGTAATGACCAGCGTATACCATCGCCTGATTGTGGGCTTTCGAACCGTCCGCGACGGCGACATAGCTCATCGGGGTCGGATCTCCGAATCGAGGATCCCGTTCGATCATGCCAACGCAAATGTCCGGAGTCGACATCTTCTCGCCCGATCCCGTGATCATACCGTCACAGACGACGAACATGAGTTTGCGAGCGTCCGAGTAGGTCGTTCCGGCGATCGAGTCGAGAGTCGTCTTGATTCCTTCGGCTCCCTCCGAGTAGCACGTGACGAGACAGACGCAGAAGAGTTCGGCACCGATCGACGCCATGCTGATCATGCCATCGGGGTTGACGGGGAGTGCCGCGTCGAGTTCGCTCACGGCGTCGCTTTGGGATCGAGGAAGAGGCTTTTCCGAGTCTCCCTCGGAACGACCTTTTCTCGTAGTGCCCTTTTGGAGTCGTCGAGTTTGTTGTCGCTTGACGGCCGCCTCGGTCCAGGGTGCCGCTCCCGTCTTGTTGTCGACGTCGATGTTGGCGCCTTCGGGGAGGACGGCGGGAGAGATGACGTTGCGCTTGAGGTTCTTCGGGGGTTTCACCATCCGCGCGGCGAGGTACCAGCTGAAGATGCACGCCATGGCGAACCGGGCGAGGACGATTCCCATGATGAGGATGAGCGAGACGTAGAGGAAAAGGTTCGAAACGAAACACCCGGGCGTGACCTTGTCGATGTGGCCGGCCTGATAACGTTGAGTGAGGCAGTGGACCGAGTGCTTGAGGACGTCGTCGTTGTAAAACAGTCGAGTCGCGTCCTTTCCGCCGCTCGTGTCGATGTCGTTGAGCATGTACCGAATCGCCGCGTCGACCGAGTCGTTCGAGAGTGGGGTAGGGTGAGCGTTGATGTAAGGAGTGAGGTTCAAGACGTTGCCGTCAATCACGAGATAGTTGGTGAAGTTGGCCAATTGATCCCAGTCATACCCGACCCGCTTCGTCGTGTTGGTGAGGTGAAGTTGCGACGTCAGATACGCTTGAGTCGGTTCTTTGAGGACGCAAGAAGTCGCATTCCCAGAGGTCGGCGAAGTACATAGATTGACCGTGGCGTAAGGAGCTCGGATGCCGTCGCACGCGGTGAACTTGTAACCGCTGCGATCGAAGAGAGGGGTTTCGTCGGTTCCGCCAAGCGAATTGGCGGGACCACTGAGCGATGGCGGTGTCGGGTCCGAAACTTGAAAGTTCCACCCCTGGATACCGATGAGACCTAATCGTTTCCGCGGTTACAGCCCGAAGTCAGGTCAGTCCGCGCGAGAGCGGAAGCCAGAAAGACTCGACTTACCCTTTGTGGACCCGACCCTGGTGTAAGCTGACTGAGATCGAGGGCCGTCGGAAGGACACAGTGTCCGGTTGAGACCGATCGTGATGAACCCGATGATTCCCATCATCATCATCGAGATCTCGCACAACGCACACTTTTCCTTCCATGCCCGTTGTTTCGTCGAATCCGTCATGCCGAACTTTCTCAACAGCCATCTCGGCGCCCAGAACGTGCTCACTTCGACGAAGAGCGACCATGGCTCCCACCACGGTTCCTTCGTCGTCAGAGTCGGAACTCCGTTCATCAGCTCTGTCTTGACCGCTCCTCCTGGTTTACCAGCAGTTCCCGGCGCTCCGGTGGGATTGATGAGGGGTGCAGGGGCGATGAATCGATCGGGTCGCGTGAGGGTTTTCCCGCGGGTGAGTCCTCGTTGAGGCGCGACAGACGACCTCGGGTTCTCGTTCACGTCCCGAACCGTTCCTCTCACCGCTCCTCTGACTGTTTGCCGCCGATTGACCCCCCCTCCTGGTCCTGCTGCACCTCCTGCTGACGCGACCGCGGTTGATCGACTTCGCGAAGGGTAACCGGTCGATTCGGCGGGGTATGAAGTCGAGTTGAAATTCGAAGGGTTTGGTTCGTAGGAAGCCGGGTGGTTGTAGCTCGGCCCATGAAGACCCTGATTGGGAATGCGTGACATCGTAGAGGGTAGGACGTGGAGAAGAAACGGGTACGAGAGGCGGTCGCGGACGTGATGAAAGGGAGCGGGTGAAGTGAAACGAGAGTGGTCAAAAGCGCGTCGCTAGTCGATGAGTTGGTCTTGAGTGGGTCCAAGGGGACTGCAGCGTCAGGCGGAAGCGTGTCAGTCTCGCTGGTACGTGTATTAATTGGCAGAGGGGGAATCACGACGAGTGAGGGAAACGCTAAGTTCCCCTCCTCTTGCGAGTCTCTATCACGTACGTTGTCACAGTCTCGAGGTCTGTCAGTGCTCCGCGGGGGCGTCGTCGATCCAGCGGTTGTAGAGAACGAGCGAATCGGCGAGGTGGAGCGACCGTTGAAGACGCGTCGAGTTGATGATCGGAACTTGACACCGAGGAGTCGCAGGCGCGATCGTGGGTGGTGCCAACTGCTGTGACAAGCTGTCCTGCAGCTCTGCTCGAGGAAGAACGCGGTTGTTCGACGAGTCGGGCGAGCGACGAGGTCCAAAAAGTTTTCACGCGTCGAGTTCGAGTCCAATTTTGGTCTAGCCCTTTTATTTGTTTTCGAAATTCAGGCCGCTTACACCGATTACGTCTGTCGTGCTTACTCGAAGAAATCGCAGACGCGCGCAATCGTCGAGTTCGCGGGTTGACTCCGTATTCTTCACTCGCGTTACCAGATGAGCTTTGTGCGCCTCGCAGCTCTTGGGCGCGTGGACTCTCGTACGAATCTGCTGCGCTCTGGTGTACGGGTCAGGCGAGCCGCCTGGCGAGTTCAAGGCGACAAGTAAATGAGGTTTGAGCTTTTGTGCGACCGACTTGCCGTCAGACCTGTTTACGCTCTGGGATGCGGTCTGGCTCGCTCGCTAACGATATTGCAGTCTCTTGGTGTGCTGGAGACTCTCCCCTGGCCTCAAGGAGGGACCTTTTGTGCGACTGATGAAACGGGTTGCGCGATTTCGGGTCGCTCGCTCTTTCTCTCTCCTTCCCGCGCCTCACTCTCTCGTTTCTCTCGCCAGCAGCAACGTACCTTGTTTCTGTGCACCTTCCTGTACAACTTCTTCCAGCTTTGCCTCGTGTCGCACCCATGATCTCCTTGGCCCGCCTCGACTCCGCCTCTCCCGATGACTCGGCCCTTCTTCCGACTTCTTCCAGCAGCAATGGTGCACCTCGTTCTTTCTCTCCATCTTCGCCTCGAGACGGAGTCGGCGCGATCCAATCAGAGCAGGACTGCGCTCGACACGCTGAACGAGGTGAGTCTTCTACTCCTCCGAGACCATCCCTCGGATCTGAAGTCGCACACACGAGACTATTTAGCTCAACTCGATCATCATTCCGTAGACGAAGGGGCGGTTGCTGCAGGGATCCCCGAAGCCTTCGCCGAACCGACTTCCGCTCGATCCTTGTCCAAGTTTCCGGCCTTCGTGACCCCTCCCCTTTCTTTGAGTCCGCGCACTCCCGTCTCCTCGCCTTCGCTACAAAACGACACGTACACTACCACTCCCCCTACGACCCAGGTTTCTCCGCCATCCCGATTCAGCTTCTCACCTGCGTCGTCTTCGCCTCTCGTTTCGACTCTTTTCGATCCCGTGGTCGGCGGGGGAGGCAGCGGCGGAGGTAAAGCACCGGGAGCACCGATTCGCTGCCGCGTCTACTCGATGAGGACCATTTCCCCGGCCAGATTCGGCGGCGACTCGTGTTCTCTCCCAACGTCTCCCCTCGCATCACCGTCTTCTTCGGCTTCTCTTTTCTCCCCGAATGTCGCCGAGCCTTCTCAAGCCAGAGTCACTTGGCCTCCTCGACCCCTCGCATGTACCGCTGCGAACTCCGAGCCGAATCGTTCGGCCGAGTCAAGGGGAGCAGATACGCCGACGAAGCAAGGGAAGAGCAAATTGACACCACAGTCGCTTGTGTCGGAACCAGCTCGTTTCGACTTGTTCGAAAGGGTGGAGTTGGCGACGAGGTATGTCTTGGTCGAGGGAATCGACAAGTCGGCGACTGAGCAAGAGTTGAAGAGAGCTCTCGTCGTGAGCTCAATTCCCATCGCTCTCATGGTCTCTCCTCATTAATTGATTTGCTACGACATTGAAGCACCCGTACAAGCACTTGAGCTTGAAAGGCTGCACATCCTCTCGTCTTGATCTCGAAGGGACCATCGTCCTCGCTTTCCACGACGTCAGGCACTCGCTCTTCGCCGCGCGACAGCTCGCCTCACCTCAGTCAACCTCTGTTGACGGTGGAAAGATCTGTGCGAGCAGCGCTCGTTGCGTGACGAGGGAGGCTTTCGAACAGGTTCGTTAGACAGACTTTCGTTTCGTCCGCCTGACTTTGACGACCGTTTCGCTACTTCGTCTCTCCCTTAGCTGTACGGAAACGACGACACGGACTCGCTGTTGTCGACATCGGAGGGAGTGCTTGTCTATACCGCTTCGTCCTCTCGTACGACTCCGCCTCCGCTCCTTTCGATCTATGGCGAAATTCGTTCGAGCAAGATTGTCGAGGCCAAGATCCACGTCGTCGAGTTCTTTGACGATCGTAGTGCGGAAAAAGCCTTGCGCGGTTTGAGGGCAACTCAGAGGGGTGGAATGAGCTACGAGTGCAGTTTCGAGCCGAGTGTCACTGTATGTCCAGCCGCTTCAGTTTTCCCGTCTGCGGTTACCCTGATCATCAGTACTTGTCTCTTGTTCCTCCTCTAGAGTTCGGAGCTGCCTACGCCTTCGCCTTTCGATTTGTCGGCAATTCCAGCTCTGCCTGCCCCGCGCTCGACGCCACGCTTTGCCCCGACGCTCCGCCCTCTCGATCCCTTCTCTCCTGCTCAATCACCATCTAGGTCTCCGCAATTCGCCAGTCTTGGCTCGTATCGACCTGCGCCGCCCTCTTGCTCTCCGTTCTCGACTTTCTCGCAAGCTGGTTTCGGTGGAGCGCAATCGTCGCCTGTCTCGATCTGGCAAAGCGACCGAACTTGGCAAGATCCTCCTCAGCAACCGTACACCTCGCCGTGGTACGAGGTCAACTCACAGGGAGGAAGCGAACGTTTCGGACTGGGTCAAGTTTCTAGTGGACCCCGCTTTGATCGAGTCAGTCTGTCCCCTGTTTGCCTTCGATCGCGACTCACATGGACTCCATTGCACGTCTTGATAGTCGTCACTCTACGGAAGCGAACCCTTCTCTCCTCCGCTCTCGCCGCAGAGCGCAACTTTCCGACCTGGGCCCTCCGACTCCTATGCGTTTCCGCCGATCCCTTCCGCATCGCGATCCCGCGATCAGCCACGCTCTCCGGTCAAGCAGCAAGGACCTGCGGCGTTGCCGTCGAGAAGTCGTCTGCCTCCGAGTTTCGGCATCGTCCGAGACGATAGGATTCCGGTTGGGAACGTCATCAACTACGAGAGGATCGAACAAGGTACGGCTCTCTATCGTCCCTTTCCTCCGAGATGCAGTGGCTCAGGTCAAGCATTCGCAGGTTTGGAAGTCCGGACGACTCTCATGCTCAAGGTGCCTCACGCCACTATTTCCGTCAGTTCGGGCTCTTTACTGACATCGTCGAACACGCAGAATGTTCCGAACAAGCTCAAAGATATCGAAGTGATGGCATTCATCGAGGAGGTCGTCGGTCGTTCGTATGACTTTTTCTACCTTCGAACTGACTACGCTACGGGCGTAAGTCTGTTCCTTTGATGTTGGCTCTCGCTTTCCGAAGCTGTCGCTCATCTTTCCATGCGCTGCAGTGCAACGTTGGCTGTTCGTCTCCTCTCTACTTTGCTGTCTTCGTCAGATCGTGCTCATTTTTCGATTTGACGCACAGACGGTTTCGTCAATTTCACCTCGATGTCGGCTCTCCTCACGTTCTGTCGGCAGCGACTCGGCACGAGGTGGAACTTGTGCAACTCTGACAAACTCTGCATTCTCTCGTTCGCCAACATTCAGGTTTGGCCCTCTTTCACTCCTCGTTTCGTCGCCTGTCCTCCCTGTGCGTATACTTGACAAACGCTCGCGTTCATCAATGCGCAGGGCAAAGCATCTCTCATCAATCACTTCAAGAACTCGAGTGTGCTCGATCAAGACGAGAGTCGCCGCCCAAAACTATTCGTCACGAGCGGTCCGAACGCGGGTCAACCGGAGACGTTCCCAGGCAAGCTCCTCTCGTCCGTCCCCGCTTAGGATGTTCCGACACTGACAAGACATTTCGTGCGCATCACAGTGTGTGACGACCCGGTTCGCAAAATGCGTTCAGCTCTCAACGCCGCCAACGTTGGACTATTCCCTTCGCAGAAACCCGTCTTCAAAATCGCACAAGCTTTCCAGGGAATGAACCTCTGAATCCTTCGCCTTCTCGTCTCTCCACTTCGTATATCCGCCAGCATACCAGCAGCTTCCCGCCGAACCTCCTTAATCTCTATCGACCTTCGCCTTCTTTCCTAATCGTCGCTTGCACACTGTTGTATCTTCTCGACCCTTTCCTGTAGCCGCTACTCTATCCCACTGGTCTCGTGTCCTCCCGATCTGTTGTTGTCGTCGCTGCTGCTCTCGCTCGCTGTCTTGTACCACCACCTCCACAAAGGTTTTCTTCTTTCTCGCTTGCAAAATCTTTTCTTTGTGCTTTTCTCTCGGAAGAAACTTGGGTGAGCAGTTCGGTTTGCAGGGTTGTAAGCGCAGTACGTCGAATACAGGGGATAAGGTAAGCGGAAGATGCCAGAATACCGTGACCTCTCGATCAAAGTTCTTCCTCTTCGACAGCCCCTTTCCTCTCTCCCATTCTCGACGAGCCACCAGCTCCAGCACTACCGAGACCTCCTCCTCCCCCTCCGAGGTTCATCCTCCCGATCCCATCATCCATTTTGATCCGTTCCTCGTCGATCGCGATCTGTTGTTGGTGACTCGCGCTACCGGATCCCGAACTAGAATGCGACCTGTACCTGTCACTGAGACCACTCGAGACGTTGTTACCGCCGCCGAGTTGACCGAACCCAGTCCCAGTCCCAAAGGTCCTTCCCGCCGACGAAGACAGGGAAGAAGCGATAGTCGGCGAACCCGCGACTGAGCGAGTACCACCACCTCCGGCGGCGGCCTGGGCGTGATGGATCGACGTGAAAAAGTTTTGATGGTGGTGGTGAGGGAGGGACGAAGCGACGAGGGTAGGGGATGGGATCGGGACGGGGAGGGTCGAAGTGAGGGGACCGACGATCGGGATCGATCCGGTAGACGAAGCCGAATTCGTGTTCGCTCCGAAACCCGGAGAGAGCGAGAGGGAGGAAGCGGCGGGAGAGACGGCTCGGCGTTTGAGCGCATGAGAGTACGGTTCGAAGCGGTCTTCGATGTCTGTTCAAAGATCGGATCGTCCTCGAGTCAGTGAGAGGTTTCCCGAGGCGAATAGATAGCCCGAGAATCGTTGCGCGACCTACTTTTTCGCTTTCCCGGACGAGTGCTCAACGAAGCGCTCGGCGTTTGTGGGATACCGAAGGGATTCTAATTATTGAGCGCATCGAACGATAGATGAGGACCCGCGCTCAGGAGGGAAAGCGCGATGAGCATTGGAAGACGGTCGGACTCACCTCTACCTCCATACCTCGACTTCCGCCGCTTCCAGGACTCTTCGCCATGCTCGCCGCCGCGTGATGCGCGCTCATACTCGCTCTGCTACCCCCTCCGCTCCGTATTCCGTTCCATACCATCTGCATCTTCCTCGCCTCTTCGACCGTTCCGCCTCCACCGCCGCCGTCTTCGGGTCCCGTCTCGTACCCGCCCGTCGCGCTCGCGCCTCCGTAATCACTCCCAATTTCGAGGTCGGCCGCGACACCCTGATCGTCGAAATCGCGGTCTTCGTCCGACGACGACGACTCGGACAGCTGCGAAACGAGGAGCGGGTCGTCCTCTTCCGCTTGTTCGGGGAACCGGTTTGGCGTCGGACGACTCGCCGAGAGGTTCGAGCCTCCTCCCGCCGCTCCCCCGAAGGCTCCGGCGCTTCCGCCTTGAAGAAGCGACGCCGAGGACGAAGGGTCCAAATGCGGATGGTGGTGATGGTGATGGGAATGTCCACCGTGCGAATTCGAGGACGATCCAGTCGCAACGCCCGTCGACGGACGGAGTGGAGGTACCGTTGATGCGCCAGAGCGAGACAGCCGGTGCAGAGTCGCCTCACTCGCAATCTCGGCGGCGAGATCGCCTCCTGGTGAAGATTCGCTCCGAAGGTCGGAAAGGACCCGAAGGTGAGATTTTGGTTTCGGCTACAGAGAGCGTGATGGTGAGTATCAGTGTCGATGCATACTGAAGTTGGTGGCGAGTCACGTACGAGCAAGTTCGGTTTCCGGCTCACGGGTCGGCGGACGACTCTCGCATCGGCTTCGTCTGTCCCGCTCGTACTCCGACTTAGCCCGACGCTCAGCTCCTCGATCTCTTCGTCTTCGTCTTGCAGCATGTCGCTTAGGTTCGCGCGCCGTTTCCCCTTGTCCCTTGCGGAGAAGTTGCTCATCGAGCCGACGTCGGAGCTGCTCCCGGATCGACTGCTCCTCGCTTCGCTGTTCGAACCGTCGTCGACCATGTGGTCGTCCTTGAAGAGTCTTCGTTGGAAGACCGCTGGAGGGGTCTTTTGTCCTGCTTGTAGCGCTCGAGCGACGGTGACAGGAGACGGAGGCACGTTGCCGAAAAGCGGGGGTGGAGGAGGTTGAAAAGGATGGTTCGAAGCCGACTCGGACGCGGATCGACTCCGAGCCGACCTCGAAGACATGGTGAACATGTTTGAGGGCAAAACTGGATCGAACGACGCCGACATGGAAACGTCCCCGGTCGCTGTTCCCCCTAATCGATGCAGGCTCGTCGAGAGTTCGAGATCGTCGTCCATCATAGCCGAGTCGTTGATCCCGAGCATACTTTGCCGCCTGCCAAACGCAGAGCCGATCCCGCCTCCTCCTGCGCTGCCTCCGCCGTTGCCCGAAGAGTTTGATCGGCGCTGGAAGAGCGAGTTTTGGTCGATCGGGTGCGACTCAAGTTGCATCGCGAGGTTACTTCGAGGTTGAGCGAGACCGAACGCGCCCCATGTCGAGGAAAAATTGGTCATCGGTGCATTCGATGTCGTGGTGGAGGGACCGGCTTCGGAAGAGGGAGTGAGAGCGGCTGGCGATGCGTTCATTGACTGAGACTGCGAGCTCCATGGCGTCGAGCTCATATCCTCTCGTCCGAAGTACCAGATGGGATCTTCTGGAGGAGTTGCTGCCTGTATTGAGGCGTCAGACAATCGTAAAGCTGGGCGAGATGGGTCGGATACGAACTCGGTCGGGTTTGGCCTGACAGAAAGGCTATTCGCGAACTTGCGCTCGTCCGTAGCAGAGCCAAGTGACAGTAGACGAGGCCCGCAATAGCTTGCGAGGCTCGGAGTCGGTGAGAGGTGCGTAAAGACGAGAAAGAGATGAGGAATTCGCAGCGCGTCGAGACTCCTCGTCACTCCACCTTCCTCTGCTCGGCCGTCGACTCGCGTGTCCTGTACTTGTACCATGTCGTGCGTATAACTTGCTTCCGCCTGTCTTCCTCGCCGCCGGGTGCGGTAGAGTTGCCTCTCCCCCCACCTCGTTCCGGTCGCCGGTTGATCTCCCGTTCGTACTGTCCGTCGATGTAGTGCTTCAACGAGGTTCACAAAGGCAGTCTGGGCTCACTTTCGCACCAGCAAAGGGCACGACGCCAACTCTTTCTCCCACGTGCGTCCTTTGCGCTCTCATTAGTACCTCGCACTCTCATCCCCCTCTCTTTGCTTCAGATGAACATCGTCTCTGCGTCTCCTGGAAAAGTGTCTGCAGAGATGACGGTCCGGCAACACCAAACGAACCGGTTGAGTTCGCTGCACGGAGGGCTCATCGCGAGTCTCGTCGACACGGGCGGGAGTCTCGCCCTGAGCTCGAAAGGGCTGTGGTTGACTGGAGTCAGCACCGACATCAACATCACGTCAGTTTTCGTCGTCCTCTTCTAGTCGTATCGTCGCACCCTGGACCTCGTGCTTCGAGTTCGGCGGCTCGAGCGGGTCCTCTCTTTGGGCTTTTTCCCCCTCGCTCGTCGACGCTCGACTGACACTCGTGCTTGTATACGTTTGAGTAGCTACGTGAGAAGTGCCAAGCTGGGAGAAAAGTTGGGGATCAAATCCGAATTGGTCAACATGGGTGCGTTCCCGCTCTCTCGTTGTCGAGCTTCATACTCCTTTCTGCCCCTGTATCGACGTTCTGACTCACTCTTAAGTGTTTGTCCTCTTTCTGTGGGAGTAGGACGGACATTAGCATTTACGAGAACCGAGATCAGTTCCCTCGAGACTGGCAAACTCTTGGCTTACGGTCCGTTCCCTCGCTCTCCTCGATCCTCGTCCCTTTCGCACGCTTACATCATCCAGATGTCTGATTCTTCGCATCGTGTGGGGCCGAGTAGGTTCACATACGAAATACATCAAAGACGCGTTGAAAGGCGAAAAGAACGTGAAATTGAGCGAGGACGGAGAAAAGCTTGTAGAAGGCCAGTGGCCTGCCGAGGAGTCAATCCAAGGCGACGAAGCTTCGTGAGCTCGATCGTAGCTTGCCAGGGAACCGAAGAGCGGGGCTCGATCGTAGCTTGTCAGGGAACCGAAGAGCGGGAAACGATTGAATTGGGTCGTTGAAGCGCCGCTCTGCTGCGGCGCGAAACCCTTTCCTGCGATTGTGTCTACGGAAGTTCTCAGGAACGTAAGTGGAGCTACCGCAACTTCGTGCGTCTGAGGGGTCGAGCCGTAAGACCCGCGAGTCATTTCAGATGCAAAAAATGGCTCTGTCAGATCGGTACTTTGTCTGCAATCGCAGAACATAAAACTGTAGCACAAGATCGATCTTGACAGCCAATGGCACCGCGACACAGGGATATCAACAATTCCTTAGGAAGGGAACTCGAGTGTCAAACTTTTTGTTTCTTGCGGAACACTGCGCTAAAATGAATAGTCAAGCCTAGATCCCGTGATTGCACTCACTTGCGGTTCGGTTGCAACTGACCGGACGCCGTTCGGATTGCAGGATAGAGGACACGTCTCGAATTGCTCATTCCCGAATGGGATGTTCTTCCTGTGCAGCTGGCCAACTCGCAAAGACGGGCGAATCCGATTTGTGCCCGCGTCCCACGAGTCGAATGCGACAAAAATTGTGGCTGCCTGAGGTGATCAACCGGATTGATTGCCTCGATCAAGTCCGAGCGCAAATTTGAGGTGTGCTGGTGGGTCCGTTCGATCATGTTTGCCCCCTAGCTCTGACCGTCAGCCACGAGGACCAATTCACAACGTCATGGTTGACGATATCCAAGTTTTTTTGACTTTGTTTAGATGTCCCGATCGGATGATTGCTTCGAGCCATAAATTTGGTCAGCTCGCTCCCGTGGGCTGCGGTCACCCAATCTTGCCCTTTGCCTTTAGGTGGACAAGCGAGAAGTCTTCCAGTGATTCGATTGAGTGGGTAGTGTGCTGCCCACTCTCCCTTGAGAGCCGGGAAGAAGGTAACCCGACTGAAATCCATAAATCCAAATTGACTCAGCTTTCAACCCACAAGCGTCTTGCGCCAAAAGTTATGGCAGTCTCGCATGATATGTCTGACAAACGACAGCCCAATCACATAGGCGTGCTTCGCTCGTGGGATTGAAGGCGCGGGGGACCCAGCCCGAGCGTACCGTACAACTTATCTACGCTTTGCCCTCCTCTGACTTTTTTTGTTTTTCGGCTGATGAACTTCCGCTTTATCCCCCAAGAATTCCAGAATTTGACGTGGCTTTCGCTTGGGGTTGCGAGTCGTCTCAAAGTCGAAAGCAAAGCAATTTGTTGTTTGTGCGTAATAGGGACAGTCAAAACAGGCGAGAAAGAGAAATTCAACCAAACGAGAGTATTTCAGAGAAACACGAGAAATCGAACGAGAGAGAGAGAGAGCGCAAGAAGAAGACAGAGCCCCGCTGTACTGAAGGTCCCCGGCGAGGTTCCAGCTGGCGACGTGATTTTGTTTTTGCTTCGACATTTCGACGACCTATTCATGTTTCGAACGTTGATTCCTCTTCCCTGCTTCTTGATCAAAGTCTCCTGACGTCTGGCTCCTGCTGCTATGTCTCGCCTCTTCCTCTCTCCCTTCTTCGAACTTTCCCGAGCCGTAGCAGTTGCCCAGGCCATGTTCGCGGCGATGTTCGATTCAGAACCTGCCCGGCCTCTTCCTCCTGGACGACAATGACGTGAACAGCTTGAAGACTCTTGATCTTCGCCGCTTGAAGGCGACGGTCCGAGAACCAGGTTCCCGCGACATCCGGTGAAACCCAGTTCTCCTCCTTCGACAACGTGCGCTTTCCATTGGGAAGCAGATCGCGACAACGATGACGAGACTCCTCCTTCTGTACCCCTTATAGTTCCCGTAACAGTATTGCCTCGAGCCGAGTCAGACAACGACATCAAATTGCCGTTCGCATGGGCGCGCAGAGGCGTCAGCGGTGTCCTTCGAGCCCTTCCGACCGTAGTTTATGCAGGTCCTGCCTCAGTTTGTGGCAGAGAAGAAGTTACAAATTAACAAGGAAGGGTAGAGGACTACTGTAACGACATGAGAGGCGAAGGGTAAGGCTGGGGAGTACGATACAAGCACACGGTTCGGGCGCTATTTGTGCCGTTTCCGTTGACCGTTGGTCGGGTCCTCTTGGTAGAATGTGATGGACTGCATCGAATGTCAAGACACGTCTTAGCGGGGGAGGACCAACGAAAGAAAAAGCGCGGGCACTTACCTGTTCGTCGAGACAACGGATCAACAGCTGTCGGGCGACTTTGACCTTGTTGTTCGCGGCGAGCAAGATGAATTCGTCGATGTGGATCGGCTGAAGACAGACACGTTTGAGAATTTCGTCAGCATAGTCAAGACGGATTCGGAATGGCAAGGTTTCGGCTCACCTCGTAACGCAAGATTCGCAGATACAATTCCTCCTCGTTGACAATGAGCTCCCTCAATCTTTCGCCGACCGTCCTCGTTTCTCCCTCTTCGACTTCGTCCTCTCCCGACTCATCGGGAGCGACCCTCCTCCGGCGCCGGCCTTTTGTCGATTTCTTCGCTGCATTGGACGACGCCTCTTCCGTTCCGGTTTTCTGGCTTTTCGTTCTAGCCGTCTTCTTGGCGGGAACTTGTGGCAACTCTCCTCGTTCCCACTTGTCGACGACCTCCTTGTTGATCGCTTTCCAAACGTCCTTGAGTTGCTGCACCACGACGGACTTTTCTTTCGAGGGTCGGTAGCCGTACTTTTGTACCTCTTTCTGCAGCGTCGAAAGCGGAAGTGACGAATAAGCCGGCATTCCCGGTGGATCCGCCGCCCGTCTCGTCTCCGCTCCAGCCGGCGCTGGACCGGCGCCAGACTGTTCGGACGGGGAGCCCGAATCGGACGATGGCGAAACCCGCGTCCTCCTCGTCGTCGACTTTGTCAAAGCGTCAACAGTCGGCGATGTCGCTCGTGTCGCCTTCGTCTTTGTCTGCACCTTGCCTCTGCTCTTGATGGGTGTCCGAGCAACCAAGTCAACGAGTGCTTCTTCCTCGCTCGACTCGGCTCCCGTCGTACCGCCGGCGACCTTTCCCGTACCGCTCGTTTCGGCGCCTCCCACCATCACCATTCCCTCTTCCATCTCCCACTCGCCATCTCCACCGTCCATCCACTCGTCGTTCCCATCGGTGGGCCTAGACCCGCCTAAACCAAGCCTCTCGACTTGATTCCCGAGCTCCTCCGGTTCGTGTTCTGCGTCCGGCGCGGCCCGCCGAGGAGTCGGAGATGCCCTCGGAATCTTCCTCGTGGACGTGGCGAGGCCTCTTGAGCTGCCCAAGTTGAACAAGGTCGACGGACGCGGAAGAGAAGAACCGCAAGACAGCGATGATGAGGCCGAGGGAGAAGGAGACGAAGAGAGGGTGAGGGTCGAGAGGTCGGGGTTCAGCGCAGAGGCGGGAGTCACGACGGCGAGCGGGGACGACACGGCGCGGGGCGGAGTGGCGTAGAGAGGGGAGCCGGAAAGAACGGGACGGGAACACTGAGAGCGGGTTAGCAAGTCAGAGGTAAAAATGGAGGTTGGGAGGCAGCACGCCGAGGCGGGACGCGAGGGACTTACCACGACCCTGGAGAGCGTGCCTTCATCGTTGCCTACAGTCGCTGTCCACAAAGAGCTCGTGCTACGTCTCGACGACTCGTCCTCGTCGCTCGAAAACGCGAGATCGATTTCGTGCAGCGGTGATCTCGATCGAGTTTTGGACTTTTCGCCGGCGGGTGGCGAGGAAGCCAGGGGACGAAGGATATCGATCGCGCCGTCGTGCTCACATCGGTTGGCGAGGATCGAGTCTTCGAAAGGTTGAGTCGAAGGAGGGAGTGCAGTCTCGTCCCGATCGCGTTCGTTGGCGTCCGTGCTCGAGTCGCCGTCGAGTGCGAAAACTGCCTTGCGATTCGTTTGCGTCCCGTGTGCGAGATCGAGGAGCTCTCTTGCCCTTTTCGCAACCTGGTCCCGATCGGATTCTGTCTCGGGCCTGAGCCTGCCCGTTGCCCTCGGAACCTCCTCGACCCGTCCGCCTGCCTCGCTTCCCGCCTCCCTCTCTTCGCCCAGTTGCTCGTCAACGACGGCCGCCGCCGCTTCGAGCTCGCGACGAATATCTTTCGCGACTCTTGCCAACCTGTCCTCGATCCCGCCCTTCTTCGTCTTCTTTCTCCACCCGTCGACCTCGTCCTGAATCTCTTGAACCTCCCTGCACCACTCCTTGTCCCCCTCCTGCGCTGAAGTCCCTTCAGTTCCAACGACCGTGACTTCCCTCCCGCTCGCCCCTTCTCCCCGGCCGATCGCCCGGTCAAACAACGATTTCCCCAAATCCCGTTCGAGCCTGCGGTCCTCCGATTCGGCGCCGAGGACGAGGACCTGCTGATTGACGAGGTGCGAGACCGTCTCGGAGCTGTAGTCGTGCGACTTTGCACACACGCGCAAGTGCGACTGGCGCGCCGCGAGCGATTTCGTCCCCCACGAATCGACCGAGGTCCTGGCGCGGTCGTGAGACGAGGCAAACGCGCACAGGGGGCAGTGCGAGAGACATTTGAGGCGGTCGTCGGACGGGAGGACGAGAGGCCGCGGGGCATCCGAAAACAAGACGTCGTTCGAGTCGTCTCGTCGTCGCCGTGGACTTGCCTCATCGATTGCGTTCGACCGAGACTTGGTCGGCTTCCTCTTTGTGAAAGCGGTCGACGGGGGTGCGAGGTGCGATAGTCGTCCCGAGGGGCAAGGTTTCAGTGCAGTTGAAGATCCCGACCCCGAAGTCAAAAAATTGACATCGTCATCTTCATCAGACTTGACCTCGTCTCTCGTTTGCTTCGCCATCACCCTGGTCGGTTTCTTCTTGACCACCACGGTCGAACGCTCCTTTTTCTGTTTCTTTTTCGAGGCCGAAGTCGAACCGAGTTTTGCCTCGATCGCGTCCCACGGTTTCGTTCTCTTCACGTCTTGACTTGGAGCCGCTTCGTCTTTACCGGCACCTGGTGTCGAACTCAACTCCTTGCCTTTCTTGAGCGTGAATTGCTCGACCCAAGTCTCGGGGCTGACAGAACGGTGCAACGACATATCGTCGTTTTCCTCAATCTGCTTCTCTTTGCCCTTCTTCCGCGTTCGGCCCTTTGCTTCGGTTTCAAGATCGAAAATTTCGATGGACGAGGCGGACTGTGAAGCGTCGAGTGCGAGGGTCGACTTTGTGGTCGAGGGTTGTTCCGGACGAGAGCGAGAACGGGACGAGGTGGACGACGTGACAACCTGGGTCGGGCGCGGTTTCGACCTGGACACGACTCCTCTTGGTGAGTCAGGGTCAGCGAAAGGATCGGCCGAAGGCGCAGACCGCGAGTGGAGGAGATCGAGGGCCGAAGTGAAGGGCGAGGCAGCTCTCGATGCCGCTGCCGGCGGGGAATGTCTCGAGGTCGAAGCGACGGGCGCAGGGTCGGCCAATGGAGGGGACTGGGATACTCCGATGGAGAGAGAGCGACAAGAGGCCCGTCGAGAGGACAAAGGTGGAGAACGAGAACCGATGCGAACTTCGCCCGAGAAGGGCCAGCCTTCGGGGCTCGCCGGGACACGCGGGTCGTCGAGGGGTGGAGACCGAGTTCGACGTCGTTTTGGCGAAGACGAGGTCGGCGGAAAGTACTTCGACTTGGTCGTCGCGGCAAGGTCGCATTCGCGCTCGCCGCCGTCTTCGGAACCGGAATCTAAAACCAAGACCTCGCGGGCAGGTTCGATCTCGTGCTTCGCCCTTCGTCTCGCGTTGTCGAACCCGGCCGTACTCCCTTCGCTGCTCAATCCGGGTCGTTCGTCAGAGGTTCGTCTGAGACGATTCCGGGTGGCTTGCGAGGGGCGGCTCGAACCCTCAGCGTCCGCCAGTCGATCGGGTTCCGAATCGTAGATGATGTCCGAGTCCGAGTCCATCTTCAAGATCGCGACTGGGGAGCCGAATCGTGTGACTGTCGACAGATGAACATGCGAGTTGAGTGAGCCGACCGCGTACAAACAAGAGACAGGGCGAGGACGGCACCCACAGCGACCGTGATCGTAAGCGTGGGCGTCGAGTACGCAAGGGCGCGCAGAGGCGAGCGCCCTTCTGCTCGAGGGAAAGAAGCGGTGCGCGAGTATGTTTGCCCCGTTCCCTTCCGCGCGTTTATCCAGTTCTCGACGCGTCAAGTGAGCTGCGTGACTCTTCGTGCAAGTGTCGTCCGGGGAGCGAGTCGAGTCAGCGCGGCGAGTGAAGTGGCGGAAAGCATTGCAGTCGCGCGAATTTCAGTTGACACATTTTCGTCGAATCCTCCCGTCTCGCGTGATTGACCGTATGACACCCAGGTGCGTGTGACGCGCACGCAAGTTTATTAAACTGTCAAGCAGCGGTTGCCGGGTTGAAGAGATCGAAGTGAGTGCCCCCTGTCGAAAGATCTCACCCGCGTTCGCGGCGATTCTTACCCGCTCACCCGCTCACCCGTCCCAGTCTCTCACTCGCACCTTGCACCACTCACTACTAGACGCACAACACGATGCTCGAAAAGATCTCCAACGCCAACTTTGTGAGAACTCGGGCACAGCTGTCATCATCCAACTTCCACGTTTCCCCGGGCCCTCGGGGCGCTGACCGGTCGTCCACCTCTCTCTCTCTCGCAGCCTGTCGATTCCGAAGGTCGAACCTACCACGTCTCGACCGCGCCAGGTCAGACGGCGAACCGGATCTTGACCGTCGGAGACCCGGCTCGGTTGCACCGCATCTCGAAGCACCTGGACGAATGGCCCGAGCCGTTCGAGCGCGTCAGTCAGCGCGGGTACACGACCATCACGGGCAGATACAAAGGCGTCCCCGTATCGCTCATCGCGATCGGCATGGGTCAGTCAGTGCAAGTTTTCTCTCTCCAAGTTCTATCGAGCGCTGATTCCCGTCGCGGGTCCGATGACAGGCGTCGCCATGACCGACTTTTTCGTTCGAGAAGTTAGGGCAGTGGTTGAGGGTGAAATCGCCATCGTTCGGTACGGATTGACGGGTCCCCCCCCACGAGTGAGGGGTTCAAGTTCCCCCGGGGTTGACATTATTCTCCATCAATTTTCTCGCAGCTTTGGCTCTTGTGGATCTCTCGACCCGACTCTCAAAGTCGGTTCCCTCGGCGTACCACAGGGGGCATTGACGATCTCGACCAACTACAACTATTTCCACGGCGACGAAGGAGCAGAACCCTACCTCATCTCGAACGCGATCAAAGCCGACCCCAAACTTCAACAGCACTTGTACGATATGCTCGAGAAGGAGGCGACGGACGACGAGACGCAAGTCCGTAACTTGAAACTTCACGCTAGCGCAGACTGTTTCTGTCAGTCTTACAGATCTCTCCTGTCCTTTGATCACGTCGAGATGGAGAACCGTAGCTCACGCCCCGCGGAGTTTTCCCTGCCCTTTTTTTCTCCCTCAGACTCTTCGCAAGGTCGGATCGACAACAACTTTAGAGACGACAACAAAGATCTCATCTCGACCCTTTTGAAGCGCAACCCCGATTGTGCTTCTCTCGAAGTGAGCTTTCTTTCCCCCACCCTTTCCCCCGGCCCCTCTAGATGCCTGTTCTTCCGTCGCTTCACGCGGAAGCTGATGACCCCTCGTGAATGCCTCGCATAAGATGGAGACCGCTCACTTGCTCCACTTGGCGTCGATTGCGACACCTGCACTGCCGATCCGGGCCGCGGCGGTCCACATGGTTTTTGCCGGACGAGCGAAAGAGGGAGGCGCGGGAGAATTCATCGATCCAAAACGAGTCGCGACGCTCGAACCCCGCGTCGGTAAGGCGTGTCTCGATGCGCTCGTCGGATGGGACATTCCCAACGACGTGAGTGTTTTTTTCTTTCTTTCTTCTTTCTTTCGTTTCTTTGTTCGTGAGGCTTTGGGCTGATTCACAACACCCTTCTCTTCAAAAAAAATTTGCTTGTTTGTTTCACTACAGCGTCTACACCCTGAGAAAGGATCCGTCTGGGAGTACAAAGCGAAGCGTCAGCGCATCGATCTGCCGATTTCTTAAATTTCGATAGCGAAAACCCTCAATGAAGGTTACCAATCGAAAACACGTTTCACGTTGGTTCCGGAGCATGCCGCAGCTTGGACGGGGGGTACCGATACGGAATGCCGTGAGATGAGAAAACAGCGCAAGAGTGATCCACCAACAAAAAAACTGTAATGCGGCACTCTTTCTGAACTAGGTCGTGGCATCGTTGCTTTTCCACCAAAGCTCGAGTGGGGGGGACTTGATGCTTGGTCGGACAGAAACGAACTGTCCAAAGTGTCGTGAGGTGATCAAGTGTCCCAGGTCCCGTCCAAAAATACTGTTCAGAAAGACCCCAAAGAGAACGAGGATGGCGGTAAAAGAACTGACAGGTCTTTCACACTTGGGTTTACGAAAGACGCACGAACCTCTCTATTGCTTGGTTCAGGCGGAAACAAGGGGGATCGTGAACCCGGGGGGGGGGTGGGGGGGAGGGTTCAAGGTTTTTGATTCTTTTTACAAATGCTCAGCTCCGTGGTGACCGCCAAACGCTCCTCCTCCTAGCAAAACGATGAATCTACCAAAGCACATTTCGCCGACGATCAATCCGACGAGGACGGCGACGAGGAAGTAGGCCGAGTACGACATGATGGCCAACATGAGGAGGTACGCGACGAACGATTGTAGACCGAACAGGATCGAACGGGGGAGGTCGATCGCGAGGTAAAAAGGAGGGGAGAATGGTGGAAGAGAAGACGTGGACTCGGGCCGAGATGGTTTCGAGGAGGAGGAGGAGGGGGAGAAGTTCGGGAGGATCGACGAGAGGTCGGAAGAAGCGGGAGGTGTCGTTTTGTCATCGGACTCCGACGGGGTTCGTGGGGTAGATTGGGTCGTAGTCGGGTCACTGGGAGATGGCGATGGCCGAGACGAGAGGTACTGGCGGCGGAGCGAGTGAGCCCACGCGACCTCGGCGCACGATTTCACGGCAGAGAGGAAACGAGACAGGATGGCGAGGAAGAACAGGCCGAGGCAAGCCCCAAACGTCGCTCCGGCCGACGTCGGCGTCCAAGAGGGGAACCACAAGTTCGAGGCCCCGAGTCTGAGCCGAAGAGGCACACGACGAGCGAGATGAGCCGCAATCGATCGAGTTACGGGGCAAGGACGTAGACTCACGCGGTGGTAAAGTAGGTACTCATCATCATGGCGCTCGTGCCGTTGGTCTGCCCCATGTCCATTCCCATTCCCGCCATGCCGCCGTGCCGAGGCAAAAGGTGGGCCGGGGAAACCATCAATCGACCGTGTGAACGGGTTGTATTGATCTGCGGAGGCTGTTGGGAGGTTCCGAGTCCCGATAGAGCGTGTTCGTCGACGCCGGCTGCGTTGTGTCGAGTCGCACGGGCGTATCTGAGACGAAGAAATCTCGAAATATTCGTTTGCCGCTGCGCTCGCCATCCGCGTCCACTCTCGCCGGCATTTGCATCCGATAGCCACTGCGCGACGCTGCTCGACCACGTCTCAAGTTGTGCACCTCGTTCTCCGCAGAGCACGAGGAGACTTTCGCCTCGGGATTCGATTCGGCACCATCTCGGCACCGAGCGCCCGACACGCCGACGAGACGCGGTAGCACGGCATCATGTCGGTCTGCTTCGATTCATCGGGTATTCCTGTACCATGTACGGGCTGGACAGGTGCGCGCTCCATCTCTCTGCGCGCAGCATACTCAGGGGTTCGATCTAATTTTGGTTCTCTCTGCGCAGTCTACGACTCTTATGTGACTGATCCGCGCTACCAAAAGTACTTCACGATTGCATGGACCTCGGCGTTCGCTGTCGTCTTCGTCTGCACCCTCCCGGCGATCGTCACCTTCGCCCGTAGAGGCTTACTCGCTCGAGAGGGCGGCAACTGGCGAGGCCTGTTCGGCGTCTACGACAGTTCGTTGACGAGAGGGTACGAACAAGTACAAGATGAGGACGAGTCCCCACCAATCGTCCATGCGCCGTCTCGTCGACTATCTCGATCCCGAAAACCTCTCCTCGCAGTCTCGGCTCTCTTCCACTCCCTCACCCGCTCGTGTCCTCGAATCCCCTTCGTCCGCTCGTATTACTCTTCCCTGTCCACCGGTCACTTCTTCGCGCTCGTCCTCATCCCCGCTCTCCTCCTTGCGACCCTCTTTCCCGAATCTCGGCTCGCGGAAAACCCCAACCGATTCGGCTTCCTCGCCCTCGCTTGCATCCCTCCCCTCTTTGTCCTCAGCAGCAAGAACGGAGCCGTGAACTTTCTCCTCGGCAGGAGCTGGACGACCGTCAACTTCCTCCATCGTTGGTTGGGAAGAGCCGTTCTGCTCCTCGTCATTTGCCATTTCGCTTTGTGGTCTGTACAAGTGAGCTGGGCCTATTCCCTTCTTTCTCTCTCTCTCGAGACTGTGTCACGTTCTAGGCTATGCCGCGAACCACGAAGAAAAATACTTATAGACGGTCTTCGTCTCTCTATTTAGTGGGCTCGGGCCGGCGAATTGGCCGAATTCTTGTCGAGTTCGAAAGAGCGACGAGGTCTCGGCGCGTTCGCGTTCCTCCTCCTCATCACCGTTTCGTCGCTCCCGAAGTTCCGTCGGTTCTCGTACCCCGTCTTCTTCGCGCTCCACTACGTCTCGATCATCGGGTTCTTGGTCTTCCTGAACCAACACACGATCTACGCGCGAGGATGGGCGACTTGGTCAGTCGTCGCGATCTACGCGGTCGACATCGCCGGCAGGGTCGCGAGCGTCAGGATCCGGTGGGTCGAGGTCGAGGCGTTGCAAGGAGAGATGACCAAAGTCGCGATCAGGGGCGTCACGGGAGGATGGACGGGAGGACAGACGATCGACTTGCGTCTGTTTTTCGTACCGCCCCTCGGAACTCTCGATGGGCTACAATCGACAGGAGGAGAAAGCCGTCGCGTTCGAATCAAGGCGTCGATCGAGACGTTGTACAGATCGATCAAGGCCGCGGTCAGACCTTTCGAATCTCACCCGTTCTCGATCGCGACTGCTCCTCCTTCTAGGAGTATCCCTGCGCCTTTGGGGGCTAGGCGTCAAGAACAGGAACGGGGAATCGAGCTGTACATCAAGTCGTGCGGTACCGGCACCTGGTCCGACGATTTGTACCGATTCGCTTCTTCGACGTCTACGTCTCCGTCGTCCTACGATCCGCTTTCGACGACCACCGACCCACGTCCAGCAGTCCCGGTGCAGGCGAACGCCGTGTCCGTTTTGGCACTCTTCTTCGGACCCTACGCTTCGGGACTCCCGACGTACTCGAGCGCAAAAGTATTCGAGGATCAGGAAACGGTCTCGTTGTTTGCCGGTGGCAGCGGAATGTCTTTTGTCTTTGGAGTACTGGAAGAATTGATCGGAAGGAGGACGCGACAAGGGAGAGGTGGTCAGATCGAGGTGACCTGGGTTGTTCGAGAACAAGGTGAGCTGAAAACCTCTGTTTTTTCCTCTTCCCATCGGCTCGTTCGACTCGATCGGGGGTTTCGTGTTACGTATTGTACTAAACCGGGCACACAATCGGATTTGTCCTTTCTTCTTTCACACTCTCGAACCCCCCTCTCTCTCCCCCTCCTCCTCCTCGATCGATTGACTCAGCTCACGTATCGTGGTTCCTTCCGAGACTCGAAACCGTCTTGTCGTCGATCCCGACTCGTTCTCCGCTCATCGTCTCGCTCGCGATTCACGTCACGACTCGTCGTTCGTCTCCTCCCTCTCTCGACGGCGGTCCGGAAGCAGCAGCCTCGCTCGCACTGCCTCCCCGCACGACTCTCTCGGTTTGTTCTTCGTCCCGCCGTCGTCCCGACCTCGCGTCAATCTTGTCGGACCAAGTCTCGAGGATCTTGTCGCCGTGTCAACATTGTTACCCAGTGTGCCGGTGCGGCGAAACGAACCTCGAGGGTACATGCGCGAACGAAGAGGAAGAGTGTGTCGGAGGGTGCGGCGGGGTTGGGAACGGGACGGAATTGTTGTTTGACACGCGAGGACCGGGAGGAGGAGGAGGAGGAGGACGACTAGGACGAGAGGGTTTCGTCGTCGAGGAAAAGGACGAGATTGATGAGCTTCCCGAGGAGGGAGGAAACGAACGAGTGTCGACCGGTTGCTGTCGTCAAGCGCAATCGCGGGACGACGAAGCTCGAATCGTCGAGTCGACCGGTGGGGCAGGGGGAAAGACTTGTTGCAACTCAACGGTCGCGATCGACCTAGACGATTCCGAAAAGAAGGGTTGTCGCTCTTCTCGCTACCCGCCCACGACGGGAGTCGAAGAAGCACCCGTTCCTCTCAAAGTGAGGAACGGAGGGTTGTCCGTCATCGTTTGTGGTCCCCAAGGCATGACGGTGAGCTACTTGTTCTCTCTGCTCGCGCTCACAGTTTCGTGAATAGGAGCTGATATCCGCGCGTGTTTCAAGGGAGAACTCAGGAACGCTGTCGCGAGTATACCGATTGCAAAGCAGGTCAGGATCGGCGGAGTCGACCTGCACGTAGAACAGTTTGGCATCTGAAACAAACAAAACACCTTTCGCATCGTCGACGATCAGAGAACCCACTCTTGAGCATTGCTTATTTCGTTTGTTCAATTTCAGTGATTACAGTGTTGGCTAGCACGCAGAAGTGATTCAATCGTCATGACTGTTCGACCCGGCCTCGCGTTTCTCCCAGTCGAGGTAAGATCCTTCGTAGTTTCTCGCGCTGCGATGAGTGAGAAGGCACGTGCGAGTCGGTCAGTCACGACCTGCCTGTTTTCACCCGATGACAAGTAAGAAGTTTCCACGTGTCCACTCACAGTTTGTATCCAGCCCTCTTGGCGAGATCAACAGCGGTGTCACCCCGGATCCCGGCGCGACAGTAGAAGATCATCGGTTGTTGTTTGGTTGGCTTGTGGAACCCGTGAACCCTCGTGAAGTCACCTAGAGGTTCGCAATGGCAAGGGTCACGGTTGCTTAATTTTGTCAATCTCGAGTGGCTACACGAACAATCGAGGGGGAGAGAGAGAGAGACGAGCGGAGCGCACCTTCGTCCATGGCGAGGGATTTCTCAAAGGTCGACATGGGAAGGTTGACAGACGACGGGATGTTGCCGAGGACGACTTCGGAAGGTTCGCGAACGTCTGTAGGGCGGCACAAAAAGAGTGTTTAAGCGGGCGGTGCAGACAGCGGAAACGGGGCAAGGAAAAGCTACGGACCGATGAGGAGGATTTTCTGTTTTCGTCGACCAGGTCAGAGGTGGTCAGCTCGGCATACTCACGACATGGTCCCTTGGTCGAGTGCACACTCACGTTGTCGGGCGATTGAGTGATGGGTTTCAACTCGTCATAAGTCACGACCTCGTTCTTCTGCCACCTCGGATCGTTGGCGACCGACGAGTAGCGCCATTGAGCGACCGAAGAGGAGAATGGGCGGAATGCCGGGGCCACAGGGGCGAGGACGGGGAGGCACGCGGTCGAGTGGGGAACAGACTCGAGCGAGACGGGACGAGCGACGATGCGCGCGGTCTGGCGGAGGGCGGGGACGGTGCGAGTGAAGGACATGGCGTGGCTATACGGGTTGTTTGACTGCCTGAATGGAGGGTCGGGAAGTGCGCAGCGGTCAGCGGTTTCGCTCGTCGACTCAACTCATCTCGTCAACCGGCAACTTCAGCTTCAGCTCACTGTGGTGCTCTACGCTGTTGTGTCGGCTTTGGAATCAGCTCTGTCCTCCAGACTCGCGTACACTGCCGGCTTCGCGCCGTCTCGGGCGAAAAGAGGCCTTCTCCCGTCTGGGGTACGGTTCAACTGAAGTTTATTCGGATTCGAGGTGGCTCAGCGTAAGCTCGTTTTTCTTTGTTCTTCTGACGAGTGAACCCGCTATCTGAACCGCAAATAGTTCCGACCCTGCTAATTTTTTCGCGATACTGACGCGCTGGGCTTGTTTCCAGAAGCTTTCCGAGCCCAGCCCTGTTCTGGCCGGTGATACCGTACACACGAAGCCCGTTGTCAGTAGCCGATGTCCTTCTGAGCTGGCTTCGACTTGCTGTCACCGTCGTCGAATCGGACTTTTCCTTTCGCTCTGAATCTTTCGGCTGGGATCAGCCCACTGCGTGTCCATCGATCCCTTTCCGGTTTCCAAGATGGATATGTTGTGACGGATATTCGACTCCTCACTATGCGCTTGCCGTTCCAGACGATGCTTTGCGACAAGCCCGTCAACAAGTGCTGCCGGCATTTGTGCCTGTGCTTCGTCGGGTCTTTCATTGACACCTGTACGTTGCCTATTGGCGCACAAGTCAGGTCACGTCGACAAGGAATTGTAGGCGAGCATTGGAGATGAAAGTGAGGATGTGCGCGTGCGGGAGGTCCTAGCGACGAAACATTCCGAGTCGAATTTCCGTTGCAAAGTACTGTATTACATAAATCGACTGTAATGGAAGCGCCCAATGGACGATCGTGGACGCAAATGTCGATCGTTTGGACCACGATACGGAAGCAATTCGGCGTGAAGGTCGAGACCCTGCGTCATTTTACGTTGCGACTCTCAAATTGCAACGACCGACGAGCTGACCTCCACGTTGGTTTGTTGCGGGCCTCCTCTCGCACCGATAACGACGATCGTCACGGAGGAAACGAACGCGGTCCGCGGTAAATCGGAGACACGAGCGTTAATTTCCTACAGCTGCGACCGTCCGCCGAATCGCTCCTCCGCACGCCCGCTCTCGCTGCATTCGGCGAGAGAGCGAGGGACATGTCCCAGTCTTCGGCCCACTCTACGCACACCTCTCGGACGTCTCACTCTTTCGCCCAGTCGATCGCGTCGCTGCGGCACTCTGCGAGTTCGGCGAGCGGCAGCGGGAGCCGACATCGCCTCAAACCCGCCAGCTCGATCACGAGGCAGGAGAACCGCCTCGGGATCACGACAGACTACGTCGACCTCAGCTTGCACAGCGCTGCGGCAAAGGGCAACGTCGGTGAGTCTCACAACACTCTCGGCGCATACATTCCCAGCCTCTCCTCCCCGCTCCTCGACTCGACAAGAGGGGACTACCTCGAGACACCTCGAAGAGAGGTCATTGGTCCCGGTGTCGCTAAGAACGTGGACAAAAAGGGGCAAGCGAGATGTACTCACCGCTCGGCTGTTGACGCCGAGGCGATGACATCCGAGGATCGATGCCTCGATTACAATGCCTGCGTCACTGAAGGCGTAGCAAGGCTCTCAGTCTACCCCAGCAGACTCTGACCGGATTCGATCCGACGCGCAGGTCTCGTTCAGTACGCCCTTTCAAATGGACAACCAGTCAACTCGGTTCTCAACGGAGTTCTACCCCTCCATGCCGCTGCGTCTTCGGGAAACGAGACGGTAGTCAGAATGCTCATCGAGGCAGGAGCTGACGTCAATTCACCGAGACTTCCGAGGCGGTATACGAACGAAAGGAGCAAAACTACGGGACTCGCGGCAGGAACCCAAGGTCAGTATCGCGGACGATGCTGCTTCTTTCTCTCGCCCGGGGCTAATCGAGTTCGATCGACAGGCTCGACACCGCTTCATTTTGCCGCTGCGAATGGTCACGTCTCAATCATCAAACTCCTCCTTTCTTACGGCGCAAACCCCCGAGCAGCCGAGAAGCACGGTCTCACTCCCGAAACGATCGCACTCGAACAAGGTTACGTCGAGGCCGCCGACGTACTGAGGACTTGGCAACCCCTACTCAGCGAGCGACCCGAACGAGGAGGAGGAGGAGGAGGATCGGACGACGCCGCCTCGATCCGCTCAAAAACTTCGCTCCACTCTCTAGCGAGGAAACGATTGCATCCTCAACGATCTTTCGATGCGATTGCGACCAAGATCTCCCAGCATGCAACACATCCCCATCTCCATTCTTCCGCCTCGATGGCTTCACTCGCCTCCCTCGGGTCCTCATCTGTCAGTCCGAACGCTTCGTCGAGTCAAATTTCGCTCGGTGCGGCGACCGGACCTTCCTCGTCTGCGTCTCTCACGCCGATTCCCACCCCGAACCGCCGCTCTTCCCTCTCGCATCCTTCTCTCGGTCTCGCGAAGGAGAACACTCGCCGGCCATCGCTCCCGAGCGTGTGGGAGAAAGCGGCCCATCCCCGGGCGACGATCAGACAGGCACTCGGCATGTCGAAAATCGGACACAAAGATTCGGACAGGCGAGCTTTGGCCGAAGCGATGGCTAGTCGCAGTAGTCTCGGGAGCGCAATGGGAGAGGAGTACGCGCTCGAGGAGGAAGACGAAGACGACATGGAGGGAGTGGGTGAAGACGAGCAAGGGGAGAAGGAAGAGCGGAGGAGAAGCATGGAAGTGCATCGGCCGTTAAGGATGGACTCGTTCACCAAGATCGAAACGTTACCATATTCGGCACCTCCGAATCAAACTTCCTTCCCGTCTGCCGACCTCAGTTCCCTCACCTCGACGTCTTCCACGCTCCGTCCCGACCGTTCTCCAACCCTCAGCCGAGCTCCTTCGGCTTCAAAACACGAGATGTACAGGCCTCGAATGAGTAGCCAGTTGTCCATGGGATCAGAAACGGACGGTTCGAACGCAGCCCGAGTCGACACAGAGCCGGTCACCGAAGAAGCATCGGCGTCAAACACGACACCATCGAGGCAAAGGTCAGTATCGAATCCCCAACCCGAGTCTCGTTCGCCCCTCCTGCAGCAACTTCATCAAAGTCTCATCGAAGACGCCGCGACCTCAAGTCCTTTCCTCTACTCGGCTTCAAGCGCGACCCCATCTCCCGCCTCGTCTCGGCGACCTTCGACGGGCGCGACTGCCGGACTTGCCGATCACGAACTCAGTTCGGATGGCAGCACTGCCTCTAGGTTCGTGCGACCGACCGCGGCAGACGTCCGCAGGGCGTTCTCGATTCAGCAACACGAAGGTCGAGATCGAGCCGACTCTCTTGCTTCGAGTACTTCGTCGCTGCCTCAGACTATTTCAGCCCCTTCAGGGGCTCCGCCACTTCCAGCCCCAGTCGCCGCCGTGCAAGCTCGAGCCGAAGCGAATCGGAACCGCTCGGATTCAACGGCGTCATCTCTCTCGACCAACTCGTTTCTTGGAACCCAGTCAAACTTTTCCTACGCCGGCACAGCAAGTACCGCTCCGACGAGTGTCGCTCCGAGCAGTCCGGGCACCCGCGCTGAACAATTCCAGCTTCCGACGAAAACGAGGGTTCCGAGCAGCCTTGCACCTCTTTACGAGTCCAAGCTCACTCAGACTCCTGAATCGACGGCGAGCACTTCTTCGACCTTCGGAGGAAGTGGCAAAGCTCCGGCGAGCGAGCAGGATCAGGGTGCGGGTTTGACACGAGCACAAGCGCGATCTCGCGTTCAAAAAGTCGAACGAGACCTCCTCTCGTATCAACCGTCATCACGAGCCTCGAACGCCTCGTCGGGGAACCAGAGCGGGGCGAGCAAGTTGAGCTTGCGGGATCAACTCGCCTTGTACGGAAAGAGTTTGGCGATCGAACGCGAAGTGGTCGCCAAGGAACAGAGGGAAGAGGATGAGAGGGAGAAGCGTGGTCCTCCTGATGCTCGTGGAGGGTACAGCATCGAAACAATCGGATCTAGCAGTAAAGGTGCGTTTTGTCAGATCTGCCATATCCAGTGCTCGGGCCAGATTTCGCTGACACGAGTGCCGCACCTTTGTAGCCGCGGTCCTTTCGTCGCCTTCACCGAAAGCGTCTGCTGTCGTTACAGCGCATTCGACGCCTTCTACGAGCTCCGTGCCGACATGGCGCGCGGTTCCTACCGTCGATCGGCTCATGCCTCCTCCGGCTCACATTCATAGCCGACAATCTCCGTCCCCATCCGCTACGCCTCGTAGGCATCATCATCGTGATACTCCCACGATCCCTGAAGGGTCCCCGCCTTCGACGCGGTCGTCTCCAGCAACGAAAGACCGAGCGCAAGAATTCGAACCTGCCTTCTCGCCTCTGGCTGGGTCCGGCACCCACCGACCGTCGACCCCAACGTCACTTTCAAGCTCGACTGTATCGGGAGGTAACGGGAACGGAGCTGCGTTGGCCGGAGGAACGGTCCTTGGGACCGGGATCGGTGGAGTTCACTTTGAACTCGCGGCGAAAGACTCTCCGCCGCACCACCACCGACACAACCACCATTCGCTCTCGTCGTCTCACGCCCACGCGAAACACTCTCCCGGTTCGAACACGCGCGTGTCGGAACGGTCGCACTCGGACAAGGGGACGAGCACGACGAGCGTGCGAGACCAGGTCGAGGAAGAGAGGAGGGAACAAGAGCGGAGGGACGCGAGTATCCCGAAAGCTGTCCTCACCGCGGGCGGCAAGAAGAAGGGTCTCAAGGGGTGGTTCAAATGAAAAGACGAGCGAGCGGGTTCGGCCCAGACCTCCCCCCCCCCCCCAATCCCCTTTCGAGTTGTACATGGTTTTTCCCCTCGACATTGTTTTCTGCGTTGAGACGCTATTTCCGCCTTTGTTTTCTTGTTGTCTCCTGCTGTGCACTGTCTATAACGTAGCATTGCTCCTATTTTCTCAGGATTGATGCATACGCGAGGGACGAAATTGATCCGATTTGATCGACAGTCGCAGTGGGGCAAGGTCTAGGCCCGTGATTTCTCAAATCCGCCCTCTTGAATTACGGCAGCGCTTCCTCTCACGCACCCGACTGACTGGCGCGCGCCTGTGGACGAGGACATCGTGGCGATGGGACCGAGTTCCTTGTTCCCCGTCGAGCTACCAGCGCTCTCGTTCGAATCCCGCACTCTTCAACTTGTCGATCGGTCTCCTGCCGCCGACCGCCTCTTCCGGAAACGACTCCATGGCGGACGACTCGCCACCGCGCTCGACCTGTTGCAACCGGCGGGAGGAGATGAAGGCCGCGAGATGGAGCTCGACCGGTTGCGGGAGAAGCTCGCCTATTTCGCAAACGAGTCGGAACAGCTCCCGTGGGGGCAAGCCATCACGCTCGAGTACTACCCCGACCCAGACGATGTCGCGTGCCGAGAGAAGGCCGACGTGCTCGTCTCGCTCCGGCCTACGAGCGATTCGAAAACCGAGGCGACGACTTTCACCATCCTCTTCCTTCGTCCTCACCCGCAAGCAGACCGACGCTCGTCTCGGTGTGCGTCTCCGTGCTCGCTCCATCCCAATGGCGCCAACGCGCAGCCCATGTACATCAACCAGATCCCCGACATGACGGAGACAGGCTCCTCAGGTGGAGCTTATTCCGTCAGCAGTACGCCCAGATCGGCCTCGTTCTCGTCTTCCGACAAACGTCCGAGACCGATGATGGGCAAGGACCGCGAAAAACTACCAGTGTCCCCCGAGACAGCGTCCCTGATTGGGCACGTGACCGCTCGCGTTCGCGCAGACGCCGTTCGCCCATCTTCCCCGATGACCCAACGACCCCTGTCTCCCATCAACTCGGTCTCGGACCATTCCTCTACTTCTCGGCACTCGAACGACCCCACGCCGGAAACATCGTCCTCTTCCTTCTCCCCTCCGGACACTCTTTCATCCGAAGAGGGCGTCTATGCGAAACCAGTCATCGACGGCATGCATCACCTCTTCACGGGCTCGCGCACTACGACGCTGCAGCCGGGAGTTGTAAAGCGGGCGACGCCAGCTCTTCCCGTCTCGCCAGACGAGATAGCAGGAGGAGGTTCGGCCCCCGAGCTTCCTGGACAGGCTCTCCGAGTTCCGCTCACTCTCGACGAGTTGACAGACTTGGTCGAAGTTTCGCCGCAGGTGTGTTTGCGCTCTTGCGATCTCACGCAATCCTCTACTCTTCGCTGATCCGTTTTTGCCTCGCCCGTAAAGGTTTGCTTCTTTGCCGATGCCCAAGGTCAAGTCCAGTGGCTCAACGACGCTTGGTACCGCTACACGGACCTCGACAACCGCTATCACTTGTCCTTCGAAAAATGGATGGCCTTGTTCCACCCCGATGATCTGGCCAACGCGCTCAAGATCTACATGGCCGCTATGGAGTCCGGAGAACCGTTTGCTGTACGTTGCGTCGTCTCGACGACAAGTGAACGCTTCGACAGTGCGCTGACCCATTGGCGTTTGACAGATGGAGTACAGGATCAAAAAGGCCGACGGCACGATGCGGTGGAACGTGTGCCATGGGAGAGCGAAGAAAGACGCAGCAGGAAACGTTCTTGGCTGGGCGTGCTCGATCACCGACGTTGAGGAGTTGGTGCACGCGCGTCACGCGGCACTGCTGAATCAAGAACGCATCAAAGCAGTCCTTGAAGCTTCTCGTGAGTTTCGACGCCCGCGTCTCGGTGTGCTGCCGTCGAAGAACGCGATCGGCTCATTCCACTTTGTTGTGCCGTTGGCGACAGAGACACTGCTAATCTCGGTCAATACGGAGCTCGAGATCGACTTCCTCGAAGGATCCCTCAGTCTGCCAGACGTTCTTTCGACAAAATCGCAAAGCGCCTGTCTGCATTCTCACCTCGATAATCTGCTTCACTCGAAAGAGCTCACCGATGCCGCGCAAAAGATCCTCGACGAAGAAGAGACAGAGATCGGGCTACTTCACGAGTTTGTCACGCCCAATGGGCAAAAATACTATGTTCGATTCCGAGTAAGTCTCTCGCCTTTTCCATATGCCTGTCTTTCGTGTCTCCTCATCGCTAACCGCTGAAAACGCTTGACCTCCCCAGCTCTGTCCCACCCTCGGCGATCCGAGCATCCCCGTCACGAGCCCGGATTACAAAGCTGTCACTGGAGTGATCATTGTCGGAGTCAACGTCACGGAAGCGATCAGGATCGAAGACGAACTGCAGAAGACGCGGCTCGAACAAGTCGAACTCGAATCGCGAGAGAAGGCCAAGATCGACTTTCTCACGACGATGAGTCACGAACTGCGGACGCCGACTGCCCAGATCCTCGGCGTGCTCGAACTCGTCCTCGCTGACAAAGAAAAGCCGTTAGGAGGCAGTCATCGGGCGCTCCTCGAACAAGCGATCAGAAGCGGAGACGCTCTCCTCGAATTGATCGGCGCTGTCCTTGTACGTTCTTGTGTAAGCCTGGTTTCGCGCGCAAAAACCTGACGAGCTTCACTTTCGACGTCGACTGCAGGACGTGCGGAAAGTCGAAGCGGGCGAACTCAAACTCGAAACCCAACCTTTCCTCCTGTCTGAAGTTGTTGCCGACGCCAGGCTGTTCTCGGTGACTTCGCGCTCGAAAGGTTTGACCTTTGAAGAAGAAATCGGAGACTTTTACCAGGGAACCGTCCTCGGAGATCGCTTGCGACTGCGACAGGTTCTCACAAACGCACTTTCGAACGCGGTCAAGGTAAGTTCGCTCGACCACTTCCGACCTTCTCTTCGATGCCCCGCTGATTTTTCGCAATTCATGTTGCAGTTCACCTCGAAAGGAGGCATTATTCTCCGGGTGCAACAGACGAGTGAAACCGATTCGCAGCTCTGGATCGAAGTCGACATCCTCGATTCAGGTGTAGGTATCGCCGAGAGCGTCCTTCCGACGTTGTTCCAGCCGTTCAGGCAAGCCAACGCTGGGACCGCTCGAGAGTACGGCGGAACGGGACTTGGACTAGTCATCGCCAAAAAGGTGAGCTATCCTCTCGCTTCCCGGCCCAGGGCACGACGACACGAACCCGCTGACGATGTTCGTACCCGTACCCTATTCAGCTCGTCGAACTTATGAACGGCCGAGTCGAGCTGAGTTCAGAATTGGGCAAAGGGACGAGGTTCAAGATTTTCGTACCTCTCGCGAAAGCCCCCGTCTGCGTCGACAAGGCCTGCATCGATTCGACACACCACCTCTCTGAGGTTGTCGACCCTCGAGAAACTCCTCAAAGTAACGGGACGAAATCAGCCGAGGCGAAGCGAAGGAAGCCTCAAGACGTCCGAGTCCTCTTGGCCGAAGACAACAAGCTCATCCGTGAAATCGTGACGAGAACGCTGCGGGGGATGAAGGTGTGTCGTGGCGCTGTACGCGGAGTTGACTCTCGCTGACTTGGCCACCACTTTTTGCGAGGCAGTTCCAAATCGATGCCGTACAAGACGGTCTCGAATGTCTCGCTCAGCTTGAGCTTGAGCATTACGACCTCATCCTCATGGATGTGAGTCCTCTCCTTTCCTCCTGATTGCTGCAGCTAGCTGAGAAACTGACACTGACCGCCTGGGTCTGACATTGTAGGGCCAAATGCCTCGACTCGACGGTTACGAAGCTACTCGTTCGATTCGCCAGAATCCAAGATTGCGCGGTATCCGAATCATTGCGCTTACCGCATCGGCCATCTCGGGGGACAAGGAACGATGCATCGCGTCTGGCATGGACGCGTACCTTGCGAAACCTGTCCGGGCCAACGAATTGCAGCGGACCATTTTTGAGCAGATCGATCTACTCGATGCTCACGCCAACAACACCGTCGACGAGTAGGCGAGTCCGCTCGGGGTCCCCATCAGCAGACGAGAAGGCAACAGCGCGACCGAACACGCTTTTACTTTTCTTCCCCCACTACGTTTCCCTTTTCCCCCACTGTCCCTCGACCTAATCTGACCCATTCGGAATCGCATACCTCTCTTGTCGTACCCATCGCATACTTTCCCATCATATTATATCTTGTAGACGCACCTGTTGTTTCAATCTTTCGGTCTCGCAACGTTTGCCAACTTCTTTTTCCATTCTCGGTCAACAAAGTGCAGTTGAGGATATGACAGACGGTCCGATATTATCGCTCACGCTGCCGTCAGCCAGATGAAGGGGGACCCAGTACGGCGACAGGTTAAAAGGTTCGAGGATCGGGATATCGGCGGGACTCGTGAATCCGCAGCAAGTTTTTCCCGACGCATTTCCAACCTCGACTTTGTATAGTTTGCCCATTCCTTTGCACTTCAACCTCGCCAAACTCGCCTAACTCGCAATCGCACGATCGAGGAAATAGACACTTTGAACCCCTCGAGCCGTGTGCGACCCCCTCTCCGGCCTCTCGCGTCACTTTGCGGCTCTGGTCTAGTGCCAGGTTGCTTCGTCGCACCTTTGAACACGACCCCCGCGTAACCCTCGGTACCTCGCTGTTATCGTATCATGTCTGGTGAGTCTCGGAACTCTCTCGCTCGCTTTAGGGTTGTGCAGCCTGAGGGCGTTCGGCTAGATTGTCGAATCGACCGCCAACATCGCGCGCCGAATCTTTTCGACCATCCCATGCCGGCGCACGCGAGGGGCGCACATGCGCGAACTATCCTCGACACGGTTCGCTATAGTGGAGCTTGGGCTCCCCCGAGATGTGTCGTGCCGAGAGGGCGGCACCTTCATCGGTTGCCGATGATGCACTCGATCGAGTCCATGAGCTTCTCGGCCTACTCGACTCGGGGAGTATACCACTCTCGTCGTGGATCAAGGTATATCAGAAGGGATGCGCGGGCAACCCGGATGGAACGGAGAGGGTCGCTCGGTGCTGCCTCGTGTTGCGAAAAAGTCTTGGGTTCAACCCAAAAAGGAATTCGCACACGTCGTGGCTCAGAGTGGCTCGTTCGTCCAAGATGGACTCCCGACATCAACAATTGCGGCCATCTCCAGTTGAGAGACGCAGAACCAAAAGGTTTTCAGACCCAGTTTTACTGACTTTGCAAAATCTATCGTTCGTGTTTTTCTAGCTACCACTTCATCACCGAGCGACACGGGACCCTACATCCCTCCAGCGACGCAGATTGTGCCATCGGTTGGACTCGACGGGAAGCCAGTCTCGACTGGAGGGGTCACGTCCGACAATGGAGGAGATCAGTTCCCAACTGCAGCGATCGTCATCATCTCGCTCGTCGGAGGTCTCATCGCTCTCTTCGTCGCGTACAAAATCTACGTGTGGACGTACGGATGTTTCAGACACGAACGGGATGACGACGATGCCCTCCCGGAGACGAGAGCGTTGGCAGGCGCAAACTCGCCGGGGGCGTTTGCGACGCTGCCGAGTCAGGCTAGCTTCGCGCCACCGGTAGGAGCGGGATCGATGGCGGGGAGGAGATCGGACAGTGCGCTCGGGTCGTATGGTCGGACGCGGCAAGCGAGTTGGGGTGGGGAAAGCTGGGGCGCGTTCGAGAAGGGAGACCTGTCGCCGTCGTACCCGTACGCCGCGACGCCGACGGGACCTGGATCCGACATCAGCCGGGGAGGGTCACCGAGCTCTGATGCAGCTCGTCCTGCACATGGCCCCTTTCCGGCCTCTTCGACCCGAGGTTCTCTCGCTCCGTCGTTCCCTCGCCGGTCTTACACTTCTGGCTCGCAGCCCCTCCTTCTCCACTCGCGCACTGCCTCTTCGTTCTCTTCCGGACAATTCATGCCCTCTGGGAACCGCATCTCTGGCGCGCCTCACAACCCTCACTCGCGCATCGAAGTCGTCCCGCCAGCCCCTCTCGCGCCTCCTCCAGGCGCTATCGTTCAGACGGACAGGACGACTCTCGACTTTGCCCCCTCTGTCGGTATCGGCCGAGGCGGCGACTCGGAAACGGCCGAGGAGTGGCTCAACTTGGCGAACGGCGCCGAGCAAGAGACGCTCGGCAACGCACACTACGAGGGCGCGTACTACCAGAGTAACTCGCTGCCTTCGCCCCGACATCACGCATTCCCTCCCTCTCCCCAGTCAGGCCCCTCGTCGGCTAGCTCTTCTTCCTCGCGCGTGCGCGGTCGGCCCTCGCTTCCTCACCTCAGACCGTCCCCCAGTGGGCCGGTCCCCTCGAACCTCAGTTCTCCTCGAGATCCCTCGGCGGCTTCGACCGTCGGATCGGCTTCGGGTCGTCCTTCGCCCAACTCGAGCGACTCGTCGTTACCGGCGCATCCGACCGGGACGCGGTCGACTGCTCCGTCTGCTCCTCCGCCGGTCAAGCACCATGCGGCGACGACGTCGGTGTCGACGTCGGACGAGAGTCAAGGCGAACGGAGCCCGTTGGACAAGTTGCAGAGGAGGATGGAACGCGAGGCGCGCGGACTGAGTATGCAAGGCGCGGGAAACAGCAATTCGCAAGAGCACGTGCACGGCGGTCGATAGGGTTCGCTCGTACGCCTCGTTTTCGTCTCGCTCGCTTTCGGCTTCTGGCAAGGTGTTCGCTTCGGCACTGATCAGACTCGACAAGTTTCCAGGTTGCCAGGTTACGACTGATCGACGACAGACACTTTTTTTTTCTACCCCTTCCCCTATTCCGTCCCATGTACATTCTCTACCCACCCTCTCTACGTCCACTCTGAATGGTTTTGTCGACACTCGCAACCTCTTGGCCTCTATTCCCAGAATACCTGCACTGTCCCTTGTCTGTTACGCGTCCCATTGCACTCGCCCTCGTCCTCATTTTCGCTTTTCTCCCCCTATCAAAGCTTGCGGCGTTTTCCGCCTTTTACATTCGTGTCGTTTGCTTCATGTCTGTGTCCCATCTCAGCTGTCAACTTAGATCTTTTGTCTCATAGTCCCCGTCTCGACGTGGAGTTTTGCAACCACGCTCGCTCTTGTGCCATCTGCCCGCGCGTCTCTCGGTCGGTGTGACGCGCGCGCGCATACGATCCGGGTGAGTGAGCAACGAAACGCTCGAAATTTCCAAGTTGACGCGTTGACGTTTTCGCTTGTTCGTTCCCCCCCTCAGCTTTTCCCCCCCTCTACTTCCCCTTGCGCGTCTTTCGCTCGCGTTTTTTTTCCTGTTCTCTCTCTAGATCGCTGACAGGTCCTCCTCAGCCCGGTGCTGGATTGACCCCTCGAACCCCGCTCGTTGCGGCCCGCTCTTTCCCTCTTCCCTCGTCCTTTCGTCCTCTTTTCGCCCCGCTCCTCGTGTCGACGTCCCTCCTCTCGCTCGCTGGCCCGAGTCTTGAACATGCTTTCTCCTCTCTTCGCCCTCTTGTTTATCGCTCCACTCGTCGCACGGGCCGACTTTGATTCGACGCCCGTTCGACGCGTGACGAACGCCTTGTCGCACTCGCGCGGGACGCAGTACGACCGTCGTCGCTCGCTTTCTGACGAACGTAAGACTCATCTCCCTCTCCCAAAGTCTCCCTCAGCATGAGCGTGTGCAGCGTAGCAGGTGGTGCTCGATATTGCGCGTTTGTCAACCTTTTTCAAGCTGACGCGAGTCGCTGCGTTTCGTACCTCGGATCCTTCGCAGCTTTCCTTGCTCGACGTTCGCCTCAAAGTTCGCAGAGCGCAACTAACGGAGGAGGAGGTGGTGGTAGTGGAGGAAGCGACAACAGCAGCAGCAGCAATGGCGACGGATTCGATCCGGATGCTCAAAAGAGCCTGTGTCTCGTCAAGAACCAAGTATCGACTGGCGCGCAGCAAGATGGTCAAGCTCAACGAGAGCCGAGTGCGTGGACTTGCTCCTCCTCCCCTCTTTCGGCGCCTCTGCGTTGACGCTGATCCGCTTTCGAACATGGTTTGTCCCTCTCGTCTTGGCTCGCACCCTTGCGTAGGTCAAGTCGCTTCCGCCACGAGCGACAACAACTTTATCAACTTTTGTCTCACTCGCTCGGATCTGTCAGTAGTCTCTCGCAACGCACTCGCGTCTCGGTACGCTCGTAAAAACCGCATATCGAGCTCACCCCGTTCCTCTCGGTGATCACCAGCCCTCTCACGAACGGCGCCCAAGTCAAGACTGGTTCTTGCAACGGTATCGTCATGGGAGTCATCGCCGCTCAGGGCAACATGCCGAGTGCAAAGTTCGTCAACCCGACAAATCTCGACACGATCGCTCCAAACCAGGACTTCACGATCCAGATGAAGATCAGCAACGTATGTCTAAAGCTGGCTTCCTTCCACTCTTGTGACTTGCTGACTGTCTCTCCGCGGCCTTTCGAACAACGTATAGCTCGTCACGGGTAACTTTGTCAATGCTCAGGTGACTCTTCCTTTTTCTCTTCTTTTTGCACGCAGCGCTAATCTTGCAACATTTTGCACGCTAAGAAAAACTATTTCTCTGCACCTCAAAACACCGACGACTCTGACACCATCATCGGTCAGTGCTGTTCCTTCTTTCTCTCGCTCAGCGGGCGCGGCTGGGCGCTGACTCTTGCGCGCGATGCCAGGCCACTCGCATGTTGTCATCGAAGAGATTGGTTCTTTGACCTCGACGGACGTGACGAACCCTCAACAGTTCGCGTTCTTCAAAGGCTTGAACGCCCCGGCTTCGAACGGAATCCTCTCGACCGACGTTACAGGCGGACTTCCCGCTGGAGTCTACAAAGTGAGCGCGCGCGCTAGGGCGCGGCCCCTGGGACCGTTTCGCCGCCCCTCGTTGGTTTCCCAAAGTGTGCTGATGCTTCCAACTACTCGTGCGAAACAGATGTCGTCGATCAACACGGCTGCTAATCATCAACCCGCGCTCGTCGGAGTAGCTCAACATGGTTCCCTAGACGACGCCGTCTATTTCGTACGCGCCACTTTCTGCGTCTTGGTGCTCACAATCGAGCGCGTGCGCATTTGTATTGAATCGCCCCGTTTTTTTCTTCTTTCTTTCGTCTTGCCAGACGGTTTCAAACAATGCCGGTGGAGGAGGAGGGAACAACGGCAACAAGGTAAACGCCGTGGCGTCTTCCTCGTCGAGTTCGACAGACTCGGCGGGCAACGCGGTCCAGTCTTCTTCTTCTTCCTCGTCGTCAAGCTCCTTCTCGTCTTCGTCTTCGTTTTCGAGCTCGGGCACCGGCGGATTTACTCGCGACAGTGAGTCAAATTCCGTAACTCGTCTCGGTCGATTTTTTTTGTTGTTGTGTCTTTCTGGCCTTGTTGGCGGCCCACCATCGAGCTGAACTACGTTCAAACCAAAAAAAAAAAAAAAATCACTCGATCGTGTGTTTCCCACAGGGCGCCAACATGGAGATAAAGCTCGTCGTTCAAATGACTCTTCGCTAGAACGATCCGGCCGTCGAACCCCTTCGTTCCCTCCTTCGCGACTCTCGAAACGGCTCGAGGCGCTTGTCCTGCTCGATGCAGAGTAAGAAAAAACACTCTGTGAGAGCCCCCCCAGATCGTCCTGAACTTTTCTCGGGTCCCAAGATTCGCGCCGAAATCGCTCTCTCTCCGTATCGTAGCTTTACACCCACGCAACCTTGGTACTCTCTCATAACCAGGGGGATTTGGAGTTTGTTTTGTTTTGTTTTGTTTTGTTTTGTTTCGTGTCAACCAGCCAGTGGCGAACAAAGTAATTGCAACGTGAATACTCGAACCAGAAAACGCAACATGGGTGAATCGTACGAAAAAGAAATAAAACTGGGGGTATCTTCCGAAAGTCGAAAACGTATGGAAAAAGTCCCTAGAAAGAGACGCAGACAGGGCTGCGGGGGGCGACCACTGGAAGAACGAAAAAAACTCAAGCGACCTGTTTCATGAGATCGGCTGCCTTTTCGGCGATTGCATAAGCCGTCGATTGGGGCTGGAGGAAACAAGCCAAACGAAAACGAAAAAGGGTTTTTCGAGGTCAGTTCGCGAACGGACAGTAACTACTCGTCCAGCTTTCAAAAACGTACGTGAGTCGAGACGTGAAGGGGCATGACGGAAAGATCGACGACTCGGAGGTTCAAAGTTCCGTGCACGATCAACTTCTCATCGACGACGCCCTGGTCGTCACGAGCTCCCATCTTGGCGGTCCCGACCGGATGATACCTAGTCGATTTTCAAATCGTTCAGCTACTCGCACCCGACGGTGTTTGCACCAAGAGAGCGTGGGTATCACTAAGGAGGGGAGGGGGGGGGGGGGGGAAACTCACTCTGTTCGAACGACGCTCTCGATCCATTCTTCGAGATCTTTTTCAGATTGAACTTGCGGTCCCGGTTCCGCTTCCGAATCGATGTACTTTGCCAACGCCTTGGTGTTTGCGAGTTCCCGGAGGAACTGAACGGCGCGAAGGAGGTAAAACTTGTCGACGTCGGCTTGCAAGTCTGGTTCGGGTTTTTCGACGACGAAAACGAGGTATCAGTTTCCAGGTGACTGCGAGTTCTGGAATGGGGAGAAGGGGACTTACACTGGGGATCAATGTTGGGATACGCCTTGGGGTCCTTCGAAGCAATATGGATCGAACCTCGGGAAAACGATTTCTGCATCAAAAAAAAAGGAGACAGGCGGGAAGATGCTCAGAGGTGTTACAAGATCTGTCCGTTTAGAGACGATTCTCACCTGATTACACGCGGCAAGGGACAGGTAAGGAACGTTTTGCTCGCCAGCAGCATTCGCACCGAAACTGGAAGACAATGAAATCGGTCAGAGATGGAACGGAAGATAGTGTAGGAGGCGCTTTGCTCGAGAAACGCACTAGACGTTGATCGCGAGGAACTCCATGACGGGAGACCCTGCCTTGATCTGAGCGATCTGTTGCTCGACGTGCGAAGTCGGGATGTCATTCGAACCTTTGAGCTGGTTCATCATGGCGAGCGCCCGAGAGTGGTCGCTCGCGTTGAGCAACGTTTGGGAATTGAGGTAAGCCAGAGTCGAAAGTTCCTGGGTCAAAACTGCGCGACTCCTCGACATGGTCAGCTGGAGGGGTCCCATTCCGTACCCGAGTGAGACTCGAATGGGACGTACTGCCTTTTCCGAGTGCCCATTCGGCGAGAGCCGCTCCCGCAAGGACAGGGTTTGCACCGACAGCGTCGAGAGTCTTGGCACCGGGCTTGAGCCTCTCGATCACGACGACGGCGGGGTGGTCGATCAAGTTTTCTCCGACCCCCGGCAGATCGACGATCGGTTCGATCCCCTTCGAGCGCAAGAACGAAGCGTCACCGACGCCCGACAATTCGAGAAGTTGAGGGGTCTGAATGGACCCGGCGGAGAGGACGACCTCGCGAGTCGCCGACTGAGAAAGAACGTATTCAGCATGCCACTTTCAGCACGAGACAATAAGGTCCGAGCGATAATTCACTGACGGCAGAGAAAGTTATCCCGGTCGTGACGTTTGACAAGGTGAATTCGACGCCGGTTGCCTTCACGCTGTCCTCGGTAGATGACTCAAAAACGACACGAGTGGCTTGCATGCCGGGAAGAATACATAGATTCGTTCGCTTGAGCCAGATCGGGTCGACTGCAACCCGAGGAGGTAGAGTCAGCAGCGGAGGCGCAGAGTCTTCGATCACAATCGTGACTCACTGTAGGCGGTTTGAGAAGTGACTCGTCGTTCGTTGAGCAGCCCTCCCTTGCCGATCGTCGACTGCGACCAAGCGACGCCGTCCATGACTCCGTCGCTCATGTCGTTTGCGACGGGCACACCGAGCGATTGCATCCCATCGTAGAATCCGGTGAACTGATCCGAAATGTAAGGCGAGAACGAAACTTGAACCGGTCCCGACGTTCCGTGCATTCTCGGGTCGTACTTCGGTTTGATCCCCTTGTTGTTGGAACCGGGAGCTGAGAACTTTTCGCTCTTCTTGAAGTACGGTAGAAGAGATTGCCAAGTCCTGGCAGGACGAGTAACGGAGGGGGTTCAGCGGCAGTGACGAGCGAGCGCGGTGACTTGGGATCGAGGTCGTCTGGCTCACCATCCTTTGGCCCCTACGGCGTCCCAGCCATCGTAATCTGACTTGTGGCCACGGGTCCCTACACGTATGCTACGTGTGATTAGCTCTTGTTCCGAGCTGGCTGGCGGCGACGCGACTCCGCGGGAAACAGAAGAAGAAGAAAAAAAAAGCGCGTTGGCACTCACAAGCCATGAAATTCAACGCCGACGACCCGCCAAGAATCTTGCCCCGAGGCCAGTACACCCTTCGACCTTTTGCATGCTCTTGCGGTTGCGTGTAGAACGCCCAGTCGATGTCGGACTCGAATGTCGTCCCGGCGAGACCGGGCACGAGCACTCCCGGCGTCGCGGGCTGCCACGTTCCCGCTTCGAGCACCAGGACCGAGAACTTGGGCTCTTCTGACAGTCGTGCGGCGAGGGCGAGACCAGCTGTGAAAGTGGACGAAAGCGAAGGGAAACAAGGGAAACCCCACCCGAAGAAGAAAAGGGAAAAGGGGTCAGCTCGATTGCGAGCGCGCTGACAACGCCCCTTCGCGGGGTGGGGTATTTGCGGCTCACAAGTTCCCCCTCCGACAACAATGTGAGTGTACTCTTGTTTGAGCACGCGTTGTAGTAGGTCGTTGTTGTTCGCATCGATCCGACCAAAGTGAGCGAGTCGAAGTGCCTCGCCCGACGAAACGAGCGCGCCTAGAGCGAGGGCGAGGGCGAAAGTCGTCTTCATCGCGACGTCTCAGCGACGTGATCCGAGTCGCGAAGTTGTAAAGAGTGACTAGAGGTGAGTTTGGCGAAGCCGCGAGGAGTGGACAAGGGGTAGAATCGAAAGGGCGTAGGGAACGGCAAGAAGTGAGGAAGAGACGAGATTCTCGGTCGCCAGTCCGTTCATTTCGGCAGGATCCTCTAGCCCGGGTGGAACCTTGCTTGAATCATGCGAGGCAGAAGAGAAGGGAGAGTTTTGGCCCCCGAGGTTCGAAACGCCGAAACGTGCAAAGTTTGGCTTTTCCTTCGTCGAATGAGCCGGTCCGAAGCCTTGCGATAGGCGCAGGGTATAGTTCATGATAGTGCACGGGAAGGTATGGTCGCGCAGGACACGACCTGCCTCGACCGTTGGGTAGAACAGGGGTTTGGGTTGCAGGACGTGTCGACAGCGCGTCCGAGTAGACGAGACGCGGATGAGCCATCCGCCGAGGTCCGAGCAGAGAAGAAGAAGGCAGAGCACCGAGCGGGAACCCTTGAGCAGCGGCGCCTTGACGAATCGGGCTGAATGGTAAGAGAGAGAGGAGGAACGCGCGATGAAAGCTTTTCGCGCGCGGATCAAGCGAGTGTCCAGATCGAGGCAAGCTCAAACGTGGGAGCCAGATGCTCTTTGGCTCGTTATCGTCCCGCGATCTCAGAAGCGAAAGAAGCGTGGCGACAAAGGATTGCCAGTTCCGCACGCCGACAACACGGCCCAAGACTGAGGGGGGGAATTTCTACGACACCAAGACAAACACAAGGAAGAAGATGATCAACACTCCAAACACCTGTACATGGGGGGCAAGCGGTCGCGTCAGCCGATTGATTTCTATGAGGGCACAAGTAAAAGGCACGCCTGTGTGCGCGAAAAGCTTACTTTCAACATGAGCCATCGATTTGAAGACACGCTCGCGTAGTACCTCAGTAGTTCTCTGTCGAAAGCGCGAAGTCCCCAAGCGATGAGGGTCAGCTCGCCCGCCACGGGACACGAAAGCGAGAGGGCCCTGAGAGAGGGAGAGAGAGAGACGCACGATTGAGCTCCCGTCACGTTTGCGGCAATGTCTTCGGTATCGGCGTCGATTCGCGTCACCTGTTCGCCCTGAACCGCGACCATGTGCGCGAGTTGGGAAAAGATTTGCCCGAGTTCCGCCACGGTCGATTCGATCGTTTCGATCGCCGTCGATCGCGACGAGAGGTATTGATCCTACCAGCCAGAACAAGCGGCAAAAGGAGGAGAGTATCAATGTCAGTCTCGTCGAACCGGAATTTCACTCAGCTGCCGCAGCGCGTCACGATGTGAGAAAAAAGAGGGGGCTCACATCTCCCTGCTGTTGAGCCAACTCCATCTGCATGTACCCTCCTTCTGCCGCGCCGAGCTGACTGTCGGTCGGAGCTCCGAAATCCAGCGCGAGGAAGTCGCCCCCGGCTCCGTTCGCTGCAGCTTTGCCTTTGCCCTTTTCGCTCGCCGAGAGGGCGTTGTTCGGCGTCGACGCAGGAGGTCGATACAAAGGCGAATCTGTGTAAGTCGAGGCGTAAGGGTGAGAAGAGGTCGAACCGGACGCGGGAGGGTCGTAAGGGGAACGGGGAGGGTTTGAAGGAGCGGTGCGAGAACGGAGGACTTTGCGTGAGTTTCGGAAAACAATCAGGAATCAGGTTCTCCAAAGAACTAAGGACGAGAGATGAAGGTCCCGGAACGGAGCGAAGGGCGTCGGACAGACGATGCCGGGATAGACACGATCGCTGAAAGTCAAAAGACAGAGACGCACCGGATGGAGGCGCTGCTCGTGGATTCGCCCCTCCTGAATAGGTGAACTGCTCTGTCCGATCTCGAGACGCTTTCATGTTCTGCAACGAAACACAGTCGTCAGCCCATGTGACGGTTTTGAGTATCGAGACAGCCTCACCTGCGTCCTGATCTCCAGCACGTCTTTGAAGCCGATCGTAGTGTCTGCTAGCTTTGTCTGCAGCATAGTCACCACATTTTTGTTGTGTTCGCTCACTTGCTTCCCTCCGACTCCCGCATTGAGGTTTGTTTGGGTGAAAACTTGAAGCTGAGCGATCTGTTGGTTGAGCGCCGCAATGTCTTGCTTGATGATGTACGTGAGTTCCTGCAGGTGTGGTACAACGTCGAGTCGAATAATCAGGACCGAGGCTCGCCCCAAGAAAAGAGGTCGATAGATAGCACGAGAAGACGAACGCTGATTTCGACCGGTCGATCGTCAAAGAGAGTTTTCCGTTTCGCAACTACGGGGGCAATCGACGGTCTTTAGTTCAACTCGATCCCACGACGTGACTTTAGACCAGACTGGGGACAGCAACGAAGGCACTCACGCTGGGCGAGTTTCTCGAGTTTGCCCGTGGTCCCTTGGATGTCTTTGCCGATCTTTGCCGCCATGCGCGCAAACTCGCTCCGTTGTCCGTTGGAACCGCCGTGTTTCGGGTTGGCAGGCGGAAGGAGCGGTTGTTGTGCCGCCGAGGCCGGCGAAGCGGACGAGATGCGGAACGCGGCGGACTCGACCGCGGCGCGAAACTCGGGCGTACGATCGAAGTAGGGTCGGGACATCGTTAAGGAAAGGAGAGCGCGTTCGAGGACGGAAGACGAGAGACGTGCGGAAGTCGGGACTCGGGACGATGACGAGAGGGGGGAGGGGGAGGGGGACCTCGCTGCGAAGGGACTGTCGGATCCGCTAGAGTTCGCTTGTCCACTCGCGTAGGCGTCTCACAGCTCACGTGCGTCGATAGTGACGGTAGGTCGAGTGACGCGAGTCGTTGTCAACCGCGCGCGCCTTCGCCCGGCGTGCTCCTCCGCCTCCACTAGCTCCACTCCGCCAGGACAAAACCCAGTACTGGCCTGATGTTTAGCTGTACACTTCACAAATCTGCTCTTGTGCATGCTGCAGACCCTTGGACCACTCGCCACGTCCATTTTCGAAAACCCGCTGCAACATGCAAATGCGCGCGGTACATACTCTCTCGACCGAATATTGATGATTCCTGAACGAAGATATCGAGTTGGATAGAGAGGAAAGAAGCTGCGTGTGAACTACGACCCCCCCCCCCCCCCCCGAGTCTACCCGCCTTGCCCTCGCACACTTCTACTTCCGGTTTACTCTTTCAAGGGTCCGAGGAGCGAGTCCTCCTCGTCGAACGGGTTGAACCCGACCGCTGAACCGACAGGCCCCGGCCCCGTCGTCGTCGGTTTCGGGGACGCAGTCGAAGATCGATTCGGTGCCACCGCCGCCGCCGCCGCCGGAGGCCAGTCGAACGGAGGTGTATACCGAGCGGCAGAGAGTGGAGTCGCCGCGGTCGTGACAACCGGTGCCGGGTTGATCAGGTTCGCAAACTCCATGCGCGATTTTGCCGGGGGCGAGATCGGCGAAGGGTACGTCGCCGACGTCGGAGACGGGACCGCCGAACTCGTCCCGCCGACCGCATGGCCGTTCGTCATCGCGAGCGAAGACGACGACGAGGCACCGTTCCGGGCGAGCTGAGGTGCCGCGACGATGGCCGTGTCGAGTCCTCCGCTCGAGGGTGTCGAAGTCGAACGCGAGTGGTGTCGTTGCACGAACGGGAACGCGAACGCTTTCGCATCTGGGTTCAGCGAGAGTCCAGCACGTGGGAGATCGTCCGAGAGGTCTTGCGAAGGAGACAACCGGTGGAGAATGTTCGAACCGATGACTCCCACGCTGTCACTCGGGAATGCCGAACCTACCGGGGGAGGCATCGATGCGATTGCGGGCGAAGAAGAAGGCGTCGTATCCCACGGCCCGAAAGGGGATCCAGGAGGAGGACCGAGGGGCGAAGTCGTCGCAGAGTAGTGACCACCACCGCTGTGATGCTGGAAGAGGTCGGGACGGAGCGTCATGAAAGACGCCTGCAGATGCTCGTCGGCTCCTCCGCTCGTCGCGTCTCCCGCTTCTGCTTCGTGAAACTCATCTTCTTTCGTCTCGTCATCGCCTCGGTTCGATCCTCCATGCTGCCTCGCGCGACCTTCGTCACTTGACCGCCTCGAACCGACCAACGACGTCGGCCCATCTACGTCCAACCCGAGTCCCTTCCAATCGCTCATCGGACCAAACTGGCTCCGCAACGTCGGCGAATCAGGCATGGCGAAGTCGTCATTGTCGTCGTCGTCGAGCATGTTGAACAGTTGACTGGGAATCAGACTCGTTTGGTGCGGAGTCATCGGACTGAGCGGACCTCCGTCGATTCCTCCTCCGGGAGATTGCGCTCCGGTGCCGGCAAGGAGGCCCGAGTCGAGATATTGGAGCGGGAGCGCGAGCGTGCGGGGCTTCTCAGCATCGTCCACTTGGTTTGGGACCGAGTTCGGTCCGTTTGAGAGGGTCGCCGAGTGGTCCAGATCGAACGGAGAGAAATGGGACGGGACGTCATCGGCCGAAGCGAGGGAGTTGGTCGCACGGTGCTGCAATCTGTGCTCGAGGAACCCAGTCTGGGGAAGGTTCGCGGCGCCATTCGAAGACGAGGTCGGGGCGGGGTAGGACGAGGGCCAACCCCCATTATGTTGATCGAGTTGAGCGCTTGATGAGTAAGCGGAAGGGTCGTCCAGAGGCGAAACGGGATGCGAGAGAGTCGGAGAGGAAGGAGCAGATTCAAAGGTCCCCGTGTGAGGATCGTAGTGGCCCGAGCGGATACTCGTCGGGCGGGAAGAAGTGGCAGAAAGTGGGTGGACATAAGGATAGTTTCGTCGACCGTACGCTCCGTGACCAAATGGAACTGCGAAGGCGTTGGCAACTGCGCCGACTCCTCCGAACGTCGCAGTCGTGACTTGTTGCGGCTGAGGAGGCAGCGCGTACATCGGCGGGGGACCTCCGAGACCGTTGCGAGCAGCAACAACTCCGATGAGGTGCGCGAGTTCGTCTCGACGCGACGCGAGCAGTTCCCTCCTCACGTCGAGCTTCTTCTCCAACTCGTTCACCTTCTGCAGTACCTCCTCGAGCCCTTGTTCGCGTTCCCTGAGTTCGTCCTTTTTCCGCTCGACGTCCTCGGCGAGTTTCTTCTCTCGCTCCTTGCGTTCGCGCTTCTTCTTCTCCTTCCTCTCGACCTGCTCCATCTCCTTCTTCTCGAGTTTGCCAATCTCGCTCCTCAATTTTTCGACCCGTTTCTGCACCTCCTTGACGACCATTTTGCGCTCGTTCAGTTCCTTCTCGGCTTCGGTCCGACTCGCCTCGGCCGCCCGTTTCGCTTCTTCGAGTCCCTTCGTCTTGACCTTCAACTCGGCCCGGAACGCGTCCTCGTCCTTCTTCTTGCCCCTCAACACCTCCAATTCGTTCTGCAGCCGTTGCTCGCTATCGCGCGTCTGACTCTTGAGTTCGGCGAGTTGGATCTGCAACTCGACGAGCACGGGATCGAGCGTCGTCGTCGTCGTCGCCGTCGTCGAAGGCGCTGCCGCGTCGCGAGCGGCGTCGTACTGCACGGGGGACGACAACTTCGAATCCGTCTTGTGGCCGGAAGACGCCGCGGAACCCGTGCGTTCGTGAACTCGCCCTCCGCCGGCCGCTTCGTCCAAAACCGCCGCTCGTTCGACTGCCTCGTCTCGTTCCCGAGCCGCACTCTCGGCTCGGCTTTTGAGCCGAGTGAGCGAGGTCGGACTGCTTCGACGCTGTCCGGCTCGAAAGATACGTTTCGTGACCGAAGCTGAACGGGCGTTGGATTGGGTACCGACTGTGGATGCGGCGGAGGAAGGAGACAGAGGAGGCGTCGAGACTTCATCGCCGGTTCCCGGAGTGGGTGGCGATCGCGAGTCTTGAGTGAGGGGAGAGGACGCGTAGGGTGCCGTAGACGTCGAAAAACCAAGCGAGCGTGAATCTGCGTCGAGAACGGTCAACGAACAGGTTCAAGACGATCCTCTGACGAGTGCAAGAGGAGAAGAGCGCACCTTTGTAGTCGTCTTGTACCGACATCACCCTGACGCCTCGTTCCAAGCGACCTGACCGCTCTTCCTGTTCGTTTGCTTCCCCTTCCCACCATTTCAACGCGTACCACCTCCCAAAGACACCGAGCCACAGCTCGCCCTCGAGTCCGAGTAGCGCGTTGAGTTCGGCACTGTGGTTCGGGTACTTGCTATTTAGCATTTGCCGCGGCGTGCGAGGTTGAGGGGGAGCCGACCCCGGAGGGGGAGATCTTGACGAGGGGACGTGAACGGTGCTAAAAAAGTGGTACGAGGTGAACTTGTACGATGGAGTCCGGACTGCGAGGCTGATCCGATTCGAGAAGGGGACGACATGAGGCGCGGTCGAAATCGACGAATCTGTCGAACCCGGATTTTTACTGTTTGCCCCGCCTTGTTTGCCTCGTCGGGTTTCTGCTGGGTTGTCGAAGGTGCCGTTCGTGCTCGAGTTCGAGGAGGCGCCGGAAGCCGAAGCATCCGACCGAGTCGAAGATGCGGACGACAACCTCTGCAAATGGGTGTGGAACGACAGAGAGGTGACGTGGGTCCGGAACGACGTCGGGTTGGGATTCGTTAGATAGGCTGCAAGCACACGGGCAGTCCGAGAGTCAGTTCGAGTCGAGCGAAACTCGAAATGGAGCTAGTGACGGCAACACGCGACCTTGACCGGCTCGGGTCTGGTTCAAGCCTGGCCGCCAGGCATAGGTCTGCCGGTCGCATGCCCGGCAGCTCCCGCACAATGGGAGCGCGATCAAGGCCGCCTCGGTTTTTCTGCCGTCGCCGTCGCCGGCTTCGTCCCCATCGCTGGTCTCGAGCGGCGAGAGTGAACGGGTCGGGACTCACCGAGGAAGCAGAGCGCTGCAGCGAGCGCCCATCCTGACCACCAGTCCTTCCAGCCGTCGTTGGTCCGGACGAGCCATGCGACTCCTCCTGCCCCGGCTCCAACCAGGAGCGGAGTATAGGACATGCGGCAGCCTAGATCGCTACTGGTACGAGGCACGAGACCCGGACAAGTTGGCCGTAGATCGCTGTCGAGGGGTTCCAAAGTCAAACGAGCGCGCGACTTGCGAGGTTGGTCGGTCTCGCCGATCCACGCGATTTGCTACAACCTCAGCTCGGTAATCACAACGTCGTCGAGCTCTTCTAGAGACTCTTGCGCCTAGACCGGAGCAAGTTCGAAAATACGCAAAATCATGAGTTTTCGCCGCGGGATTATCGAAACGGTTTTATTGGGCTTTCGAAGTGGTACGTCTGACAGTGCGAAGCCGTATTTGGACTACCGCAGTCGAGACTCAATTTCTGTCCCAAGTTCACACAATGTGACGCAGCGGTCCGTTTACGTGCGCCCCGCATCGCCGCGGTCTCTCTCCTTTGTTGTTTCGCACCTGTTTGCATCACGGCTTTCCTCCTCCTCCGCCGCCTATACACCACCAGTACCCTCAGCTCTACCCAGGCCCCAATGTCGTCGCTCAACTCGTACATTGTCGTGTTCAAGAAGCCGGAGGAAGCGTCCGCGACTGACGACCACATCTCGGAATGCTGCTCGAAGCTCGAGAAGTCTGGTGGAGAGTGAGTGACTCCCCTCTCGTCCTCGAGGGAGAGAGCGAAGTGATGGCACCGGCACCCCATTTTGCGAGTCAGTCGTGCCTCGCGTCATCAGCTCTGTCGGCTCACCCGCATTTTCTCGGAACGTTGCTTCGATGCCAGGGTCAAGCAACGCTACACGTCGAAAGTCATGCGTGGCTTCGCAGGAACCATGTCCGAGGATCTCAAGAAGGAGTTCGAGGTTCGTTTCCCTCCCGTTCTCCCACCGCCAACTTGATCCCGTATCGCCTCGTCGATCCCTGATCGCTCGTTTTCTTGCGGTTCCGCTGTGTAGCAACACCCCGGAGTTAAATACGTCGGTACGTGACCCTCTCGTCTTCCTTCGTCCTTTTTCGCGAGCGTCTCGGTGCCAAGCTCATTCTCGCCGTCCTGTCGTTCTCGGATCCTCTCCAGAGACCGATGGCGCCGTTTCTATCTAGACATACCGCTAGTCATACCGCTCTATTTTGTACATGTGATACTGTTGAATTCGAAAGGCTGTCATTCTGAACGCTACGGATCGAGAGGAGGGCTGGATAGCCGCGCGAGCTTGACTACACACCATGTATAGGCACGACATCATCTTCGGGTTGCACGTGGAACGGAGGCACCTCGGATAGTGGTTTGTGAGCTCGGTCCCTCAGCGATGACACGATAGCGACTTTATGCTCCCCCTTTTTGCTCTTGCTCTCTTCCCTCTCCTCGTCACATCTCGTAAAACCATGTCTACCCTCGAATCCTACATCGTCGTGTTCAAGAAGTCTGAACCCATCGAGGCCCTCGAGATCACGATCGAATCGTGCGTCGAAAGGGTCGAGCAAGAAGGAGGTCGGTGAGTCGAGCTACAATCCCTTACTGTCCCACGGGCCCTCCCGATCGGGTAGGCAATGCAGCGTCGATCCTCGCGATCGCTAAAGATGCGACCCTGGCTCACGAGTAACCACCGCTGACGAACTATCACACCGGGGGCGGGCGAGCGAGAACAGGGTCACGCAGAGGTACGATTCCGATGTGACTCGTGGATTCGCCGCGACGCTCACTCCCGAGCTCAAGTCTGAATTCGAGGTGAACGCAACGTCCCACCACTTCGCCCCCCCTCCCTCTCGATCTGGTTTTCGATGTTTATTTCGAGCCGCTCACTCGGATCCGATCCCTTTTCTTCCCGTTTACAAACTGACTCTCTTTCCGTCCCTTGTTCATTTCCCGGATCGTTTTTGACAGCAAATCCCAGGAGTCGATTACATCGGTTTAAGCTCGCCCCCTTCCGCTCCTTTTTCTGACAGAGATCTCCTCGAGTTTTCGTTTCGAGTTGCACGTTTTTCTCGCTAAAACCGACTCGATCGTCGCTCCGCAGAGCTCGATCAAGTCGTAAGGACCTCCTGAAATTACTCAGGCAGCATCGTCCGACACCTTCTTCCTTTCGCCTGTTCCTTTCCTTCCCTTGGCCCCCTGACCACAAAATCGTTCCGACGGCTCGTCTTGCTCTCGTTCCACTCGTCCCCCCCCCCCCCCGTCCTTTCCCCTTTGTCCGACTCTGGGCTTCCAGTCCAGCAACGTAATCTCCAGTGTTCCGTTCACTTTTGTTTTTCTCGCTTTTCCGCACTTCCGATCACACAGAGAGAGAGAAAACTTCGCTCGGTGAATGAGAACCGGTCCTCTCGACGCAAAGAGAAAATCTTGTAAAAAAGGCCTCTCGCGGAATAGCGGAATTAAGATTTGACCTGCCTCGGCAGAGCTTTCGAGGGCAATTCAAAAGTAGGGTTTCACACGATGTTGAGAGACCGGGTGTAGAACCAGAGATAAGAAAGAAAGACGAAATTGGGGAGGGGCCAAGGGGGGAGGCGGGGGGGGGGGGAAGGGCGGAGAAACAAAAAGGATAAAGGTTACTGCTGCAGCAAGACCTGCGCGAGCACAAGGATAGTTTCGGGTGTATAAAGACGATTCGGGAGTGGGGGGAGCGTGTGGGTGTAGCAAAGAGAGAGTGTAGAGAGTAATAGTACTGGTAGTAATTAACAAACGTCTAATAGAGAAGGGAGTTGTGCGTGTGTGAGTTGAAACCGGCTGGCTCGGGGTTCGAAAAACTCTAGGCGCGACCGAGGCCGGAAGCGAGGGCTCCAAACATTGACGCAGTCGGTCCCGTAGAATCGTAGACAGCCTGTAAAAGGGAAACAGCAGCAAAGGGGGGAAAACGAAGGGGAAAAAACAGTGATGAGTTTTTTTTTTACGATCGACAACGCATAGTCGCGAAGGTTTCCGAGAGATGTGCTTACGACGCCGGCGAGACCCATTTGTTTTGCGTATGCCCCTGTGGTCGGTTTCCCATGACGAATTGTTTAAGCGACAGCGAGAGAGACGGGGTTTTCTGTTGGGGGTTTTCTCTCACCTTTTGCTTGGAACGAAACGGCGTCCTCGTAGGTGATAAAGATGCGACTCGACGGGTTGAACAGCACGGGAGCCTGGGTACACGTGTCGAAGGTGCGAGTGTAACCAGAGAGTCCTTTCGAGAGGTCAGAGCTCAACAGTTTCTGCGCGACGAGTTCTCGCGTCGTAGGCGTGAGGTCGTCGATTTTCGGAGTCGCGAGAGTTTGGAAAGAGACCGTAGGGGAGCGATTGTAGGTCGTCGTGTTCAACTTGTTGCTCGCCGTCTTGAAGCGGTGAGAGTAACCAGGAACTCCCTAGACGGTGCACGACCAAAAATGGTAAACGGGACGCCTCCGAGTCTCCAGCCCGAGGACGGAGCTTACCATAACAATCTTGCAAGCCGGGACGCCCTATTGAGTGCGGTCGGTGTCAGTCGAGTTCTCGCAATATCGAGCGAAATCTATGAGACCCACTGAGCTGATCCACTTCTTGACAGAAGCGTCGACCGAGTACGAGCCAGCGTTGCAAGTGTAGAGTGCAGCATGTGCGCCAGTAGTCGAAGACCAAGGGCCATAGAGGTCATACGTCATGAGATTGATGTCTGATGGGAGCGAAACGTTAGCTGTCAAGGGCCGACAGCGAATGCGACTCTGTCCGGCTCACAATCGAGGTTTGCGGCAAACTTTGAGACGTCGCTCATTATCTTCCCGTCAGCTCCAGTAATGCTGAAAGATAGAGAAAACGACTGTAAGAGGGTTGATCGATCCAACGAAGCTAGTCAATTGAGACGAGGCGAAACTCACCCTCCGGCTGGAACATCAGCAGCGAGGAGAACCCCGGACCCGAGGGTCGCTCGCAACGTAGCAAAGAACTTGACGATGTTGGCGGCGTCGGTCGGACGCACGACGTTGTTTCCAGCGCCTTGTTTGCCGATAAACTCCCAGTCAAACGACACGGCGACGAACCCGTACTGGTTGACCCACGTCTTGACCGTGTTGGCAAATTTCTGTCGGTTCGCGACGGTCGCGACCAGGTTCGAGAAGTACACGGATCCCTCCCATCCTCCGACCGTGAGTCCAGGACGCTTTCCAGCTTTTTTGGCCGCCGCGACGAATTGTTCGAGTCCGGACAGAGTTGAACCGACGGGGAGAGCGAGTCCATTTTTCGTAGTGGGAGCAGCTAGAAAGAGTTCGCGCGGGTCAGTACCCGAGGGACCAGCCGAGTCGTTGTTCAAAATGACCAAACATTGAACTGACCGAAGTAGTAGGCCAAGTCCGCCCTGTTCCAATCAATCTGTTGAGGCGTCTGTGCGTTTGTCCACGCAGGGTAGTACTGTGCCATGACCGGGGGAGGGCATGTCGTCGCGCGGCGAGAGAGGGACGGAGCTTGCGTTTGCGAATCGAGTCGAGCCGGAGACGAGTGAGCGAGAGTGAGGGCGAACGCGCCTAAAAGAGTGACAAAGGTCGGTAGGGTGAACATGACGGCGAGGTCGGTAGACTAGACACTGCTGGAGAGGGAGGCGACAGAGGAACTCGAAGGGCGATCGAGAAATGTTGAGTGATCGGCGACCAACGGAGGTTCGAGCCAGGTTTCTCGTATATTGGACGAGAGGTAGAGCGCACAACAGCTTTGAACGTGGAAGCTGTAGCTAACGACAGCTGCGAAAGTCGTGGAGGCAAGAGCCGAGCGACCTCAGGGCCGAGCTTCCTGCGAGTCGGTCCTTGTCCGACCTCGTCTTGTTCCGCCGCTGAAACAAGTACTCGAATTCCTTTGTCTGCGTCGTCTCGCGACGCGTTGTCTCACATGTCGCGAGGTGCGAGCATCAAGCGCGTTCTCGAAAAATGAAAATCCCCTTTCGCACGGTCCACAGATGAAAACAGATTTCGACTACTCTGTCTCGTACCACGGATCCGAGCTCGACTCGGAGATCAGAATCGGATGTACCGACGGGCTGTCGAGGGTATGGCTCGATGATCAGAGGATTCTTTCTGAGCTCGTCGGAGGCGGCCGACACAGGCAGCCACTGCTTACGAACGATCGTATGAGGCCTTCGGGGAGTACAATGACCCTCTTGAGAGCTGGAATCCCTCGCGGAAGCCGTCGATCGCGAGTTAAACAGGCGAAAGCGAGCGAAACGAGAGTTCGGCAAGCAGTTTTGCCAATTTTCGGGAACCCATCAGCGCTTACTCGCGGCTTTCCCCCGTCAATGCCACGAGCAGAGAGCGCTGGAGTGGCATGGCGCAAAACAGACGCCGGGCAGATGAGCATTAGCCGCCCAGAGCGATCAGAGCAGCAACGAGCGAAACCGGCCCGCAGGCGAGTTTGTCCCCACGATCGAGCGTAGTATCAGGCAGGATAGGCTTTTCGAGGGTCTGACGTCGCTACGAGGTTGATAGAGCAGCGATCGAGAAGGAGGGGGAAAACAAGGGCCGAAGTTGAAGCACAACGGCGAGAAGGCCGGCTGACAGTCTTGCATTCGCCCACCACTCACCGCCGAGACTCGCTCTCGAGACACCCAGTAGGACCCGAGAACAGACACTTGACTCGCCTTGCCCTCGCCCGCCGTCCTCCCTCTCGTCGCCCGTCGCTCTCTTCGCTCGCCCTCGCGCGCGAGTTTCCCCTTTCGCTCCCAGCCGCCTCGCCGCACTATGTCGACCTCGCCCGAGGTTGTCGCGCCGATTACGCACGAGGAACAACCTACCGCTGCACTCGTACGTACCGTCCCGCTCTCCGCCCCCTCGGGTCGAGGGTGCACCGAATACGCCGTCCCCACCTTCCACCTTGGCCTGCCTTTCTCGAGCACCCCTCGGCCCCGTGTACCGTCCCTGACCCTCGTTCCCTGCTCGGACTCTGCAACAGGCTTCTTCCGCGCCCCTGGCTGAATCGGATGCGCCCGACTCGTCCCTCTCGACTTCAACCTCGACTCCTCCCGTTCGACCGCCCAAAGCAGCCAAGCGGCCGAGTACGGCATCGCTCGTAACTCCGCCGACTCTGGCATCCGAGGCAGTCGACGGCGCCCCAGCAGGACTCAACCTCGCCCAAACTGGGCAAACAAACAATCGCGACGAGCGAAACCCAGCGATCGAAGCAAACGCGACATCGGCCATGTCGGGGGAACACAAGGAGGACGTCCAGACTGCTCCCACCGTTTCGACAACGGCAGACTCGAGCGAGACCGCGAGCTCGAAACCCGGACCCACCACCGTCGTTGACCCGAAACCCTCGACCTCAACTGGACCTGCGCCCACTACCACTTCTCGTGCGACTCCTTCCACTTCGAAACCCACGGCGCGCGCCCCAGCGTCGAAGAAGAAGCGGAAAGGTCCTTTCGCCTTCCTCTTCGCCTGCGTCCCCTGCATTTCAGATTCCGGACACGACGATTCCCACGAGCTCAATGCGCGACCACAGCAAACGAAACCTGCCGCATCGACCGCTGCAGCCCCCGTCAAGAGCAACGAGTCTGAGAAAGTCCCCCCGGTCAAGCCCGTCTCGCAGGAAAGTCAGATTTCAACCAACGAGAAATCTGAAGCGATTCCTGCCACTACCCTAGACGCCCCCGTCGAACCCAGAGCTGCGATTACTCCGCCGGCGACTGAACCTGTCACTGCGGCTGCCCCCACGACTCCCGTCGCTCCTCCTCCCCCTTCCTCGTCTCCCTCCCCTCAAGGTGTCACCCTGCCGCGCGAAGAAACCGAAGGCGTAACGTCTGGAGCTGTTGTTCCTCCGGGCCAAGCCGTACTCCTCACCTCTCCTCCCGCCGTCGCGCCCAAGTCGAGGCGACGAAGAAGTGGAAAACACCCTCAAGGCAGCGGAACGGACGGAATCATCACCTCGGTGCCGGAACCGGGCGCCCGGCAAGGCGGGATCGTCCTCGCAGGCGCGGGCGGAGGAGATTCAGAGACGTCGGAAGACGGGAGTGACGAGGACGACGAGGAAGAGTACCAGGAAGAGGAGGAGGAAGACGAGGAGCAGAGTTTGATCGCGCGGGGAGGAGTCGGAATCCCGATTGGAGAAGACGGCTTGCCTCACCCGTTGCTTGACGAGCTGAGTCCGGACCTCAAAGGCAGGAAGTGTCTCGTGTTGGATTTGGACGAGACGCTCGTTCATTCGAGTTTCAAGGCAAGTCTTCCCCCTCGATCCAGGTCTTTGCCCCGAAGCTAACGATACGCCTCATGTACATGTGTACAGATGGTCCATCAAGCCGATTACGTCGTTCCCGTCGAGATTGAGAATCAGTTCCACAATGTTTACGTTATCAAGCGACCGGGCGTTGATGGTGAGACAATCTTTGACCCAGTCGCGACGTCTTCCTTACTTGAAGCTGAGCTGATTCTGCCCGTCCCTTCGCCAGGCTTCCTGAAAGCCATGGGGGAAATTTACGAAGTCGTCGTGTTCACGGCTTCACTCTCGAAGTACGCCGACCCAGTCCTGGATCAACTCGATATTCACCGCGTCGTCAAACACCGCCTCTTCCGAGAAAGCTGTTACAACAACAAGGGGAATTACGTCAAAGTGCGTCGCCCGTCGGGTCAGAAAGCCGCCCGAGCTGATTTACAATGACTGACGCTCACTGTGCGCTCAGGACCTCTCGCAACTCGGTCGACCGATCGACGAGTGTATCATCATTGATAATTCGCCCGCTTCCTACGTCTTCCATGTGAACAACGCCGTCCCGATCTCGAGTTGGTTTAACGATCCGTGAGTCGATCGTCAGCGTCTTTTATCCGCGTTGTACCCCCGTTCACTGAGCATATTCCCGCTCGCTACAAAACTTAGTCACGACACGGAACTCACCGATCTCGTGCCCTTCTTGACGGATCTTTCGACCGTCGATGATGTTCGAAGCGTTCTCGATGCTGGACTGTATCAACACGTCGGTCAGAACGGCACCGACGATGTGTTCAACCAGATCTGATCGACAAGCGGCCCTCCCCGAAGCGATGTCGTCGCACAGCAGGTTTACAATCGGACGGTCACTCCACACCTTAGAATCGCACGTTCGTTATCTACCACAGCATTTCCTCGCCCCGCCCCCCCACTTTCCTCGCGTAGACCGACTTCTCTTTCTACGCTTTGATTCTACTTCCCATCACTATCAGCTCTTTCGCCTGGTCTTCTCACCTCGTTCTCTCGCGCTCTCTTTTATTCTAATTCGTCCTTTCTGTTGATTTCTTGTCTCTCTTCCGCTTGTCGATACCCTTATACACAGTTTTGTCGAAGCACGGCTCTCTGTCTTCTCCCCCCTCTTTCCCCCTCCCAGTCTCCTAGTGCTTAGGCGCACGCTCACTCAAAATCGATTTCCCCCTCTCTCGTCTTTCTCTGCCTGTTCTCTATCCTGTTCTGTTCTGTTTCCCTTACCCAGTCACTTGTTCCGCCCCCCTCTTTCCATTCCTTTCAACACACGCGGACATCCTTCCTCTCCTTTTCCCTCGTGCATAATCTTTCTTGCCTCGTTCGTTATCCTCGATCGCCGGTTTCATCCTCCGGTCTCGCGCTCCCTCGAATCTGCTCTCGTCTTTCTCGCTGCGCCTTGGTCTCGTCTAGTAGTGTGCAATAACGTTCTTCTCGTCAATTTGCGCGCTACGGACTGACCCTTACTTTTCTTTTTCAGCTCATTCGGGTCGTTTTTTCAACACTTGTCAATCACGTGAATGGGCTTCCTACTACTTCACATGTATTGTGACTGGCTTCAACGTCCAGTTCTCGAAAAGTCGGTTGCGGAGTGTTTTGCACCTTCACGCCCAATCTTGCTTTGCCCCAGCGTCACGACGACGAGACACCATGGCCTCTCTCGCGTCTCTACTGGAGCAGTCGCAGCGGCTACAGCAGTCACACCACCGAGCCGAGAATGAGCTCCCGTCGATCCACCTCGGGTTGGATCAAATCGAGTCTCAATCCCGCAAGATCGCCGCCAAGTCGCTCAAGGACGCAACCGGGAACTCGGCGACGGGGAGCGCTGCGGGAGGCGCCGGAGGGAACGCCGCGTACATCCTCGCGAGTGGAGGAGTCAACGCCGATCAACTGTCGCGACACATCAACGAGTTGAACAACCCGGCCACGACGTTCGAACCTCTCTTGCCGCTCTCCGATACCGACATTGAGGGTTACCTCAAGCACACGCACGAACAGACGATCATCAGCGCGATCGAGGAAGGGAGACGAGCGACGCAATCCGATTTCTATCGCAGGTTGGAGTCCAACAGTCGCTCAAGTTGGGAGAAGCAGAAGGAGAAGTTGTTTGAAGAACTGGGACGACACCAGATCAACCCTTCGACGTCCGCCTCGGGCGAAGGTTCGGCGAACAAGAAGCACAAAAGTTCGACGAGAGAGTTCGAACGTGGTGTAAGTGCACCTTCGTCCTACACGCTTGTAGCGCAATGCTCACACTGATGCTTGTACGCGGTCACGGCTAGTCTCCTTCGTCGAGCTCTGCCGCACCTCCGTTCGGTAACGGTTCTTCGTCGCTCCAGATGCACTCGAAAATGATGAGGTACGACTTGGTCATTCGCAAACTCAACCAGTTCAGGCGGGAAGGCTACGCGTTCGGCCTCGTGTCTGCGCTAGGAGAAGCTTCGATCCCTTCTTCCGCGTCTGCGAGCGCCAACGCCGATTCCGTACGCTTTCTTCTCCCCCTTCCCCTTGTTCTCCCCCTTCCCCTTGTTCTCCCCTGTCTTCTACTCGCGACTGACCCGTTATAGCCCCTTCTCGCTGGTTTGTATTCAATTTCCTAGAAATCGAGCCAAACGACCGAGACCTGGCGGTTGCTCGCCCATTTGGTCCACGAGCGAGATGTCCTCTCTGGCGAGTTCCAACGCAAAGCGCTTCAAGAGCGGTGCTACGCTTCGGCGTACCTCGGACGTGGGAGCGGAGGAACTGAAGCTGTTGAGCTGAGGAGGATGATCACGCAAGGAGGCAAGACGTATCTTGAAGAACAGTCAGTGTCGCCTCTCTCCTTTCAGACGGTCCCGAGTGTGACGACTGATGAGGGGGGATTGGCATTCCAGGTTCATGACTTACGTCGAGAAAACTTTGGCGAGTCGTCCTGCTGAAGCCAGCCTCGGAGGGGTTCCTTCGGTCCAGAACAAGTTGAGGGCGTTCTTGAACGTAAAGTATCTCAAGAACGGTTCCTGGTCCAACTCGTCGCTCGAAGTCAGCTTCATCTCTTACCCGACGGAGCGTCCACGTCAGCTCATTCGAGTCCGTTCGTCTTTCAGATCGCGAATGACACCCCTGTCTGGGCGAGGATTTACTACCTCCTGAGGAGTGGGCACTCGCAAGAAGCGCTAGCTTTCGCGCTCGAGAATGAGAGGTCGATCCAGGGCCTCGAGAAGAGCTTCGTCGCCTACTTCAAAGCTTGGTTGGACGCACCCGATCGACGGTATGTTCCTTCGCGCGGTCCGACCCTCTCCCCTCCACGTTTGCGACGCCCAAAATTGATCTCGTCTTCTTAGCCTTCCGAAACTCCTCCGCGACCGTTTCCTATCCGAGTACAATCAACGTATTCGGTACACATCGTCCTCGTCGGATCCTTACAAGCAAGCGCTCTACAAGTTGATTGGTCGAGTCGAACTCAACCGTCGCAACGTTGCAGGCGTCACGCAAACGACCGAAGACTGGCTGTGGTTCCAGCTGTCGCTCATTCGCGAAGAAGAGGACGCAGACGAGGGAGGGTTTGAAAAGTATGGGTTGAGGGAACTCGCGACCGTGTTGAGAAAGTTTGGCGAGGGTCACTTCGATCCCAAAGGCAACCGACCTCTCCTCTATTTCCAAGTGTTGTTGATCTCGGGCCAGTTCGAACTCGTGAGTGCCTCTCTCTCCCCACCGGGTCCGCACGGCACGGAAAGTGAAGCCCGACTGACAGCGCCACCTTCGGTACTCGACGACAGGCTATCGCGTTTCTTCAGCAACATTCGCAACATCAGGCCGACGCGGTACACTTTGCTATTGCGCTCGAATATTACGGTCTCCTGCGCGTACCGCCTCGCTCAAAAGTGGCCGACGTCGAACTGCGTAAGTTTCGGTTCCGTTCCCGTTTCCTTAACTCGTTCTGACCGCAAACCTCGCGCTGTGCTCGTTCCTCGGGCTCTCTCGTCAAACAGTCGTCGACGCAAACACGCCGACTCCGAGCCTTTCGTTCTCCCGGTTGATCCACCGGTACACGCGCTCGTTTGTGCACACGGACGCGCTCGAAGCGCTCCAGTATCTGTACCTGATCTGTCTCAACGCCGACCTCGAACCGGCCGAGCGCGGCAGGGAACAGGTCGAACTCTGTCACGAGTTTGTCCGCGAGTTGGTCATGGACACGAGGCAGTACAGCACATTGCTCGGCGACGTACGGAACGATGGCACCAAAATCGTTTGAGTTTTTCTCTATCTCTCTCTATAACTCGAGGGGAAGCGAGGCAAGACTGACGTTTGTTTTCATTTGATCGCGTACGCACGCAGCCTGGTCAAATCGAACAAGATCTGAAACTGCTTCACTTGCCCGACGCGAAGAGTTACTTGCTCTCGATCGTCAAGTCGGCCGCCGCGCGCGCCGACACGGAGCAACGGTTCAGCGAGGCGATCTTGTTGTACAACCTCGCCGAAGAGTACGACGCGGTCGTGAGGGTCCTCAACGTCGAATTGTCCAACTCGCTCTCGAAACCCTCGACTTCGCTCGTGCAGCACACCGGAGGCTCACTCGACGGCAACAAGTACTTTACGACTTCCGGCGGGGGAGGAACGATCGGAATGACGGCTTCGGCCGTGTCAAACTCGGCGGCGGGAGGCGGCGGCCAGGATGTCGGAGAAATCGCGAGGAGCATCCTCGAGCACTACGACCGCACGAGCACGATGAGCAGCCGAGTGTCGAGGAAGAGGAGGGAGACGTGTCAAGTGTTGATGAGGTTGAAACAGGCCATGACGCAATACGAGCAAGGCAAACTCGAACAAGCTCTCCAGGTAAGAAGAACCCCTCTCTATCCTAACTACAGTCTCGATGTGACGTGGGGGCCCGGGACGAAACTGACGAGACTCTCGTCGCGCTGTTCCCGGAACAGACGATCGAATCGACTGCGCTACTCCCCTTGTCGACCAACTCGTCCGACCTCGTGTCGATCATCCGGTTGTCAGAAGAGATCAAGCAAGTCGACGATACCGTCGCGCGGAATCTCGACATTGTGCTCTTGACGACGATGACAATCTGCTACAAGCTGTTCCAACAACTCAAAGAAAGTCCATTCGGTCACGACCAAGGCAGGCAAGAGAGGATGTTGGAGTTGAGGGGCAAGGGCAGGAGTTTGATCATGTTTGCCGGCATGGTGAGTCGGGACTTTCACTCGATTGTCCCTCTGTCTCCTGTACTGACGTAGAGGCGTTCTCGTTCGGCAGTTGAGGTACAGGTTGACGAGCGAAACTTATTCTCAATTGACGAGGTTGGACGTGTTCCTCCACTGAGTGTGCTCAAGTCACAATTCGTTGCAAATCAGAAAGAAAGTATACTTGGTCGCCGTCGGTCTCTGCCCCGAGAGTGCGTTGCAATGTGTGAGAAAGAGATAAAAATCCCGAACCATGCAGGCGCGCGAAGTGAGCCTCGTCTCGACTCGACTCGACGCGCCACCCGCCTCCTCCCTCGACTTTTCGACGAGCGCCGGAGCGCTCTGACTGATCCGGTTCAAGACGAGCGCACATTCGGGTTCATCATCGCGACGCGAACTTTCGGTTGATCAACCCTCACCCGCTGCCTCGTCCCGCTCTCAGGCGCCCAGTCCCCGTGTGCTAGTCACGGTCGAGGAACGAAGCCCATGGGCGATCGGCCTCCCCCCTCGCTGTCGACATTCTCGCTCTCGTCTCCGGTTCCGTCCACCTCGTCTTCGTTCAACCCGTCGGCTTCGTCGCCCCACCCGAGTCGCGCATCGCACAAAAAGGCAAAAGACAGCAACGCCCGGCGCATCTCGATCACGAGCATCGAACGTGACCCGTATGGTGGAACCCGCCCAGGATTCGGTCTCCGCGGCGGCGGCGACCCCAGTCGCACCGAAGGTGGCATCGCGGCAGAAACAAAACGATGTAAGCCTCGCCCGGTTCTCCTCGATTCGGGAACACCCCTCTGCGGGTCCGGCAGACAAGACGTGAGAAACCTGATAACTGCGACTGTTACGGTTTTTCTTCAGACGAGGATTTCACGACGACGGATTGGGTCCAAGACACGCTGCTCGAGCGCGCGAGGAGAAAGTACGAACGGTCGAACGCGACGCGGACGATCGGTCAGAGTTTGTCGGCAGTCATGTGGAGGGTCGTCGAAGGGGGCATGAGTTGGTTTGTCGTCAGTCTCGTCGGTCCGTTCTTTCCTATCCTCTCTCTTGCGGCAGTCCCGCCTTCGCCTACCTGGTGTACGTGTCGACTGAAGCGCTCTGCGTGGTCGTACGGATCTTCCGCTTCGACAGGAGCAGCGATCGGACTTCAAGCTGCATTGAGTTCGATTTTAACGAGCTGGCTGTCCGACCTCAAACTCGGGTACTGCTCGCAAGGGTGGTACCTGAACCACAAGTTCTGCTGCTGGGAGATCGAAGAAGCCCTCTGCGAGGACTGGAAGAGTTGGACCCAGTTTTCGGCGATCCAATGGGGGGTCTATGTCGCGTTCGCCGTAGGTTCCGACTCACTCCCCCCCCCCCTCTCGCTGCAAACCTGCCTCTTCGGGTCGGCAGCTTATTCGAGTCGTCTTGATTGCTCGACCAGGCAACATTCGCGTTCTCGTGCGCGTTCATCGTCAAATCGTTCGCACCGTATGCCGCCGGTTCGGGAATTTCAGAAATCAAGTGCATCCTGTCGGGCTTTTTCATCCGGGGGTTCCTCTCTTTCGAAACAATGGCGGTCAAAGCGTTGTGCCTCGTACGTAGCGTTTCAACGACGGAGACTTTCCCACTGGGCTAACATCGCTGTCCTTCCTGGGTCGACGCGTTCCATTCTAGCCCATCGCGATCGCGTCGGGGTTGTCCGTCGGTAAAGAGGGACCGTCGGTACACGTTGCGAGTGCAATCGGGCACGTTGTCGCGAGTTCGTTCTCGCGGTTCAAACGGAGCCAGGTCAAGATGCGCGAGATCGTCACGGCGGCGTCCGCAGCCGGGGTCGCAGTCGCATTCGGGAGTCCGATCGGCGGCGTCCTGTTCTCGTTGGAGGAAATGACGATCAACTGGCCGATCAAGACCATGTGGAGGAGTTTCTTCTGCGCCCTCGTCGCGAACGTCGTGTTGTCCGTGAGTGGTCAAGTCGCTCCCTTGTAGGACCCCCGCTCATGTGCGAATTTTGAGAGGGGTGTCAGGCTATGAATCCGTTCCGGACGGGTAAATTGGTCCTGTTCCAAGTCCAGTACGATCGAGATTGGCACTTTTTCGAACTCGGGTTCTTCATCCTCATTGGAGTGTTCGGCGTATGTCCATTCGCGAACTTCGACGCCTCGGACATTTCATGACCGAGTTGGTTTTACAGGGTCTCTACGGGGCGTTCGTCATCAAATACAACCTTCAGGTCGCTGCGTTCCGCCGCAAACACTTGGGGTCGTCGGCCATCAGTGAAGCCGTCATTTTGGCGACGCTGACGAGCGCGGTCGGGTTCGTCAACAAGTTCTTGAGGATCGATATGAACGAAATGCTCGACGTCTTGTTCCGCGAATGTGAGGGTCCGGGAGGGGATTACGAGAATTTGTGTCAGTGCGTACCATTCTTTCCCACGAGCCCCCTCCCGCTCCCCCCTCTCCGCCCGCCCCGACCTACATGCGCGCGTATGCTTTGACTCTATCGGATCTCATTCGAGCGGTCGGGTGCTCGTACCATGGTCGACAGGACGTGGGCCCAGTGGAGAATGGTCAACTCGCTTTTGTTGGCGACTTTCGTTCGCACGTGTTTGGTCGTCATTTCGTACGGATGTAAAGTCCCGGCGGGAATCTTCGTCCCTTCAATGGCCGTTGGCGCTACGTTCGGACGTATGGTCGGAATCCTCGTCAAAGCGCTGTATCGGTAAAACCTCGGCTCTCTCTCTACTACGTCGAGCGCGTCCGCACAAAGCTGAATCAACCTTCCCCTCCGTGTTATGCTCTGACTCCTCTAGCGCGCATCCGACTTGGAGTATGTTTGCGAGTTGCGATCCAGAGAAACCCTGCATTACTCCTGGAACGTACGCGTTTCTAGGAGCCGCTGCCGGTCTCGCGTCAGTCTCTCCCGCCCATTGTCTTGTTCTCTAGCCGTAGCTGATCCCGCTGTGGACAACTGACCGCGCGTTTCGGGCTGTTTTGCCGGATAGGGGGATCACGAGGATCACGGTGACCGTAGTCGTCATCATGTTTGAGCTGACCGGAGCTTTGACGTATATCCTCCCAACAATGGTGAGTCGACTTCTGTTCTTCCCCCCCAGCCCAACTCTTTCCTCTGCTTTTTCGCGTGCGGGCTCGATCCCGCACAAACCTGGTCACTGAACCGTCTTCTCGTGCGGACCTACTCCAGATTGTCGTCATGGTGACGAAAGCCGTGAGTGATCAGTTTGGGAAAGGCGGGATCGCCGACCAGATGATCCGGTTCAACGGGTACCCGCTCCTCGAGAACGACGACCATGCATTCGGAGTCACGGTCGGCCAAGTCATGCGCGGCCGTACCAACGATGACGACCACCACCACCATCCTCGCCACAAGCCGCCGGGGAATCACACGGCAGAACTCTGTGTCCTGCCCTCGAGGGGAATCAACTTGGATCAACTCGGTGAGTTCGGGGCCACTCGCTTCATTCTCAACTCAAGGGGAGAGGGGCAGTGGAAGGTAGGCGCCAGCGACTGATAGCTTTATGAAAAAAACGAGACAGAGGACCTGCTGGGGAAGACAAAGTACCAAGGGTTCCCCGTCGTGAGGAGCAGAGTCGACATGACGCTCCTTGGGGACGTTTCGAGGACCGACTTGAACCTCGCGATCGACAAGGCTCGGAACTCTCTGGACCTGATCCGACCCGACGCGCCTTGCTTGTTCTGCCCCGAAGCAACCACTGCGGAAGAAGAAAAACAAGACGAAGAGGGCGAATTGACGAGGGCCCCAGGCGGCGACGAATCGGACGAGGACGAAGGTTTTGTCGATTTCACCTCGTTTGTGAACCAGGTCAGAAAGCGCTTCCCCCCTGCCACGATCTTCCCGGTATGCGCGACGGCTCATACATACACATTCTTCGTGATCCTGGCGAGAAAAAAAACCAGACTCCGTTGACCGTATCTCCGAAACAACCCCTCGAGTTTGTCATGCAACTGTTCCGTCGAATGGGGTACGGCTCCCTTTCTCTTTTTCCTCTCTCTCTCTCTCTCTCTCTCTCTCTTGGCGGATACTAGCCAAAACCCCCGAGCATCATTTGTATGTGAGCTGAACGAAAATAAAATTGACAAATTTCGTGTCAACAAATGACAGCCCTCGGGTGATCCTGATTGAACACTTGGGCAAACTCGTCGGACTCGTTTCCGTCAAAGACTGTCTCAAGTACACGCTCAAGCACGAGCACGACGAAGCAGGAGGAGGAAGAGGAGGAGGAGGAGGAGGAGGACTGGGGGGACGAGGCCGGGACGACGACGGCCAAGTCGGCGCCGAAGAGGAACTCGAGGCGACGTTGAACGAGCTCAGGCTTTGGGTCGGCGACGTCAAACGGTGGGTCATCGAGAAGGTAACGGGGAGGGACGTCATGTCGTCTAGACCGGCGAGTCCTGAGCGGGTCAGGATGTCGAGTTATGTCGGACTGAGCGCGCGCGGAGACGACGACAACGAGGAGGAGGAGGAGACGAGGGCGAGAGGCCGAGTCACTCTATAGTGAGCTGTACTGTAGAACAAGTCGTCGAGCTCGATCGAGAGAGAGAGAAAGAAAGAAAGAGATCAAGAGTCACGTGCACGGGCGTGGAATTGGCGACATCAAGCGCGCCGAGTCGACTCTTCGTTCATCACCTGACTCTTTCGACTCGCCTCGCCTGACCCGCATACTGTAACCCGTCGACCATGCCCAAGATCGCGCTAGTCCAGTTCTGTCCCGAATCGCCCTCGACGGCGCTCGAACACGCAACCGAAGCCGAAGCCGACGCCGAACTCGCCCACTCGCACAACCTCGACAAGGCGCACAAGTTTGTCCGCCACGCCAAGGACCAAGGCGCCGAACTCGTGTGCTTCCCGGAATACTTCATCTCGGGTCCGTCTCTGGCCCCTTCTTTGCTCCCGAGCGAATCGCTCAACTTGCATCGATCTCGTTCCACTTTCTCCAGGCGTCGTCTCGGATGAGCGACACTGGACGCTCTCACAGTACCCGCACTCGCACCGACACCTCCACGACGACCATCCCGACGTCGAGTCCTCGCCCGCGTCGACGACGACTCACTGGCTCTCGACCTTCCGACAGCTCGCGCGAGAAGTCGAGATCGACATCGCCGTCGGGACGATTGTCGAACGCGACGTCGACCCTTCGACCGGACGCGAACGCACCGTCGTCGACCCCGAGTCGGGCAAGGAGCGCATGGTCTTGAGGAACGTCGCGCACTACATCGACTCGACGGGCGAGGTCGTCGGGAGGTACGTCAAGAAGAACTTGTGGTGGCCTGAACAAGACTACCTCACCGCGGCGGACGACCTCGGCGACGAGGAACAGCAACGAGTGTTTGAAACGAGGTTCGGCAAAACGTCCTTCTTGATCTGTGCGTTTTTCCCTCCCGTCCTTGTCAGAAACTCCCCCTTCCCATGACCTTCTCCGGAAGCTGACCTAACGCGTGATCTTCAGGTTGGGATTTGGCCCATGGCGAATCGTTCGTTCCCCTCCTCGAACAACAGGTCGACCTCATCATCTGCCCGACGTACTGGACCAACTCGGACGGCGGCGAAGAGTCGAAAAAGTGGGACGCAGACTCTGAGAAAAAGTGGCTCGAGTCGCTCATCGTTTCGAGAGCGTTCGAAAACGAATGCGCGATCGTCGTGAGTTTTGCGAGGCGGAGAGGGATCCCCGATTCTCCTTTGGTTTTATTTTCCCGAGCTCGATGGTTTAGCTGAGCAAAATCGGAACCCGTGCGGTCGTTCATCTCCCTCCCCGATCCCTCCCCCCGTGCCCCTTCTTCCGTGCAGTTCGTCAACGTCGGGAGCCCAGCGGGTCAAGACGAGAAGGACCACGAACGGGTCAACCCGGAAGAGCGGATTGGTTGTTCGGCCGTTTGCCTGCCGTTCAGGGGAAAGATCGGAGGAACCGTGAGTTTTCCTGCCTCTCCCCCCCCCCCCTCCCTCCCGCACGTCGCCATTTCTCTCGCACGCCAGCCACTTCCCTTCGACGATGTCGGACCTCTATGTCGAGAAGTAGAAAGAAAGGGCGCCAGTGCTGATGATTGCGACTCGTCCTGATTGATTTCTCTCCCACGCGTTCAGAAATCGGCCGAGGAAGAGCTCGTCGTCGTCGACACCGACTTGAGCGTGTTGGCCGTGAGTTTTTTTCTTTTTCTTTTCTTTCTCGCATTCTCTCTGTCCTGTCTCGCAACTCGCTGGCGACGAGCGCGAGACCAATAGATGACGAAAACAAAATTCACTACAGGACGCGCGTTCGGTGTATGGCATGCGGAGAGGGTTGATGGACCGCCAGAACAAGGCTCGACGGGACAAACGACAGTAGGTTGGGGGGCTACCCGAAACGAAACAAAAAGAAGACAAGGTTGTTGTGTTTATTGATTTATTCACTCCAACCACCCTTTCGACTCGAGTCGTTCGAGTCCGGCGTGCCACGAGTCGGAGTCGCCTTGCTGGCCGTTTTCGAGTTCCTCGACGCTCTCGACGTTCTCTCCCTCGAGGGACCGGTACAAGTGGGGGAACTCTTGACCTGTCGACCCGGCGAGTTCCCATTTCACGATTTTGAACCCGCTCAGGCGGGCATAATCGATTTTGAGGAGCATGACGGACTCTTGGTCGGCGAAGAAGCGCGACAAGACGGCTTCGAGCTGAGGAGCGGTCGAGAGGTGGATGAACCCATCCTAAAGAGAGAGCGAAGTCAGTGACTGAACCATCTGCGGCGACGGGAGGAGCCGGGGGGCGGTGCAGAAAGAAACACTCACTTTGGCATCGAGCTCGCTCAGGACAAATTCGTGACTCGCGGGTACCGGGATGGGAAACACGTAGCTGTAGTAACGAATCAGGGCTCGAGTGTAGTGGGAGGGGGAGGGGGGAGGAGAGGGACAACTCACCGCGGGTTCGACGCGGCTGTCGGAACAATCTTGTAGACGTAGGCCGGCGGATTGGACGCAGAGTAGGGTCCGGCAGAGGTGCGTGCGGCCGAGTGCGCTCCAAACAGTCTTCGCAACATTGCCAAACTGAGTGGTTGATGACGAAAGATGGAGAAGTTGCACGACTCTTCTCTCTCGCCTCATCATCATCGAGGGATTTCGCCATGGCCACGTCGTTCCTCGATCTCGAATCGACTGTGCACCTCAGTCCTCGAGCTGTGCCGGCGTTCCTGTCTTCGCTCGCGCACCCTTCGCGCTACTCGTTGCGCCATCCTTCGACGCTCCAGCGCGTCTCTGTCGCGCTCAACGCGTTCGCCCTCAACCCCGACTCGCCGTACCACGCCCTCTTTGACCTCGCGCCTGGATCAGTACCGCTCGCGCTCACGCTCGGTTCCGACTCGTCGTCTTCGTCGTCCTCCTCACCGCCGCCGCCCTCGCTCGCTTCCCTCCAACGTCCCGTCGCGTCATCGTCATCGTCGGCGCGCCATGCGAGGCCGTGTGGACACGTGTTCAAACCGGGCGAGTCGGTCTACCGCTGTCGCACGTGCGGACTCGACTCGACGTGCGTCCTGTGTGCGACGTGCTTCCACGCCTCGCCCGAGCACCGCGAGCTCGGACACGACGTGACCGTGAGCGTCCACAGTGGCGTCGGTGCCGGGTGCTGCGATTGCGGCGACCGCGAGGCGTGGAAGGACGGACGCCAAGAACGGTGCAAATTGCACGGGATCGTCGACCCGACACGCTCGTCGTCGTCGTCATCGAACAAGGGCAAAGAGCGACAATCGGACGAGGACCGCACCGCCGAGGAACTCGCCGACCGCGTCCGGGCCGACGTGCGCGACCTCGTCCGATGCGTGTTTGATTGGGCGCTCGCACAGTTTGAGCAGAGTCCGAGGGACGTCATCGCACCAAAGTCGGTACACGATTTCGCACACACGACCGAGTCACGGCGAGGACCCGCTGGGCCGGGCGAATTTGACGACAGCAGCGACGGACGACCCGCCGCCGCCGCAACGTCGTGGGAGAGCCTCGTTGGCGCGCCACGGCTACAGTCTGCGACAATCCCGGTTCCGCCGTGGTCGTCCTCGTTCTCGTCGACCGCAGCGGCGGCCGGATCCGAGCGCGACGGGGATCGTCCGACGTCGTCGTCGTTGTCGCGCGGTCCGTTCGCCGTCATCCTCTGGAACGACGAGAAGCACTCGTTCCCCCAAGTGATCGAAGTCGTCTCGCGCGCGACGGGGTGCTCGCGCGCGGCGGCGTCCCAAGTCGCCCACCGCGTCGACACGGTCGGACGCGACGTCGTGCTCGTCACTCCGACCGCCGACGAGGCCCTCCGCGTGAGCGCGGCGATCCACAGCATCGACCTCGGGATCGACGTGCGCGACGCGAAACAGGCGTTTGACGAGTGCATCGCGGGCGAGATCGTCAGGTGGATGAAGGACCTCTCGAAGGTGAGAGTCGCGGGCGAGGACAATGCGCTGAGTCAAGTCGTAGCAGAGGTCTGGACCGAACGCGAGAGCGAGGGATCCGAGAGTCGGTTCATGCGGTTGGCCAAAGTCGAGGAGAGGCTGTGGAAAGAGGTGAGGAAGCACGTGCAGGAGATTTGCGTCGGGTTAATGAGCGTTACTCCAGAGGTAAAACTCGAATTCGGTGAGCTCGCTGACAATTCCGCCTTCTGCGGAGGGACTTTCGCTGGCTGACCACCGATTGTATGACAGGTACACAATACGCTTCGATCTACCCTCAACTGTGCAACTCGTACCTCTTGACGGATCGAGAGCCCGAAAACTCGCTCATCTTCCTCTCTGTTCAAATCTTCACCGTCCCATCTCTCTGTTTGACCCTCGTGTCGCCCCCGCACGACTTTTTGTCGACCGTCCTCGACATCCTCTTTGCGTTCTTCACGGAACAAACCGACCCGCCTCGACCCCCTCCGCTCCCCTCTCCCCTCGACGAAGATTCCCTCTCGGCGCACGTCGTCTCGTCGCGCCTGAAACCCCGTCGGTTGATCCTGCCGCCGAACCCGGCCGTGCGGTGGATCGATCCCGAGTCGGGCCCGAGTTTCAAGCAGAAGCGGTACTTTCAACTCTTTTCCGACTTGAACCACCTCGTGTCGTCCGGTGTGGTCCAACGCGCGATCGTCTCGTCGCCGCGAGTGTTGGACCAACTCGTGTCGTTCCTCGCCCTGTTCGAAGGGATGAACCCGGTCGTCAGGGCCGTCGGGACGCACGTCGAGTACGAGTCGGACAGTTGGGTCTCGGCGTTCAACGTGACGATCCAGCTCGGGAAACTGTGCAAGGCGTTTGGCGAGGCGTACCGCGTCGAGGCCGACGAACGCCAACTCGCAACCGGACTCTCGCGCGTCCTCGCCGAGATGAACGCGCTCGATGGATCGTCGTCGCGAGACGTCTTCTCGGGGCACGTCGTGCGGCTCGGAGGCGTCGAGTACCGGTCGATCAAGTTTGACGTCGCGAGGGGCGAGAACAGTTTTCACCACCCGTTGACGTGGCTGTGGGCCGAAATGGCAAAGAACGTCGAGAGGTTGGACGCGCACAAGTTGAGGACCAAGTGCGGGTTGAACGGAGGCTTGAGCGAGCTAGCGGGCGGGATGCAGAACGGCAAACCGAGGCTTTTGTTCCTCTCTGCGATGGAGAAACCTCTCCGGGGTCAGTCTTTCCCCCTTCCGCATCTACCCCTCGGGTCGTTCTTCGCACTGACTCGTCCCAACACCTTGAAATACTCAGTTGTCGTCCTCGTTGCGCAAGTCCGAGCCGGGTTATGGGTCCGAAACGGCTTTGGCGTGCGAGCTCAACAGCTTCATTACAAGGAGTACTCGCTACGCGAGAACACGTACGATCAAGACCTCTTTTTCCTCCAGAACGCGCTCGTCATCCTCGACCCTTCGCAAGTCTTCGCAGCGATCATGGACCGCTTCGACCTCAAGTCGTGGTTGATCGAAGGCGAAGACGAGCACGCCGTGTTCGAACCGATCCAAGCCATGGCCATGACCGAGGAGCTCCTCTCGCTCCTGATCGCCCTCGTTTCGGACCCGACCTGGACGAAGCCTCTGTCCGATTCGGACGCACTCCGGAGAGAACTCGTGCACTACCTCGCGCTCGGGCCGTGCGTCTACTCAGACCTCCTGCGACGGATCTCTGAGCGGTTCGGCGACGACCCGTCGATGGACGAGACCTTGGCGCGCATCGCCCATTTCAAACCCCCGACGGGGACGAACGATCAGGGGACGTATGCCCTCCGCGAAGCGTGTTACGCCGAAGTGGACCCGTACTTTTCCAAGTATACGCGGAACCAACGCGAACAGGTTGACAAGATCGTTCGGGACGAACTCAAGAAGGTGCGAATCGGTCTTGGCGAGGGTCACGCCGCCGCCGCCGCCGCCGAACCTGTCATCGTTCCAAGTCGCGTCGAGATCACGCGCGGGCCGTTCGTCGAAGCGTTCGCGCGCGCGCTCTGTTCGCCCGTCCTGTTGCAACTCGTCTTCTTCTCGATCAAGCACGGCCAACGGCGCGGCGAACTCTTCTCCGAGGTCGTCGTCGACCAGGCGTTGCACCTCGCGATGCTCGCACTCGCGTACCCGGACAGCCGCGCCCGCCTCGTCGAGTTCGCGACCGCGCCCGCACCCACTGAACCCGTGTCGACCGATTCGGAACTAACCTCGGGCAACGACGAAGACGAAGACGACGACGGACAAGACGAGGAACGCGAAGCGGACGAGTACGTGCCCGAGTCGAGACCAACGCCGACGCCGTCACGAGCGGCCGCCGCCGCCATCGTCGCCGAGGACGAATCGACGTTCTTGCGGCTGTTGATCAAACTCGAAGAGGACGAGCGCATGAAGGCGGTCCAACCGAAAGCGGGATGGATCTTGGACGAGCTCGAGGCCGAACTCGGAAACGAAGAGGTCGCGAGGTGGAGGAGGAAACGACCGTCGATCGCGAGTCAGGACGAGGAACTGCGGAAGAAGAACGACGAGAAGCGGCTCGCGGCGAAGAAACGCCAGGAGGCGATCATGCAGCAGTTCGCGAAAGCGCAATCGGCCTTCTTGGAAAGCGTCGAGGATGACGAGGACGATGAGGACGACGACGTCGAGGACGAGTATCGAGACGCAAATTTGGTTGATCAGGACGACGAATGCGCTGATGGCGAAGTCAAGATGGCCGGCGGCGACGAAGCGACACCGCGACCCAAGATCGATTTCGGCTCGTGCATCGTCTGTCAAGACGAACTCGAAAGTTCCAAAGCGTTCGGCATTCTCGGTCTCGTACAGGGGAGCAACCTCGTGCGTCTTTCGCCGACTGGAACCGACAACGTCGCGTTCCAACAAGAGATCTTGTCGACACCGGCGAGTCTCGACCGCGACGCGTCACCACTTCGTCCGTTCGGAATCGCGTCGGAAAAGACCCGAGTGCACTCGTTTGACGAGTCGGGAGACGGCATTGCTCGAGGTTTCCCTCAAAATCAAAAGTCTGGGTTCCACGCTTCATCGTGCGGCCACCTCATGCACCTCGCGTGCTTCGAAACCTACTGTGGCTCTCTCGCGACCCGACACCGCCAGCAGCCGACCCGGTGTCATCCGGAAACGATCGAGCGGAGGGAGTTTGTCTGCCCGTTGTGCAAGAGCCTCGGAAACGTCCTCCTGCCCGCGACGACCGACGCGCTGGCGTTCCACCCTCATCTCGGTTCTCTCGACTCTCGCTCTCTCGCGGATTGGGCCGATCCCGCGGCGAATCCCGTACCCTCGAGCTCGGAGGAAGACGCTCGACTCGATGAGCAAACTCTCGCTCGCGTCGATCGACTTCAAGTTTTGAACGACCTCGACCAGTCTGTCCTTTTCAAACCCTGGCGAGTCTCGCTCGCGCTTCCGACCGTCCTCTTGGAGCACTTTGGAGACCGCGAAGGACTCATGATCGCTCGACTCTTGCAAGTGGTATCTGCACTCAAGAGCGAGATCGGAGGACCCGGTGGAGGAGCGATTACGACGCTCACCCAGGACCTGATCGGGTACACGCTCGCGACTATGGAAATCGCGTCGAGAGGTACGCCGGACCCCGCGTGGAAGGTTGGCGAGTCGAGTCTGCGACTCGTCCAGAGTCTCTTCTCTACGATGCAGCACGTAATCGAAGCAATGTCCCCCTCGCTCGACGACTCGCGCCGTGTCGCCGGGATTGCCATTCGACAACGACTCGGAGGTCTCTTCGCGCAGGGCACAAAGTTTGAGCACGTCGAGTTCACCCGATTCGACCCGCTCGGTACCGTCATCGAAGCCGCCGCTTGCACTCCTTCAATGTTCTACCACGTCGTGGCTGTGTCATTCTACACATTTCTCGCTCAGGCCCTCGTAGGAGTGTTTCGACTGTTTCACCAATCGTCGACACTCGCAGAGTGGACAGGCGATCTCGAGTCTGGCGAAGCGGGATTGTACGTCTCGCTCGCCAAAGTACGACAATTCTTCGATTCTCCCGCCCTGTTCGACCCCAACTCGGCCGCGTTCGACGTGACGCTCGGGAAGCACCTGTACGCCCAAGTCCTCCCTTTCCTTCGCCGGTCGGCGATCGTCGCGCGCATCACTTTTGGCGAACCTGGCGCCGCGTCGGACGACGCCGATCGCGAAGGTCTCACCGAATTTGAACGACTCGTTGCGCTGTTGCGCATCCCTCACCCCTCGGAGGTTCTCTCGAACCAAGACGGGGGCGGCGCGACGGCGAGTTCGACGACGACGTCGCTCCTGCGCGGGCACCTTGCGGCGTGCGCTCGATCGGCGACGTCGTTTCTCGACGGGTTCGACCTCGTGTCGACCGTCGACAAGCTGATCAACTCTTCGGCGCCCGAACTCGAGCACCCGACCATCTACGAACTCCTCGGACTCCCTCGCCACCTCGACACGCTCCTCGCGTCCGTCCTCGATCGCGAGTGTGCGCGGTGCGAGCAGTCACCGGAGAACCCGGCCTTGTGCCTATTGTGTGGAGAGTTGGTGTGTTGCCAGAGCTTCTGCTGCATGGCTGGAGAGGACGACGCTCAACACGGCGAATGTAATGAACACATGTGGACGTAAGCCCCCCTTCCCCCCCCCCCCTTTTTTTTTTTTCCTCCTTCCACGGTTTCCCAACGAGGTTTTTCGTTCTCAACTGACCTTTTTGTTTCCCTGAAACCTCAATTTACCGAAAACAGGTGCGGAGGTTCGATCGGAATCTTCTTTCTCGTCAAACGCAACGTCATCTTGTACCTCCATACCGACAAGGGCACGTTCACCCACCCGCCTTACCTCGATTCGCACGGGGAAGTCGACAATGGTCGAACGTGAGCTTTTCATTTCTTTTCTTTTCTTTTTCAGTGTTTCGCTTGACACTGCTCTCTCCTTTTTCCGCCGGAACTGACTTTTTTTTCTTTATTCTTTCCTCCTTCTCCTTCGAAACCCCCATTCCCCACCGGGCCACCCCTTCCCTTGCAAACCTCATTTCGAACATGACCCCATGACGACTCTTTTCGCTCGACTGTTGCGTTTTCCCCCAAAAACCTCTACCCGAAAAAGAAGTCGCACTCGGTCCGTGTTTCCTCAGTACCTCCACCCAGGGCGGTACGACGAGGTGAGAAGGGTGTGGTTGACCAACGGAGTGCCGACGCTCGTCGCGAGAAAGTTGGATGCGACGACCGACCACGGAGGCTGGACGACTATGTGAAGTTGCCCCAAACCCCCCACCCCCCACCCCGCGGGGGGAGGAGAAGGGTAGAAGGGGGGTTTTTACTTCTTCTCGTCTATTGTATGAACCTAGTGTGTTTGTGTGCTGTGTGTACGCCCGTATTTGTGTGTGTTTCGACCTCTTTTTTCGCATAAGTATCGTCGCGCGCCCCTTTTTGTTTCCGTCTCTTGCAACGGCTCTTTTTGAAAATGTGAGTTGGAAAGAGGGACCGGGCGGGATGTGTGAAGTAGGAGAAATTTCACAAGACAAAAGAGAACACCAAACTGAAAACAGACAGAGCTCGGGGCTCTACGGGGCACGAGGCTTTGCGAGATTTGAACCGAATTATTCTATCTACAGAGATTCAAAAGCAACACAGATTCTCATCTTCCTCGAGATCGCACCCAATCTACTAAATTGAGTTTTAGACTATCGTCGCAAACAATCTATCACCCGAATCTCCCAACCCGGGTACGACGAGTCCCTTGTCGCTCAATTCTTGGTCGATACCACCGACGTAGACGTCCAACCCGGGGTAAGCTTCCTTGACGCGCGCGAGTCCCGGTTCCGAACCGAGGATCGACAAGAGTTTAATGTTTTCAATCGCGAGTCCCCAATCGAGCTATGTATTTTCGTAGTATTTGAACGTGAGTTAGGGGGTGGGGGGGGGGAACGAAAGAACGCAAAAAAGGAAGGGGGAAAGAAAACGCACGAGCATGGAAATGGCAGCGATTGCGGTTCCTCCCGTCGCGATCAGAGGGTCGAGGAGGTAGAGCGTGTCGACGTTTGGAGTTTTAGGGAGTTTCTCTGGATTCGGCCCGACCCAAAGGGGAGGGGAGGGGAGGGGGGGGAAAACAAAGACAGGTTTTCAGAAAACCGCCAGTTAGGAACGAGACACTCCTTGGGAGGTTCGGGGACCGGAAAAACACTCACGGTAGTATTCGACGGGTTGGAGACTGACAGCTTCTCGGAACAGACCGAGGTAGTGTACCGAAGCCGAAGGGAACAAATCGAGGAGAGCTGTTGCAAACAGGGTTACATTTTGAGCTTTTTTTCAAGACGTCGAACACCTCGAACCTTCGTGGATTGACGACGACTCACCTTCGGTCATTCCAATTCCGGCTCGAAGGATGGGAGACACTCCGATTCGGTGTGCGAGTTTGTGTCCCGTGTAGGAAGCGACGGGGGATTCGAGCTGAAGAATACAACAGAAGAAGAAAACTCCCAGAGTCAGGCTCGCGTGTTTTTTTATTTATTTTCTTCGCCGAGCTAGTGGTGGGGAAAGGGCGCTCACGTTGGGTACAGCTTCGAGTTTGAGATTCCTACTCGCCTCGATCGCGAGGAGGGTCGAGATCTCCTTGACGAGACCCCGGAACCGACTCGACGACGTGCGCTGGTCTCGAAGTTCGGAAAGCTTGGTTACGACTAGGGGGTGCGAAACGAGGTTGACGCTCATCGTTGCTCACTGCGGGTTAACGAGCCGAGGAGAAGGCGAGGGGAAGGAGGGGGGGGGGGGGTTCGGATCGAGTAGTGGGGAAGGGGGCCGCGGCGGCCGATACGTAGACGGTTTCGAATCAGGTGCTGTCGTGGCATGCACAAGGGCGCACAAGACGAGACTCACGGAATGGACGTGTGGATGATGGAGGAGCGAGAAGGTTGAGCGCGCGTCGTGTCGAGTTGGCCTCAGTCGAGGCGTGGCAGATTGAGCCGATAGCCGCGCGGCCGAGTTCGGCCGATCCGACCCCCTCGTTCTTCTCGCCGGCTCCACTGGTCGATCCATCCGACGTGCTTATCGACTCTTTTCAGTAAGTAGATACTGTAGTCAGGAATCAAGCAGAGCGAAGTTGACCGAAACGAGGCAGTCTCGAGCTTTTTTCTTTTTCGTTGTCGGAGCTCACTGTAGTCGCCAGACGCGCGCTCTCCGTTCCGTTCCCGTGTGGCACGTCCGTCATTCTTAAAGTTCCAATTCCATATCCATGTCATCTTGCCGTTCGTCCACAAGATCATCCGCCTCGATCCTCTCGCTCTCCCTTCGGAACTCTCGGAACTCTTCCTCCCTTTTCCTCTCCCTCTGCTCCCTCGTCGCGTCGTCGAACAAACTCGCTTCCATCGCGCCTGCGGTCGCTGTTCTCTTCGACTCGTCCTCCCGTTCGACCTCGTGCGACGAGGGGACGAGTTGACCCAAACTAGGCGGCGGCTGGTACAAGATCAACGCGCCCCCTTCCTGACCTCGTCTACCCCTCGCCGTCGTCGTCGACGCGCCGCCATGAGCGAGCACGAGCGCTCTAGGTAACCCGCTCGAGATGAGCGAATTGAGTTTGAACCTCTCGAGTTCGTCTCGTTCCGATTCCGTCTGTCCCCTCCCGCCGTCAACACCGCCATCATCACCATCGTCGTCGTCATCTGAGAGGGATGCGACGTAGATCCGGTGACGGTCGAGGTCCCACGTCGACTCGACGGGCCGAGTCGTCATTTCGACTTCTTGGCCAAGTTGGTCGTCATCGGCTGACACGCCGCCACGAGAGTGAGTTACCGGTGACGCGCTTCGAGGAGGAGGAGGAGGAGGAGGCGGGGTAGCGAACGTTTGAGCTCGAGTAGGAGGAGGGACAAGGGTCGCGTCGAGGGACTGGGCGGCTTTCGGGAGGGGAGCAAAGTGGGGAGGCGAACTAGGCGCAAAGGCGGGGTACGGGTGAGCGGGGAGGAAATCGGGCGAGGTCGGGGGCACGGCCGGGAACGGGAACGCAGGGTACGTCGGAGACGTGAGCGGAGGCGTCGCGGTCGTCGTCGTCGGTCGAGTCGCTGCCAACGCAGGCGGAACGAACAGGGTCGAGGTCGAGTTTGATGGAATGGGCGAGTAGTTGAGCGAGAGTCGGCTGAAGGCGTCGTGATCGGGTGCGAGGCGTCTCCGTTTCGACTTTGTCGGACCGTCGTCGTCGGCTTGACGGTGGTCGAGCTCGGGTCGAGCGAGCGGGCGAGCGGGAATGCGAGATGGAGCGGGAGCGGGCGAGGTTGCGAGGGATTCGGCTTGGGGCACCTCCTGAATGATCTCGAGCGGATGCAGGTGCGGATGCGGGTGCGGGTGCGAGTCTGGCGCGGGCGCGAGTGGGGACGCCTGGAGCGCGGGAGAGAGCGGCTCAGACGGGCTGTTGTGCGGCGGTCCCGGTGACGCGCTCGAACTGTGTGCGCGCTTGAGGCGGGGGCGAGCGATCCCGGCGGTGAACCACCCAGAAGGCGAACTCGGAACCAAAGTCGAACAAGGCGGGGAGGATTCCACCGCGGGCGGGAGCGGCAGCGAGTATGGCACCGTCGAGGGCGTCTGGTTCATCCTCGAGTCGAGTCGGAGAGTAGAGCAGGTGCAGAGCGACGGTGCAATGACGGTGGTCGTCTGACCAGAGACCGCTTCAAGGCGGCGCGGCCGAGTGATGAAATCTCGGACTCGGACTTTCCAGAATTTTCCGCGGCCGGCAATCTAGCGTCTTGCTTCTCGAACAAGTCTGACCGTGCGACTGTCAGTTGAAATATATTAGGGCGGATCAGAGATCACGAGTGGATAGTTGACAAATAATCTTGCCCGACTCGACGTCGTTGCGCGATTCAACTCTCCACCTCACGACTCTCTCGATTCACGACTCGGGCGGCGAGGGATGGCCAAACGCAAGAACACTCCAACACGACCGCGGGGTACGAGCCGACAGCGTGACGAGGGCGAGGGCGAGGGCGAGGCGTCTCCACCTTCATCTCCTTCGCTTTCAACCGGCGATACCGGCACAGAGACGGAAGCCGAAAACGAGATCGAGACCGAGGAGGACGATTCGTTCATGGACGCAGATGCAGACGGGCCCTCGACTGCGACCAACTCGGACACGGAACGCGAACTTGAACGACCCCACACGCCGCACTCGCCATCGACCCCGACGCGCTCCCGGTCCCCCGCGCCTCTGCCCGCTCCGACCCACGCGACTCCGACTTCGACGTATGAGAAACCCAAGCGCCCGTTCTCGCTCTCTTCCGAACCCGACACTCCAACCGTTCCTTCGTCGTCGTCAGACTCGCCTCAGACTCCACCCCCGAAACAGAAACCTCCTTCCTCGACGCCCGGCCAGGCTCCCGTCGTCGTCCCAATCAGTCCGAGCCTGACGCAGCAGGTCTGGCGCAACTCGATGGGACTGCCCCCCTCGCCGGTCACGGTTTCGACCCCGCACGGCGCGACCACGAGCAAACTCGTCGACGTCAACCTGTCGGACCCTGCCGCGAAACCGTCCCGGATCTCCACCGCGCTCACCTTTGACGACAGTCCCGACGACGGCACCGGCGGCGACGACGACGACACGACCGACGTCGCTACCTCGCCCACGGCAACGAGTCATTATAAGTCGGACGCGATCACGGCCGCGTTTGCACGCGTGCGGGAACAATCCGAGAACGCGCCACCGAGCGTCGGAGATGACGGCGACGAGCAAGTCGTCGACTGGGACTTTTGGGGTCGGGTCATGAGTGATTACGAAGAAGTCGCGAGAACCCAACGCAAGTTTTCGGGGTTTTCCCCCCTTTGCCATTCCTGCGAGCTTGTGACCGTACTGACTAGCTTTGGTTGTCGATTTTACGCTCGTCACGTAGCGCGAGAGTTGAGCAAGGCGATTCAGAGAGGGATCCCACAGAGTTTGAGGGGTATGACTTGGCAACTCATGGCGTGAGTCGCTGTATTTCTCGCTCTCTCCTTTTCTCTTCGACCTCGTGATACAGCCAAAGAGTCTGCTGGCTGACAACAGGGGCTTTTCTCGCGCGTCGTTCTCAGAGCTGCGAAAGACCCGACGCTCGAGATGGTCTACCAGGAATTGCTCGCCCAAACTTCGAGTCACGAGAAATCAATCTCGAGAGACTTGTCGAGGACGTTCCCGAAACATGAATATTTCATGGACGAGGCCGGAGTCGGTCAAGAAAATTTGCGAGTCGCAATGTTTCCCTGGAACGGTTTCTGCTCGGACAGAAAAAGCTGATTCGTAAGGTTGCGTGCGGGAACCAGGTTCAACGTCGTCAAGGCTTACTCTCTGTATGACGAGGAGGTGGGGTACACTCAGGGACTCCAGTTCATCGTTGGACCCCTGTTGCTCAACGTATGTTACGAATCCCAGCCGTACTCGCACCCTTGCGATCGCGAGATCCTGACCTCACCTGTCCGTGCCTTCTCTTGATGGGGCGCCCTGCCAGATGCCCGACGAAGAAACGTTCTGCGTTCTCGTGCGACTCATGAAGTCGTACGATCTCCGGTCGCACTACACGCCAAACATGCCCGGACTTCAGCTCCGGTTGTTCCAATTCGACCGGTTGGTCGAAGAGTTGCTCCCGGGCGTATTCTTGCACATGTTGCGACAGGGTGTCAAGAGTAGCATGTACGCCTCTCAGTGGTTTTTGACTCTGTTCGGGTGCGTCGTCGCTTTTCAAACCCCTCGTTCCCGTCTTTCTCCTGCAGCCATTAATGGAGCGAGCCGATCCTCTTTCTTGTTCTTCTTGTTTCGTCGGAGGAGAAATCTAGGTATCGATTCCCGTTAGAACTCGTTTCGGCAGTCTTCGACCTCGTGTTCGCCGAAGGCGTAGAAGCAATCTTCAGGTTCGCGATCGCACTGATCAAGAGGAACGAGGACGTCTTGCTCAAGCTCGAGTTTGAAGACTTGATCGAGTTCCTCAAGAATGGTTTGTTCGAGGTTTACGCCGTATGTTTTTTTCTTCTTCCTCTCCCTGTTCAAACAACTCGCCTTTCCCCCACCGCCCTCTCACCCTTTGTCATTGACTGACGGGAAAAAATGCACTCGGGCGGTTGCGACCCATCATCCAGCCAACGCGGGAAGAAAAGGAGAAGAACGACAAGGCACCGTATCGAGTGAGAGACTTTGTCCGCGAAGCCCTCCAAGTCCGAATCACTCCGATGATGCTCGTAAGCGGGTTTTGTTTGTTTGTTTGCGTTCACCTCCCATACCCCCACAACCCCCCTTTCCTTCTCTATCTCTCCCTTTACGCGATGCAGAACAGGCGAGGAATAACGAGGATTCGAATTTTATTGACTCTCTGCCTTTGCTTCCCGTCCCTCCTCCACCATCCGGAAATCCGACTCAAAATTACAGGATCAATTTGGGGAAGAATGGTCGACGCTCCTCGCGGCCCAGACGGCGCACACGGCAGAACTCGACGCGCTCCGGAAAGCAAACTTGCACCTGAGCGTCCAAGTGAGGCAACTCGAGACGAGCCTGAGCCAGATCAACCTCGAACACTGCGAGTTGGTCAAGCAAGTCGTAAAGGCGAGGTTGGAACGCGAAGAACTTGAAGATGAATTGGTTAAATGTGAGTGTTCCCTTCCCCCGCCCCCGCCCCCCCCCTTTTCCATTCGGGCCTCGCTTTTTTGTCTCTCTTCCCGTCGTCGGAAAGAAAAAAGAAAAAAATGAGAAAACGAACCCCGGTCGTTCCTCCTTCCTTCCTCCTCCTCCAGACAAGATCGCGTTCGCGAATGCAGAGTTCAAAGCGGCGAGTGATCGAGCGTCAATGTCGCCCCTGTCGTTGAGGCGTCAGTCCGAAATGTCCATCTCGAGTACGACTTCGACAGATTCTTCCTCCAACAACCAACCTACGCAGTCGGGCTACAACAACAGTAGCAGCAATAACAACAACAACAACACGGGAGGAGGAGGAGGAGGAGGAGGATCTTCGGGAGGTTTTGCAAAACGGTGGGGTGAACGAGGGAACAGTTATAGCTCTCAGATGAGCAGCAAGAGTGGGAGCACGGGATACTGAACGAGTTAGGTGGCGGAGCGGTCCGGGGGGGGGGAGGGGGCGCGGCACGAAGAGAGGGTACTTGGCCGCTCCATCCTTTCTACGGGGGGTTCTTTTGTCTATTATTTTTTTGCCTACAACGTTCTTCTCTCTTTTGATACCGGAAACCCCCCCCCCGACCTTTTCTCCGTGTCATTCGAGGATGTTGATCGAAGATCGAGTTGAAAAGTTTGTAGTGTACAGACCTATTCGAGGGAGAGAGCAAAATGCGATAGATGTTTACAACAAAAAGATGAACAAGGAAAAATAACCGAAAAAATTGTGTCCAAACCCCAAACCCCCTCCTTTTTTTTTTTGCTTCCACGGGTCAACGCAGGAACGGGGGAGGGGGGGGGGGGGGGGGGGGAAGGGGAGGGGAAGAGAGGGGAGAGAAGGTTACAACTTCCTGTACAGCCTGATTACGACCCTCGAGTTTTCCAACTTGACCTTGATCCCTTTCGTACCCGTACCTGTGCTCGTCGCACTTGCCCTACCGCTCGCATCGTCGTCGTGCTGTCGCTTTTCCCCTCCTCCTCCTCCTCCTCCTTGTTGTGGTGGTGGTGGTTGTTGTTGGTCGACCTCGCGATTGTAAACGTCTTCGGCGCCTTCGGGCATCCTGAACCACTTTGTTTCCTCACTCTTGACAATTTCCCACTGTCCTCCTGCTCCTCCCCCTGCTGCTCCCGCACTGCCACTGCCACACAAGGCGTGATCGAGGAGGGTCCCCAACGGGTAGGTGCGACCCGACGTGCCGATCGGGATGAGCGCGAGCGCGGCCGACTCGATTACGAGAAGGTGACAACCCTTAGGGGCCTGTTGGGTCAGGGTCGAGAGGAACCGGAGCGTCGCCGGGCGCGACTGGAGGAGGAGCTCGGTGATGGTGAAGAGGATCGTGACGAGTCGGAGGTTGGGCGACGCGAGATCGAGGTTCAAGTCGACTCGACGACGACGACGAGGTTCGGTCGGGGCAGTGGCAGTGGCAGCGGCAGTCGGTGTCGAGGACGAGGGAGCGGGATTGACAGAGTAGGACTCGAGGAGGTCGCCCTGAACGAAATCGAGGTGCATGGCCCCCTCCTGTTCACTCTCACCACCGGCGGCGGCGAGGGTCGGCCACGTTTGTTTCAACCCGCGGTCGACCTGGTCGACGAGTCGGGCCCAACTCCCTTGGTCGATCGCGCGCACGTGGACCGTCGGCCTCGCAAGTCGTTCGACGGCTCGTTTCGAACTCCCGAGGACCGAACCGAGCGCGAGGAGCTCTGCACCCGCGCCTGATCCAATCATGATGACCTCGCGTTGTTCGACGTTGACGTCCACCTCGCGCTCGGGCTCTGAGTCGTCGTCGTCGTTGTTGTCGCCCCTCTGGCGCCGGAGTTTGTCCCTGCGCTCTCGTGCGAGATGGGCGAGTTCCTCGTCTTGCTCGCTGTCGTCCCAGCCCAAGAGGTCTGCTACGCCGAGCTCGGTGAAGGCGCGCTCGTACAGGACGGCGCGCGCCGGGGTCCACCTCGCAAAGTAGACCTCGCGCCACCGTTCGCCCTCGTCCGTCTCGGTCCCGAACGCGGCGAGGTACTCTTTGTTGTACAGGAGCGATTTCACGTGTTGGAGCGTCGGCGTGAACTGGTGCGACCGGCGCAGGGTCGACGTCAGGCCCGACACGAGTTCGAGCAGCTGCGTCGTCGAGCGCTGCAGCGTGGGCGTCGTCGCCGTGCCCGTTCCCGACGATTTCGTGCGCGTGGACAGACCTTGCTTGGACCTAGTCGACTCGTCGCGGCTGTTGCAGAAGTAAACATTCTTTTTTGATCAACACCCCCGACCCTCCCTCTACCTCGGAAGCGCGACAGGAACGTACACGGCGAGTTGTTTGAACGTGTTGTTCAATTGTACCATCCTCGCTCGCAAAAGAAACGGTCGTAGGGCGGCAGGTTGGAAAACAGCAACAACCAAAAAAAAACGAGGTTGATTCAATTTCATCTACTTTCCGACTCGGTTGTCGACATGTCGGGTCGTTGATCGTCACAGCCGAGAGCGACGCTCGCCGCTAGCCAATCATCGACCATGTTGTCCCTGACCGCTTCTTCCCAGCTCGGAGGAAGGTCTCCCTCCCCATCTCCGTCTCGGCCCAGTACATGCGCATGTGCATCCTCCAAAGCTCGACGCTGCCGTCCGACGTGCGGCGCACAGTTCGACGGTACCGCCACCGCCGCCATCGCATCCGTCGAATCATTGGGATACGCCGGAGGATCAGGTGGCACGCAATGTCCCGCGCTGCTGATGTCCGTGCCATTTGCCGCGTAGACTCCGCCGAGGTTCCTCAGTCCCGCTTCCGCGTCGGTAAGGCAACGCTTTTCGTCCAAAGGTCCCACGTCGCGGCCGTCAATATCACGATCGTCGTACGCGGGTAAGTCCTCGGTCGTCGGGGTTCGAGGTCGACGACTCGAACCGCCGGGTGGGAATCCTCCTCTCGTCGGCAACAACGACGACGACGACGCAGGTGGCCCTGTCAGGTCGGGTTTCGTCGTTGCGTTCGTCGTCGAGGTCGGTGAACCAAACGCTTCGAGGTGGAGGGGCAACCCGGTCGACTTGAGCATGACAGAGTCGCCGTGTTTGGGTCCAAACTGGAACGTCGCCGTGAGATCGTACCGCACTTCGAGTTGACACGTCCGAACCGGTACCAGTCGTCGTCGTCGTCGTCGCTGTCGAGGTTCCGGATCCGATTCACCCTCGCCCTCTTCGTCTCGATCGTCGTCGTCGTCGATCGATTCCGGCGGCGGCGTTTCGATCGACAATTCGCCTCGAAACTCGAGCCACGTCGGTGTCGTCTCCTCGCGTTCGACGTTCTCGCCGCGGTGGTCCCCTCGCCATCGCACCTCGACGCAATCGTTCTCGCCGGTCCCAAACTCGTACCTTCGGTCGATGATGCCCGGCCGAGACCCGTGCAGGAGCGTCGTGTCTCCGAGCCCCCCAAGGAACGAACCTCCTGCGCCACCGTTTGAAGACTCGTCGGTTGGGTCGTCGTCGCGACATTTGCGATCGGTCGCTCGCGACGATGCCGAAGGATCGAAAGGGACGAGGCTAATCGTTCGCACCGACGTCTCTCTCCGGGCTGCTGGTGCGCCCAGTCGCGATGACTGGACTCGTCCTGCTCCTCCTCCTCCTCCGGGAGGATGATCGATTGTGGTGGTCGACTCTTCGAGGACGAAATGGACGTACGGCGACGCGAGCGAGACCGAGGCCGAAACGAGCGGGACCGAACTCGGAGCGTGATCGCCTAGCCACACGACTAGGGTGTACTTAAACGACGGAGACGAGCTCGTCGTCGTCGCCTTCGTCTTTGTCGGTTCGAGGACGAGTCTCGCACGCTTGACTTTTGCGACGAGTCCGATGTAGCGCGGTTCGACGAGTTCGACGACCGTGACTCGGCCGCCGCCGTGACGGTCGGTCGATTCTTGCGATATTGGATACGTTCGGTACGTCTCTTCCCGCGCGAGTGGAGGCGGCGACGGCGAATCGGGATCGAAGAGCGAGTCGGCGTTGACCCTAAAAGGTATCGAAAACCTAGTTTGTTTTCCCCCAAAGATGACAACAAAGAGGACAGACGAGAGAGGGGGGAAATTTGCACCGGTTTGGTCGTCAGCCCTCCCTCGGACGGACAACCTTCGTCAAAGCAAAGCTGTCGTATTATTTTTCGGAGACTGACCGTTGTGTCGTTGGTTTGTCCGCAAAAGGGTTCCATTTGGCTTTGCCTTTGCCTTTCGGGTCTCTCGACGCGTGGTACTTGCCTCTCACTTCGAGAGCGTACTCGATCTTGTTGCCCGCGTCGCGCGACGCCGATGCGTACGACGAAGGAAGATGCGTCAAGCCCAAAGGGCCGGTCGCGATCGAACCGCAGTCGCAGTTGTGGTACGTCGGCAACGTGAGCGACACCGAGAGCGTCTTGCGTCCTGTCGAGACCGCTGTTTGAGAGCTGTTGTCGACCGACTCGGCGCACGAGAGGAGCGATCGGTCAAACTTGAACGGAACCGAGACGAATTCGTGTCGATGTTTCTGGGGTTTTGTTTTGAGCTTCACATGAGCTCGAAAAGGAAGAGGGGGAAAGGGGGTGGGGGGGGCGCGACTCACAGATGCCACCTCGCTCGACCCGACGAGTCGAACCTCGAGGTCGACGAGGTTTATTTCCGGGAGCAACTCGCACGTGACTTGAATGCTCTCGCCTGGTACGAGCTCGACCCTCGACAGCGCTGGTGAAACGACGACGGCAACCCACGACTCTTGTCGCAGCTCGGTCGACTGATCCTGGAGGAAGACCGTGGCAAGACGGGGCGTGAGGACGGGCGGGATTGAGCACGGCGACGCCGAGTCGGGCTGGCTCACTGCGTCGAGTAGAGATCCATAGTCGCTCGGACTGGAGTCGACATGCCGTGGCGGAGAGGGCTCGAGCCGTTTCATCATTCGGAGCCGAACCAACGGGGTTTCGAGAGACAGAGCACGCGTCTGATGGCTGTCGTGAGAATGCGATGTGTGCCGAGTGCGTCAAGGTCCCGCAGGCGGGTCATGTAAAGAGGGAACAAAGAAAGTGCAGCCGGCCGCGCGCTGGGGGACCCCCACTTTCCCGTGCGAGCGTGCGTCTCGGCCGAAAAGCTGAACTCTCAAACATTCTCGCTACTCTCTCTCTCTCTCTCTCTCTCTCTCTCTCTGCCTGCCTCTCCCTCTTTCTTTCGATACATACACGAGACGACGGGGGGAAAACTGTGATTTTTGTATGATCTGTTTCACCCACCAAGACTCTTCAACAATGCTTCGAGGTTCTCATCGCTCATGTGCGCTTGCTCTCCTCCTCCGCCTAGTCCGCCTAGTCCACCACCTTGCGTCATCATTCCGTTCAACGAGTCAAAGTTGAACCCGGCCAAGCCGTCCGTCGGTCCCCCAGCGTGAGCACCACCACCACCACCACCACCACCACCACCCGCACCAAAAATCGAGAAATCGAGCCCTTCCAACCCGTTCATCGCATCTCCTCCTCCTCCTCCTCCTCCTCCTCCTCCTCCCCCGCCGGCACCACCGAGGGTCGAAAAGTCAAAATCGAAATTCGACGGCTCGAGCGCAGCAGCAGAAGAAGGAGGAAGAGGAGGAATCGGACGAGGCGGAGTCGCCGCTGTAGCGGTGGCGGTCGAACCGGAACCAGCGACCACGAGAGGACTGTCGTCTGTCGTCGTCGTCGTCGTCGTCGTCGTCGTCGTCGGGTTTGTCGTCGTCGTAGTGGTCGGGGTCGCCGTCGTCATCGCTGCGAGTCCCGCAATGGACGAGAAATCGAAGCCCGTCAGGTTCACGTCTGAGGCGGCGGCGGCAGGAGGGTTCGATTGCGATGTCGGGGCCGGTGTGGGTCGGACGGGATTCGATGCTGGTGATGGTTTCGTCAAACTCGACGACGGCGGCGGATGAGATCCGGTGCCTCCTCCTCCTCCTCCTCCTCCCCCAAAGAGATTCGCGATCTCGCCTGGTGTCCCCGTCCCGGCGGCGGCGGACGTGGCGGTAGTCAAAAAATCGTTCGGGTCGAACGGAGGCATGTTGAGCGACGTCAACAGGGCGTTGAGGTCTTGAGACGGGTCCGTTGGAGCGACCGCCGCCAAGCCCGACGTCGTGTTCGGCAGCGCGCTCGACACGGAGGAAGACAGGGGCAGGGCGAAGGGGAGCGGCTCCGAGGCGGTTCCGGGCACGGTCGGCGGCGTCGGGGACAGGGTGAGGTCGAGTTCGATCCGCTCGCCTTGCGCCGGCGCTGTGGACGCACGAGTCATCGAGACGTCGTCGTCGTCAAGCGTGATCGTTTCCGGGTCGTAGGAGAGGCCGGCGGCGGCAGTGATGCCATTTGGTAGGGCGGACGTGAGCGCGAGCGCGGGGTCCAAGGTCGAGGTCGAGGGCGAGGATGCGGTCGAAGTTGAAGGGAGAGTTTGAAATGACGCTTTCTGTGCGTCGCGTTCCAACGTGGCTATCGCTCGAGACTGGGCAGGACAGAGCGTCGACGAGTGAGCCTCGGCAAGAGCGACGGAAACAACGGAAATAAAGAGGAAGGCAAAACTGACTACTCGTTGCTCGAGCTCGTCACACACGGCGGCAAACTTGTCCATCTCGGTTCCGAGTTGAGCGATCATGCTCTGAGGCACGGTACCGTACTGTGCGGCGCCATGCCGGTGGAGGTGGGCCTTGAACGCGAGGATCCGAGAGAGCTCGAGACGAGTCGACTAGCAGGTACCCGGCGTTGCAAGAGGTGAGCTGCGAGCTTGAGGCACGCTGCAGTGCGGGCAGAGGGGACTAGTCACCTTGTAGGACGCCTCGAGCGCGTTGCGGACGTGCGCTGAGGGCGAAGGCGAACCAGACATCCAAGGCGGGGCGGGGCGGGGCGGGGCCGGACGGACGGGTCGTTCGCGAGTGAGCGTGGTCGTCGGATGGAACGTCGAGATGCAAAGGTCGAGGTCGAGACGCGAGACGCGAGACGTCGGAGGTCTCATCTCTCTCGATCTCACCCTCTCACCCTGCCATAAGCTACTTGCTCAATTGCTCTCCGCCTAGATCTAGGTCGCACACGCACCCGCGCTGCCTCGACCGACGGCTCGAGACTCGTCGGTGATGGTACTCACGAGAAGCGACTCGTCGTCGAGTGCGTGGTTCGTGCCGTCCACCGCGCTCGGCGACTCGCTCGACGGGGACCAGGTACGTAATCACTCTCACCCTCGACCTCACCCGAGAGTGTGACCCGACCCGCGTGACTGATCAACTCGCCGCCCCACACGCAAATACACGCATTCGAACAGCGACGAGTCCGGCACCTTCACTCGATCTCCCTGCGCAACCTGACCCTCGACTCGACTCTCGACTCGTTCCTGGCCCCCACGCCGGCCCCACCTCCAGTTCCAATTCCGACGCTCCTCTCGCACGCGCAACAGATCAACGAGGAACAGTCCGCCTCGTTCCCGTTTCCAGTACCCAGGGCCCGCTCGACTTCAAGGGCTTCCGCATGTTCCAACGGGACAACCACTTCGAACCTGACCGTCCGACAAGCTCCGAGACTGCCGCCCGATCCACCTCCCGCACCCTCCTCTTCGTCTTTTTCATCTTCGCCTGCTCTTCGCCCTCCGTCCTCGGTTCTCTTTGCTGCGAAAGAGTCGACGAGGCGCTCGGAAGCGTTGCGCCGTCGCCTCGTCGACAGTTTCATTTCGATCGAACTCGTCCCTCGCGACAACGACCGCGAGGAACCGGTCGTGCGCGACGCATCCCCGAGCAGCGTCTTCGAGCCCGGTCAGATCGGGAGGCACCGGAGCGCGACGACCACAACGATGACCGGAGGACCCGTCGGGGGGACGACCTCAAAGTTGACCCTCTCGCGCAGCGGCTCGTCGACTTCGCTTTCGCCAACGCCGTCGCCAGCAGCAGCGTGGTCGTGGTCGTCGAGGAGGCCCCTCCCGAGACGCCGCACCGTCTCTTCAAGCTTCGTTCCGACGACCGTCATTACGAACCCTGGTGGTGGTGGTCTTCGAGCGGAACCAGGCGCTCGTTTATCGACGTCCACGCCCACGCCAAGTCCGTTTTTCGTCTCGACGCCCGCGATAGAGCAAGTCAACCCACGGTTCTTGATCGATCAGACCACTTTTATCGTCCCTGCCCGAAACGCCCGGACCGGCCGCGACGACGACGAGTCACGACCGGCTCGACGGCTCCCGGACGATGCAGAGATCGGTTCGTGGGTTGGGTTGAGAGAGACGAGGGTGCGCGTGCGCGTGTTCGCGCGGCCGAGGTTCGAAGAACGGGTTCGCGCCCGGGACGCACGGGAGCGGGAACGGCGTCGCGCGACAACGACGTGGCAAAGACTCGACGAGGAGGAGGAGCAGCAGCCGGGCAAGGGGAAACGGAAAGCTGAACGCCCGACGGACAACGTCGATAGTTCTTCCGCCGCTGCAGGCGATGATAAAGATGAAGAAACCGGCTGGAGAGTCGTTACAGAGTGGGACGTCGATTTGTCGAGTCTAGTCAGTCTCGGTCGAGATGTGAGCTTTCCTCCTCTCTCTCTCTTTCACTTTCAGTACCCGGGCCGGACCTCGGGGTTTTACTCCCTTTTTTTTTTTTTTTTTTTTTGCATAACTGTATGAGAACGAGCTGACAGCGATTTTTGAGGGATGGCCTCTCAGCCGACCTTGTTCCCTTGCCTCCCACCGAATACGGTGCTCTTCACGATCGCGACGCCTTCGAGTCCCTTTTCGTTCTCGCCCGCGTCTCGCTCACCTTCGACCGCCGCTGCCGCCGCGGACCGCAGCGCATCGTCATCGTCCACTACGGCATCGTCGTCACTTCCGAGCGAGCTCGAGTACTTCACGGCCCCGCTCGACATTCTCCTCGCGCACCACGAACGGACCCGACGACGAAGACGACAACGTTCTATCTCTCCCGGCGGCGGCTCGACGTCGTCGTCTCGACGATGGACGAGGACCCTCTCGTCGTCTACTGTCGTTCGACCGAGCTACTCTGACGACGAAGACCACCTGACCCCGGGTTTCGGTAGCGGTCGAGGGTCGGATCGTTCATCGGACGACGAATGGGACGGAGATGTCCACCACGACGATGATGATGATGACGACAAAGACGACGATGACGATGACGACGACGTGATCAGAGGCGGGAACGCCTCGGATCCGGGCGTGTCATCAGGTATGGCTCGGCGGCACCCTTCACGAGCAGGGCGACGACGACGACGAGGAGGAGGCGGAGGAGGAGGAGGAGGCCGAGGCGGGCGCAAGAGGAACGACAGTATCTTGAGGGAGCGGATCCGGGTCGAAGAGGACAAGCGGAGACGGATCGAACTCCTCGAACGGAGCCGGAGGGAGACGAGAATGGTCGAGCTCGCGACGGCCGAGGTCGTTAAGCGATTGTGGGTCGGAGAGCGCGAGATTGAGCGCGTCCGCCTCGAGAAGAGGAACATTGCAGATCGCCTCGACGAGATGGTGAGAACCGGAGGAGTGACAGAACTGAGTAGGGACTGCGAGGAACGGGAGGATCGAGTCTCCGATTTGGCCGGCGTGAAAGACGCGGTCGAGGACGACGTCGGTCACCTCGAACGCAAGTTGCAAAAGACGCGTGACGCGCTCGCCTTGCGCCGGAATCGACTCGAAAGAGCGCGACGGTTGGACCAACAGAATCTCGACGACTTGCGGCAGCTCGAACGCCAGCTCGACGGAACAGAGTCAGTCCCGACGAAAACGCTCAAAAACATTCTTGCCGCCCTCCCCCCCTCCCCCGAACGATCGTCCAACTGATGCCCCATCGGAACAATCCCAGACGCACAGTTGCCGAAACACAGGCGGCCATAGCCTCCCGCCGGACAAACATTGTCACGCTCCTGTCTCACCTGTTCCCGATCGAGCCAGTCCTCGCATGCGCTTCCGACCCGTCTCCTCCTCCGCTCTTGTTCTCGATCTTGTCCCTCGCACTGCCCAACTCTACCTACCCGCCTTCCTACTCTGACGACCTCGTGTCCTCGGCGCTCGGTCACGCGGCTCAACTGACGCTTGCGCTCGCGGCGTACCTCCAAGTGCCGCTGTGCTACCCGCTCATCTGGCGCGCGAGTCGGAGCGTCGTCAAAGACGAGATCAGCATGATGAAGGGACCGAGGGTGTTCCCCCTCTATGGCAAAGGGGTCGACCAGTACCGGTTCGACTATGGCGTTTTCTTGCTAAACAAGAACATCGAACAAGTGAGCGAGAAAAGGAAACCTCTTTCTCTGTCTCTCTCTCTCTCTCTTTATCCCATTGACCCCAGTCTTGCCGGCGTGCGCGCGCACCCCCTCCTCCGACCGTATTAAGCTCATGTACAGCCAGGGTTTGACGGTCCTCGACCTGAGAAACACGTTGCCGAACCTCAAGACGCTCGTCCTGAGTCTCTCGCACGGCGAGTGGACCGAAGATTATACAAACGCGTCTCTCGAACCCGAAGGCGTCTTTGCGACGCGGTCCGAGGGCGAAGGCGGCGACGACGGGGACGAGGCCGAGCCTCGATCCGTCGACTCGCGACGACGCGAGGTCGTCGTCGCGCGCGCAGACGGCGACGTTGCAAATGGCGAAAGCGGGACCGAGCGAGAGGACGAGGAGAACTCGTCTGCCTCGACGACGACAACGAGCTCGCGAGGGGACTACGGGGGTTCGACGCCGGAGACGTCGATCGAGTCGCTCCCGCCCCGCCCCGCCGCGGTCGAGCTCGACGACTCTGCGGTCGCGTCCTCGACGACGACGACGACGACGACTGGCAGGTCACGGTCTTCGTCAATGGCGTCGGCCGCATCGACGATTCGGCAGCACCCGACCCGGTCCGGTTCTCCGTCCACGCCGCCGCCGCCGTCGTCGACGCAAGGAGGGGCGAAACCTCGTCGTGCGAGCGGCGGAGGCCCTCGGCGAGGGACGGAGAAGCACGGTCGCGCCGGACCTGACCCGTCTTCGTCTGCGTCGGCGACCCTCGACGACATGAACGCAGCAGCAGACTCGACCGCGGCCGACTCGTCCAAGAACGTCGAGGTCAAGGTCGTGGTCGACCAGAAGCGAATGCGGAAAGAGTCTGGAAGTAGAGGAGGAGGAGGAGGTGGTGGTGGTGGTGGGTCGTGGTTCACGAACTCGGTGTGGTCTGCCGTTGCGGGCAAGGGTGGAGCGAGAGAACACTCGCGGCGAGCAGACGCAGTGCTGCAGACGAGTGCGGACAGAGTTAATGGAGAGGAAGCTACGGAATAATCAGTGTCATAACATAGATTTGCGTGTCGTTGTCCCGCGTATAAAGTAGTCAATACAGATTCAATTAATGATGATGATGATGAGACGCGCGCGCGGAGCACCATCGACGGTCGCGACCAGCCGTGCTCGCTTGTACGCCTCACTCTCGATGGACATACCCTCGGCGTACAACTCGCCAGCGAACTCGCACCCACCGACGCCGCTCCCGTCGCAACCGGGCACGACGAACCCTTCGCCCTCGACTTCGGTTTCGACGTCGCTCATCACCAAGCCCGCGTTGCCTCACGCGTTCGCGCGCACCCGGAGGAGGGTCCCCGCGAGCGGCTTGTCGGACCGGACCAGGAGAGCGCTCGATGGCATCCGGTCGTTCCTCAAAAGCAAGAGTTGCTACGACATCCTGCCCGAGAGCTTCAGGTTGATCGTACTCGACAACAAGCTCGCCATCACCAAGAGTCTCCAGGCGCTCGTCACGAACGGTGTCGTCTCTGCCCCGCTGTACGACTCGACCACGCAACGGTTCGCGGGCATGTTTACCCTCGCCGACGTCGTTCACCTCATTCAGTATTACTACCTCACCGCGAACGAATACGACAACGTCGTCGCAGAAGTCGAAGCGTTCCAACTCGGCAGCCTGCGCAGTGAGTCTCCGCCGTCGGTCACCTCGGCGAGACCGCATCGATTCGCTAAACCGAGCTTCCTCTCTCGTTCGAGCAGAGATCGAGCAAGCGATAGATGTTCCCCCGCCTCCGACAATATCCGTTCACCCTGATCAACCACTGTCAGATGCATGCGCTGCGCTCGTGCGTACTCATGCCCGGCGCTTGCCTCTTGTCGACAAAGACGATCAAACTGGCAAGGAGACAATCGTCAGCGTTCTCACCCAGTATCGAGTTCTCAAATTCATCGCCATCAACGTGCGCGCTTCCTCGTCACAATTCCATGCGAGGTTCAAGACTCGGCTGATGCCTTCAAGTTGATTCGTGTAGTGTGCCCACGACTGCGCGAGGCTCGATCAATCAATCGGTTCATTAGGGATCGGCACCTACGCAGCTTGGTACGAGCCTCCGACTCACGCGACCAAGTCGACTGCGTCTCCTTCGTCAAACTCGCCCGAGCCTACGTCCCCGACTTCACCCCAAGCCGACGACGCGAAGTCGCCCGAGTCAGTCCTTGCCGGTCCCGACTCGCTTCCGGACGATCCTTCTGCGGCGTCGTCACGATCTCGAACGAGTTCACGTGACGAAGACGAGCGGCAGCAGGGCCGAGATCCGCGGATAGTGACGGACTCGCCCGCGGGGCCGCCGCCGTCGCATGATTCTGGCGCCGACACACCGACGACCGCTCGCCGACCTGAGTTCCCGCTCTCGTCCTCGCCCGAAAAAGAGTACCACGAGCAGACGGCGTCGGGACCGAACCCTTCGTCGTCGATGGGCGTCTCTGACCGGTTCTTCCCGCTCTCGACCGCGACGATGAAGACGAGCGTTTTTGACGTCGTGCACATCTTCTCCGAACGCGGGATTAGCGCCGTCCCGATCGTCGACGAAGACGGCATCGTGTTGAACATGTACGAAACGGTTGACATCGTCGTAAGCTTCCCCTCCCCCCTCGGCCTTGACAGTTGCGTGATCGCTACCGGAATCGCTTACACGCTTCGCTCGTTCTCGGCCGGGTGGACCTTGGGGTTCCCTTAGGACCTCGTGCGACAAAACGCGTACCAAGTGCTCGACTCGACGATCGAGGACGCGTTCAACCAACGCTCGCCCGACTTTACGGGCGTCATGACGTGCACGCCCAACGACACGCTCTCGTCCGTCTTGACGTACGTGCGCGAGCGGAGGTGCCACCGCTTCGTCATTGTCGAACCCGAGGACGTCCCGGCCGGGATCGACGGCAGGCCGGCGCGCAAGAAGGGCAGTTTGGTCGGCATCTTGAGTCTGAGCGACATGCTGAGGTTCCTCGTCGGTCACGAGAACCTCAAAGGGATGGAAGTACCAGGCTTGGGTACGATACCCCTCCTCCCCCTCTTCACCTTACTCTTCCGTTTCTCTCTCTGTGACAAATGACGGGATTATCGACTTGCCAACACCTGTTTTTCTCTTTTCTCCAATAGGTGTTCACGGACTGCGAGGGGTTTCGAACCCGGCGCATCACCTCGGCCAAGGCCACCACCCGTCTTCGGCGCTCGAGACGGACGTCGACTTGACGGACGCCGCTTCGTCCGCGGGCGGGTCAAAGATGGGCTCGCGCCGGGGGTCGGAAGCGACGGTCGATTCGAGTTTCAGCATCGACGGCGTCGTCACGTCGTCGTCGTCCGGTGCGGCGCCCCCAAACTCGAACTACTTGGTCGGTTCGCAACCGAGTCAATCGGTGCCCGGACCGAGCGAGGGAGGGTTGCAAGATGTTATTGAAGGTCAAGCGGTACCGTGAATTGGGCCCCCCCCCCCCCGACATAAAATATTTTTCTCCCCACTATACAGTACCCACCCACCCACCGTGCGCTTTTTCTCGCTCTGTTCGTTTTCGCCCCTCGAGTCCAGCCCCCCCTGTTGTCCTTTTTGTTTCTGTTCTGTCTCGTGACGCAATGATATCAAGACGTTTGCCCTTTTGTATGTGTCGTTGGGGCGTGGTCCTAGCCACCAGTTGATCCAGGTACGAGAAGTGGCATTGTGGCTTTGCGAGTGCGTTCCGAGCACAGACTTATTCCCAAAAAAAAATGAGAGACGTGCGGACCTTCAACGGTCCACGTTCGGCAAATGGGTGATCCGTCTAGTGAGATAAGCAGAGTGGCTGTGTTCCCGAACGCACAAGCGTGACGAAAGCGTTCAACTGCATTTTTTGTTTTTGTTTTTCCCTTCGCGTCGAACATGCGAGGTCGACAAGCCAGAATCCATGGTCGATGTAGCCGGTGGGAACTTTCTTGACGAATCGAACGTCGGCACGTCGGACCACAAGTACCTTTCGACGATAGATATGGCTTGGACACTTTGAACATCCGAAGCGCTTCGAAAAGCAAAAAAAAATTGAGTCGGTTTCCGCTTCGTGGTCGTGATCAGGGACGCGTCAGGAAATTCGGACTCTGGGAAGCTGGGCAGAAGAAGCTCAAGTCGACCTAAGGAGACTCGGGGCAGTCTTTTTGTGCAACGAGTCTTGCGGATTCATGTTTGATCGATTTGCCACAAAAACTGTCCAAACCTGCCAGTGGTTTCAACTTGTTGCTATTGTTTTGCGCTCTTCTCTAGAAGTTCGATGACTTCAGCAAGATGGCGCGAGTTCTCGATATACCCTTTTGCGAAGACCGGTTGTGATTCTTGGTGCCCGCCAAAAGGTGGAGCTTGTCCGTTGCAAAAGTTCGAATCAACCCGTTCGGGGTTCTAGCTAGATGTACCGACAAATTCATGCTCAACCCACAAGTGCGAGGAGAGGATGAATCTGGCTCCAGGAATTGTCAAAAGTGGAGCTGGCAAAAAGAAAACGGATGACACAAATGTGCTTTCCCCTGCGCACTGTCGCATACAACGTGTATGTTCGGATAGATGTTCGGGCCCGTTCCGATCAACTTTGGTGGTTCCAGAGGCTTGCTTCCCTGACCTTTTTTCGCACTTAGCGCGCGCCAGATCATTATGTGACCTTGCCATAAAAGACGGTCGAAGTGACCAGTGGTTCAGGCTTCACGCATATCTTGGGTGTGACCCCAGAAGCCGGCAAGTTTGAGAAATGTCTCGTCTCATAATCCTACCGAAAACCTAGTTCCAACTCAGCTCGAGAAAACCGAGACGACGTGAAATTTTTCCATCGACCTGCCTACTCTGAGCTGTCCATCAGTTCCTGGGACCGTCTCACCTCTACCAAATATGCCATGATCCCCTCTACCTCGTCCCTCGACTCCCTCGACAGCTTCCCAACAAACTCGACGACGCTCGCTTCTTTCATACCCAAGAAGCTGTGAAACGCTTTCCCGTCATAGTTCTTCCAATTGACGCCTTTCCATTCAGCCCCTAGCAACAGGCTCCCTCCGAGCGTGTTGATCCACACGAGCGCAGTCAAGAGTTCGGCCGAGAGGTGGAGCGACAGTTTCGCCGGAGGTTCGCGCGGCGGTGCGAGCGACGCGAGCGTCGAAGGCGAGTAGGCCGCGAGGGTCGCCGTGACGGTCGCCGAGAGGAGTTGTTGCGTCGTCCATTGGCGCGAGGCGGGACAGTGCAAGATGAGGTGAGTGAGGGAAGCGGTGATTGGAAAAAGAGGGGAAGGGGACAACGTCGGAGGGAGACGGAGGAGGTACAGATAGAGCGAGTAACGGGTCTCGGATGGGAGAGACAAGAGTGAATTTTGATTGGAAAGGAGGGGAAAGTTCCGCGGCAGGTAGGAAGTGAATGGAAGGATCGCGACAGAAGTCGGAGTCATCGCTTCTCCTCGACGGCAGTACTCGATGATCGAACTCGTCGGTGAATCGATGCCAACGACGTGGTCGAGAATCGAGTAGATCACTTGCCGCAGAGGTCGACCGAGGTAGATGACGGGCGATTTGAACTCGGGCATCTCGAGGGGACCTTGGAGGCAGACAGTGCGGTGTTTGAGAACGTGGACGAGGAACGACGAGAGTCGCGAGCACTTGTACGCTGAACAGTAGAGTATCCGCGACAAAGCTTGTGGAGGAGAATCGGCCGATCGTGGATTGAGCGGGAAGGAAGGGGAAGGATTCGTAAGTGGGAGGAGTCGGTAAGAATAAGCCGACGAGGCGAGTTTCGTGATGATCTCGGGATCTTTCGATGGTTTTGAGAGCAAGGAAGGGAGTACGGCGAAAATGACATCTTGGATCTGAGGTAGAGTCGCGGCTGGAAGAAGGGAGAATCGAGAGAGGGCCTTGGCGATCCGAGTGATCTCCTGAGGTTCCACGCGGCCCGGAAAATGTCGCTTCTTCGGGAGACAAATCTCCGGAGCGTAATCAACAAGGTCGTTACCTATGAGAGCTCCGAGGATGGGTAGATGCGAAGGTGGGAGATGGAGGAATTTCGCGAATTGCTCGTGATCGTGAACCAAGAACTGCATTCGCGGGGGTTCTCCCTCCGATATCCGTTCCAGTCGAGGATCATTGGTAGAACCGTATCCAATCGAGTGCAGCGGGACGTAGCCTCGACACCGTGCGTTGAACACGAGGTAGTCGGAATCGTTCGAGACGACGTAACCGTTCCTCCTCTGAGCGAGTTCGGCCGTCGGCGAGTCACCTTCGCCTTCGGCACAGCTGCTCGCTACTCCAAGCTCCTCGAGAACGGAAGAAACGACTTGATGCGTGAATGGCGGCAACCGCGAAGCGGCCTTTTTGAGCGGACCTTGCCGCCTCGCTCCGTCTCCCGACTTCATGTAGGTGATTGTGCGAGCAAGAGATTGCGAAGATCGACCGATGACGGTCGGAAGTTTCGCCGCATCGAAGGGGCCTACGACAGTGGACAGAGAAGGACAAATCCGTGCAAGATGTCGATCAGCACTCGCAGCCAATCGACAGGCATCGATGGAGCTGAATCCGAGACTGACCGTCCCACACGAATTCGGGTTCGAGACCGCACGCTCTCCACCAGAGGATGTACCTTTAGTCGACAGGGGTCCGTCAGGCTGTGAGCGATTTGAAACGAAACAAGTTGACGATCGCCGTGCTCACCTCTTGACAATCTCGTACAGTTCGACATAGTTGCCGCCCCTGAGGGGATCGAGGAGCCCGACGTGGTAGATGAGAGCTAGTCCATCGATGACGAAAGGGATTCGGATCGGTTGCGAGTCGGAGGAGTGAGGCGGTGTCGGATCTGCGAGGGGTGGGAGTACGACTGTGCTCGCAAGCGAGGGCTGTTTGCTTATAAATCCGGTCAAGCCATGGACTCCCATGGGCGAGCGAGTGGCGCGGTCGAGACAAACCCCAAACTTCAAGTTTCAACTTGCGACGAACGCTCCGCGTCGCCTCCTTGCTTCTCCCTCATCGCGCCTTTTCGACTCGCAAAGCGTCACGAGACTCCTACGTACGTATATTATCATATCACCGCGAATGTATCGGCTTGTTCGACTTCCCGCGCTCGGCATTGCCCCTCATCTCGAATCGAACGATGCCGACTGTCTTGCGATAAGATGACCCGGAACGCCGTCCGAGCTAAAGCATGGCAGCCCAGCGTAGCATCAGAGACGGAACCCGGCAGCGCGAAAGCCCATCAACGACGGGACTCGCGCCGTTGAGTCGCAGGAAAGCGGGGACGCATTGCTCGCCTCGCACCATCCTAGCAGCCTTCAGCAGGACCCACGCTGACGCCTTCGCACCTTACCGTTCGACAGATCATGCCGCCTCCCCGAAGAAAACACCCCATTCGGAAACCTCCCCCTCCTAAACCCGCCTCCTCTCTACGCACTGCGGCCGCTTCATCCTCTGCTCCTTCGGCTGCAGCGCTTCGGGAAGCGAACGAAGCAGCACGGATGCAGAACTCTGTCATTGCCGAACAGATCATGAACTCTGACGCGCCTCAAGCCGTGAAGAACTTTGTCACGAGGCCGGATTATAAGGCGGACATTCGAGCGTGTGAGTTCTTGTTCCTTGTCATCCTCCTCGCGCCGCGGACTCAACTTATTCACGACGAGTTGATTCAGGGAACGAGGTATACGAGGCGTATTTGGCTCACCTTTGGGGTCCAGATTCGACAACAAAACGGATCGACCTCAACAAAGTCTCAGAGTACGACTCTTGGTAAGTTCCGGTCGTCCTGCATCTTGAACCACGCTGAGGCTGACAAGATGTCGCTGGCACAGGGTGAGCCCGCCGGCGATCCTGAACCGGGAGAATAAGAGAAGGAACGTTCGTGATTACGCTGGCAAACTCGCTCAAATCGTCTTGCACAACGAGCTCAAGCAAGACTCTCTGCTGGCCAAGTGGAAAAACCTGTCGACAGAGCAACGAGAGGACGAGTTTTTCGCTTCGCTCAAGACCATGACCGACAACGGAAACGAAGCGTCCCAGACACGAAACGAGTGAGCCTGCGCCATTTCCGGCGCGCTCGCTCCTGAGCGCACCACAAGCTAAACACCTCGTAATCACGCGCCAGGGTACCCGAGATCACACTGGCCGGAATGACTTCGAACGGAGGACAAGGCTTTGTCGATCTCGTCAACCACTTTGTCGATAACTTCAAGAAGAACTTGACGGACAGCTCGTGGGACATTTACCAACCTCTCAGGAACGAGACGTACGACCGTATCTACATGTTGAACCAGGGCGAAGACGATGCACCGTTACCGAAAGGAATTCGGGCTTTCCAAGGCGAGTCTTCACGTTCCTTGTCCTCCCTGTATTCTCCGCAAGAACTAACGTCGTGCTACATTCGGCGATGGCAGAGGAAATGCAGCTTGACCGTCACCTTTACATGATTCTCTTCGCGATCGGAATCCTCCTCAAGCTGAACGGTATCAAGATGAAGTTCACTCAGCCAGCAAAGGACGACGACGAGGAAGAAGAACAAGCAACAGAAGACGAGGGAGCCGACTCGCTCGACGTCGCGAACAAGCTGACTCTCGGGGACAAGGGATCGACGCCGGACTTGAAATCACGACAAAACATGGCCAACGTCAAGCAACACCCTCTCACGGCCGGTCTCCTCCAACAACTTTCGGACTTCACCCCCGACACGTTTTACAACATTTACTACACGTCGCCTTCGACCGGCGAGGCGAAGAAGCAACCGCTCAAGTTTAGTTCGAATCGAGACGCGATCAAGTCTTTCCTCCCGATCCGGAACGCGGCGATTCAAGCGAGGGACGACCGCGCGTGTGGTTTGCTGTGCGCCATCTTGATCGAAGGGTGCGTCGACGATTACGCCGGGGGCGAAGTGACGGAAGAAATGGTTGCGAATCAAATGAAGACGGATTTCGGCTGGACCGACGAGCAGCTGAGTTGAGTTCCAAAACCAAAAATCCTCCTCCTCATGACCCATATCCCCTGTTCCCCGTGCGCCGAGTTCGACACTGACTCAATTGACCTCACTTTTCGTATCTAGACGAGCTCGTACCTCCCGAGTACGTTCTCGTTCAACTCGACGTAGTTCCCGATCTGCCAGAGGTGGTGCAAAAGGCGGAGGCGTCGGGAGAGAAAGCTATCAAGGACAAGGGAGAAGGGTGCGCGAAGGAAGATTGTGGTCACGAGCACCAGCATTGATGCAGGACCGTGCCGTAAATATCGCATTGCATCGATTCGCGTAGCTTGGGCCTAGAACGGAACCCCTTTCTCGACTGAAGACGAGAGCACGTGAATATCATTTCGCTTCATAGAGAGGTTCAAAGCGTCAGTGCGAACCCAGACCACAAGCTGCGTCGACCGTTTTTTTTTTTGGCGCGTTCGTTTGCAAGCCTCAGTGACAGGTCTCAAAAACACACCCGAAAAAAATATTGTACTCCCTCGTCTTCGCGCACCAAAAACAACGAGGAAGCGTGCGCGTGGTCATGCGGTAGTACCGTGTTCCGTTGGCCTTCTCCGCCAGAGTTCCGGTTTGGGAATCGGCTCACGCATCTGAACTCACGGACGTCGATGTTCGCTCGAAGTTTTTAAGCTACACGAGTCGAGCTTGGATGCTAGGCTTTTTTCTTCTGAATTTTTGCTTGGTGAGGGCTGTGACCTGCCTGGACTGAACGCTCATGACGCCATTTATTCTACCTGCTCGCACTTGTGGTTTGATCGCGACACAGCAGAAAAAGGAAACAGTCCCAACAAGTGAGCTCGACCAAAATTTTTGGCTCAACTGAGTCTTGTACAGACTTAGCTGGACACGATCAAAACATATTCCGCTTCATTGCGTGCGACGCCCTGTTTGCCTCCACGCGCTCTGGATCGCGGGAACAGTGGCGACATGCCCCTATACGTGCCGTTGTCGATTTGCTCATATCTTTTCTTTTTCGGTCTTGCCTTCGACGCTTCGAGTTCGGCTCTCAGCCAAATCTGGTATTCGGACCGACTTGTGGATGACGGACGATACCAAGCTTGATGAGATGCGGATTACAACAATGAACTCTAAAAGAACCCCTTCTTCCCCTTTCGTCTAGTTTCTCGAACTCCTTCATGTGATTTTACCGCGCCTCGCGCGTTGATACAACTCGCCTCACTCGAGGTCCCAAGGTAGTTTACCTGGGTACACCCGATCGCCCTTGTCGGGACAATACTCTAACAGTTCTCTCAACTCCGGAGCTGTCGGCGCAACGCGAGAAAAATGGAAACGATGTATCAGAACGGGGAGGGGTAAGCCTCGAGAGTCAGAGAGAGAAAGAGAAAAAGAGAGAGCGATGGAAGCGTACCAGATGAATGATAACCATGAAACCTTCTATACGGGTTCCTCGTCTTCCTCTTGTCGCCCAAAAACTCGTGACACCCGTACAAGTCGGCTTCGAACGGTCGGTACCCATTCTCGAGTTCTCCCTCATAGTCTCGAGTCGTGTCGCCCTCGTTGTCGATCCCGACGTACGCGAACGCCGTCGTCGGCCACCGGATCGCGCGACGGTGGAGCGACGTGAACCGCGCAGCTTTCATGCCGTACCCGACGATCGTGACTTTTTGTTTTGTTTTTTTGTGACCCAAGCCAAACCCATCACGATTAGTCTCTGGGGGGGAGGGGTTGAACAGCGACGGGGGAAAAGGGTTCACGAGGAACGTACTGTAAGATGGATAGTGCTCGGTGAATCTACTCAAGCCAATGCAATCGAGTGTATCTCGTCAATAAAAACCCGTCGGTAACGTCGAGGCACGTGGATCTCGCTACACGGGGCCTGCAGGCCTCTCTCGCGCGCGCCTCTTTGGTTCGGGGCGTGAGGGTAGAGGAAGCTAAGCGGGAAAGGCTCACTCTTTGAACCTGGCGATCGAAAAGATGAGGTTCTGAAAACTATCCATGGCGTGATCCTCGGTCGCAACGCGGTCAAACTCGCGCGTGGCAGACAGTTTTCGGTCCTTGTCCGACATGAACTGGGAGAAGACGTTGCCAAACTTTGCGAGTCGGAGGTACGAGAGCGCTTCGGTCAGGGTCGAATCGGGTCGGGTTTGACCCCTGATGCGCGCGAAACGAACGTGGGAAAGACCTGGGTTCAGCAAAGGCTTGCCGCATCTCGTGAATGAGATTGATGACGGGGTGCATAGGCATACCCGGAGAACACGAGGAGAGCCTTGGGATCTTGTACAGCAATCTCAGCTCTGTAGGGTGTTTTTTTTTTTTGCGTCAGAGGTGGATTCAGACGTAGGTCGTTCGGATACAACAAGGCGGAACGGACCCTTTCGTGATGTGCTTGAGATAAGTCTTGACATGGTGACCGTCCTTTTGAAAGTCTTGCAAGATCCAATCCTTGTCCGCAGTCGAGTGGGAAGCGTCGCATCCTTGCCAGATTGCATGACCTGGAATCTGAGCACAGGGGAAGACGGACTCGGTAAGCTGGTAGCGACGAGTACGAAGCCAGGAACGGCGTACCATGACCAAATGGTCGAGGTCCGAGTGCGCCGGGTTGAGCGTCGCTTGGAGGGAGCGTGGGACGGGAGCAACATGGTAATGCGTAGTCGGGAGCTGCTTGACGCGGAACACGAGCTCGTGAGCGTGCGGACAGATGCCTGAGACGAGACGAGGACTGACAAAGGGGGCGACGAGGTCCTTGGCGTTGAAGTAGAGGCTCACGAGGCAGACGCACGCCAAGAGGGACACGGCGAGGTTGGTCGTCCTCGCGCGCTGGGTCAAGAGTCTCGTGCCGTTGCCGCACCAGGTGAACGAGGTACGGAGGCGGTACTTTGACGCCGAGTCGCTCGACGAGTCGAGCGGCGAGCGGCTCGAAGGGGTCGACACGGGGAACGGGAGGGACGACATGCGGACGCGATCGGAGGGTTCACAGGGACACGCAGAGCGAACAAAACATGGGCGGCGAGCGAGAGGCGAGAGGGACGAGATGAAAGTTGATCAAGAGTTCTCGCACCCGAACGACGCGCCTCCTCTCCCTCCTCCTCCCCGTCGCTCGCGCCCTCGCTTCCCGCCGTGTACCCTTGCCCCGCCGCGGATCGAGAATGGACTCTTCAAGTGAACCGGGTGTCGGTACAGCGAGCGAGGGGGCACGCCGGGAGCGCCCCCCACCTTCGACCTCGTCAATCTCGACCTCGGCAACCGTCTACGGAGTCGCGCTCGTCGGGTTCGATCACGCACTCGGTCCGACCGTCGAATTCCTCTACCCGCCGAGCCTCGACTCCCACGCCGAGCTCAAGGACGGACTCCCGTTCCTTGCCCTACCCGACGGCGCTCATGCGGTACGCTCCGACTCGCTCGACCCGCGTACATTACCCACTTGGCTGACTGAGTGATCGAGTCGGCCGAGATAGCGAGACGAGGACTACACCTATTTTCATCTGCACCTCCCAAACCTCCTCTCTTCGACCTCGTCTACTGATTCCCCCTTTCCCTCCGACGCCGAGTCTTCCTCTATCGCTCACTCGGCATCGAATTTGACTTCGACGTCAACATCACCGACAAAGAAGACGGCCGCAACAGCCGCGGTACGAGGCATAGAGCTCAACGAGACGGTCTTTGGAATTTCGTGCAACCGTCAAATTATGGCTCACGAGCTGCTGAACAAGGGCAAAGACGTCACGAGGAGTACCGTTCAGAAAGCAATCGTCGTCCTTGCTTCAAAGGTATGGCCCCCCCCCCCCCCTCCCCTTCGGTGATTCCTCGGACCTGATCCATCGCCAAAATTCGGCGAAATCCCGCCCCCAGCCAATCTTTGGACCTCTGCGAGACAAACTCGGAGTCATCACGCGGTCCTTTTTCGCCCAACGCGACTTTGACGACAAGTCGATCCTGATCGACCTGTACCAAAGTTTTCAGCAAATGTCGACGCTAGACCCGGCTCGGATCTCCGGGGCGAGTACGGGGAGCGGAAAAGACGAGTACTCGGAGCGGGGGAAGGAAAAACGTCGGTCGATTTTGGGAGACCGACAAGACAGTCAGGAAGAAGAAGGGATCTACATGGGTACAGCATTGCCGGTCCACTCTCTCTCCCTTTCCAATCTCTCCGACCCACCCTGTGGGCGGTCTATTTCATCACACGGAAAACTCGAGGCTGAAAAATGTGCGTTCCGTATCCAGGTACATTCCTGCGCGAGTTGGTGCACAAATTCCGCTTCAAGACTCTGATGCTGCTCAAACTGTTGATGCTCCAGCGGAGGGTACGTTTCTGTTTGCCCCCTCTCGCTCGCGGGTCAAATGCGCCAAGAGGAGCGCGGGCTGACTGAAACGGACCCCCGAGGGCGGGTTTTGTGTTTCCTCGCGGTTTTTGCAGGTTCTGTTCTACAGCACGACGACGACGGTCGAACAACTGTGTACTTTCCAGTACTCGCTTGTCGCGCTCATACCGGGTGCGCAATTCTCCCCGCGCTCTCGAGTGATTCATTGCTGCCCTCAGGTCTGATCTTCCCCCGACCGATTCGAAACCCGTTCAGCACTTCTCACTTCGTTACAAGATGCCGCTTCTCCCGCGCTCTCGAACCGATTAGGGTCACTCGAGAAACCGACGAGTCTCAGGACGAGTGACAAAGGTTCGCTCATCCGTTACCTCGGCTTGCCTCTCGAGATCTTTGGCGAGGTATATATCTCCGTTTCTCGCTCCTTTCTTTTCTTCTCTGAGAATTCGAGGAACCTCTCGTTGACATATGAGGGTTTTTGATCCTTGCTGAACGATGGAAACCCAAAACAACAACGTAAAAAGGGGTCATTCTTCCAACCGTACTTGCCGCTGCAACAGATTGAAATGTTGACGCGGTCGAAGACGTACCTCGTCGGGACGACAAATTCGATCATTCAACAACAGCGCGACTGCAACATTGACGTCGTGGTCAACGTGAGTTTTTTTCTTTCTTTTTTTTTTCCCTTCTTTCCCTTTTCATATCGCGTCGCGTCTTCCTTTCTGTCTCTCTTTCTTCAACTTGACCGGGGCCTCGTCTACTGTGTAGCTCGACACGACAACGCTCCAAGTCCTGAACCCGGCCCTGACGCCGTTGATCACGCTGACCCCGGCGGACCGGAAATGGATGGACGTCCTCGTCACGACGGTCGACCAAAGTTGGAACTCGCACGACCCGACCCGGCCCGAAGGCCTCGGGTGGGTCGGGAGCGAAGACTTTTTGCGCGGCAAGTTTGAAGAGTACGTCTGCTCGCTGTTGGCGTGCGTCAAGTTTGGCGACTACCTCGACGCGCGCGGCGGTAACGGCCAGGGTGACATGCTGTTGTCCGCGCCTGGTGAGCTCGAAACCATTTTTCGTTAGAGCTTGATCCACCTTGCTCTGTCGAGAAAGCTTTCTGATGGGGTTTTTTTTTCTTCTTCTTTTCTTTCCCGACATCCCCCCTGACCTCTTTTGATCGATTGGACGCATGGGGGAAAAAAAAAAACAGAGTTGGAGAGTTACAACCCTGGCAGTTTCAACGAGCTGTTCATCAAGGCATTTCGCCAAACGCGCGCGTTCGCGGCGTGGGACCGGCACACGGACGAAGTCATTTTCGACCTCGTCGAACCGAAACACCCGATGGAGGGCAAGACGAACCCGTTCGAGGACGTCGGGATCCGCCTCGTGTCGGGATTGCACGAGCACCTGCACCTGCCCGAAAATTTGTTGTCGCAGGCGGGCGAGCGGTTGAACCCGACTCGAGACGCCATGATGAGGGGGTTCCAAACTGGGAGCGAAGGGATTTGGGGAGCCGTCAAGTGGGCGAGGGACGAGGCGGGCAAGCGGCAGAAGGAACTCGACGAGTCGCACCACAACGGCGACAAGGAGTTTACGCTCGCCGCGGTCGGGGTCGACGTGGCGCAGAAAGGCGCCGCGACCGTCGCGGCCGGATTGGGCGGCCTGTGGGGCAAGGCGAGGAACTCGACCCTGTTCGGTTCCGGTTCGACCTCGACGACCCCGTCGCCTTCGACCTCGGCGTCTCCGAATCCGAACCCAAACTCTACAGCGCCGTCGCCGCCGCCGCCGACGACGACGACGCGGGCGAGACCGACCTCGGTTATGGGCGGAGGAGGAGGACGAGGGATCGAGAGACCTCCTTCGCCGACACTGTCGATCGTTTCGACGGCTTCGTCGACGAAATCCACTTCGGCTCTCGTCACCGTGCAAGCCCAACTCCACCAGCAGCAGCAGCAGCAAGGGTCGTCTCTGACGACGCCCCCGACGAGTTCGACCTCGACGTTCCTCCAGACGACGACTTCGCCCGTGCCTTCGCCGCGCGGGTTAAGACCCCTCTCGACTGCGGTTGCGGCCGTGCCCGCGAGCCCTTCGACTTCTCCTTCTGACACGAGATCATCGTCTTCCGCCACAACGACGACGACGACGACGAACTCGATGAACGGGGGCACTACACCGACGACCTCATCGGCGGGAGGAGGAGGAGGAGGGGGGTTCGCATCATTCTTCGGCGGGATTCGCAAGTCTTTCGTCGAGTCTGGACAAACACCGCCACCGCCACCACCACCACCGACGACGACGACGACGACGACGACGGGCTCTCGAGGTCCTGTCACATCATCATCATCAACAACAACATCATCGACGACGCCGACGACGCGAGGTTTGGCGTTGCCATCGGCTTTGACGGCTTCGTTGAGCGGTTGGACTTCTCAATCACGGACAGGAGGCGGAGGGGGATCGAGAGTCACGCAGCAGGGGCAAGCAAGTTCCCAAACCGGCTGCGACGCGGCGACGGCGACGGCGATCCGAGGACGAACGAACGACGAGGAACGGCCGCAACGGCAAACGTTGCAGGACGATGACGACGACGACGACGAGTCGGGCGCGGCGGTCGAAGTGACAGAGATGGATCCCGAGACGGGACGAAAAGTCGTCGTGTTGAGAGTGAGGGACCTCGACCAGGAGCGCAAGGACCGAGACGAAGTGCGCAGGATCAAGGTCGACGAGGCGAGGCAGAGGTTGGAAGGGATCTAAGACGGGTTTCTACTACCCCCCCCACTTGCCCCGTTCTCGTTATTTGAAAGCATTATAGCAATCTTTTCGAATCAGTCTCTCTCGGTGTCTCTGGTTTCAATCTCGAGCTTCGAGTTCTCGTGTGGGTTTTTCGTTTTGTCATATAGTGGCGTCTACGCCGTCGTGCCGTGTTTCGTGTTCGCCGGCGCCACGCTCGTCTTGTGCCTCGACGGCCGTTGCGAGTTCCCACGGTTTCCTCTGAATCTCGTGCGTGCTCTCGGTCGGGGCCTCGTCGGCGAGTTTGTCGGGTACGTCCTTGATGCCGGGGATCGGGGCGCCCGTTTGAATCAAGTGGGCGAGGTGCGAGAAGGAGAGCGGGTAAGGGGGTTCGTCGCCCGATGCTGCTGCTGCTGCTGCTGTCGTCGTCGTCGTCGTTGTCGTCACCGAGGGAGGTGCGAGAGGGGAAGACGGTTGATCGGCCGCTTGCCTGACCGGGATGCGAAACCTCGAGTTCAACCGGCCGGTCGGGGGGTTCGGAATTATAGTAGTGTGGGGCGGGGGAGAGGAAAACGCACGTGGACGAGAGGTAGAACTCGTGGGCGCGGTCCGTCACTTGCTGGATCTCTTCGGAGCTCGCTTGGCGCGCGTAGTACGGCGCCAAGATTGCAGACAGTCCCGACTAGCGAGAGAGAAAGCGTGTGAGTCGGCACCGTCGCCGGCACGAGAACGCGGGGACGAAAAGCGGCGACTGACGAGGAATACGGGATCACTTATCGTCGTGACCGGCGTATAGGAGCCATGCGTAGTCGAGCTCATTGCAAGTGTCGAGGTGATGCGATGCGATGCGATGAATCATTGAACTTCCTTCAGTATTCGATCAACCGGTTGGTTTCCCTCTCCACCTGGGTGACGATGACGATCCCGCCTCCGCGAGAGATTCTCTCTGCCATCCGCTCGAGCTGTCAAGCGGCGTCCCTCCCGGTTCGTCAATCAAATCTCTCTCTCTCTCTCTCGCTTGATCTCTCCTCACCTCGCATCGTCCCGAGGTAGGTCGACCCTCACGCGATTGATGCGTTTATTTCGTCCGTCTCCGAGTCCGAGTGGGACGCGCTCTCGGTCCAGCACGGCGTGCGACTGCCGCTCCGATTCGATTCGAGTCGAGACGAACTCAACCTCGTTGCGTCCGTCTCCCCTCTCGTCTCCTCTATGCGTCTGTCTCCTGACGACGTCACAGGACTATCGGGTTGCTCAATTTCCTCTCGGGGTACCGCACCGAGCTCCACCGCTTGACCGGTCGCGGCGCGTACCAGACCGTCCTCGCGCTCGTCCTCGCGGCGTACCTCTCGTCGTCCGACTCGGACTCGGAATCGATCCTCTCGGCCGAGGGCATGTCCTCGGCGACCGTCACTCAGGTCGCCGCACTCGCCCAAATCACGACCCACCGAGAATCGGACCACCCGACCCTCGGGCCCGCGGTCAAGGTCGGGACCAAGGACCCAGACGCGTTCGAGATCCTCGAGCTCGTCGTCGCCGTGCTCAACCAGACGGGACGCACGCTCCTAGAGCTGAACGACAAGGACCTCGGGACGTGGGTCGAGCGAGAGTTGTGCAGAACCCAAGGCGACGTGGGTGAAATGGTTCACTCTGTGCGTTGCTCCCCTTCTCGTCCATCTCGCGGTACGCACAAAGGACGCTCATCGTTTCGCCATCGAGCGACACAAAGATGGCGACAACGTTCCCAGCGTTCAGAGACGTCCAAACTCTCGAAGACGGAACCGAGGTGTACTTGTTCAAGAAGGCCCTGTGGACCCTGCATGCCATTCACGCGAGGTTCGCCCCGTCGCAATCGACTTCGGAACCGGCTAGTCCTCCCACGTCGTTCCCTGTCCCGACCCGGGTCGACGAGTGGCCAATCTTTGCCGACAATGTCCTGCCGAGTACGCCTTGTTTTTTGCACTTCCCCCCTTCCTTCATTTTCCCCTCTCTCGTGCTCGTTCCCTCTCTCACCGGGAGTAACGACTGATTGACCTGTTTACGATTCCGCTCCGCGTGCTCGGGGGGAGGGCAGGCATGTTCTTGCACTACAAAATCATCTCTACGCCTGGTCCGCTCTCGACGACTCGTTCGTCACCTCCGAATTTGCCTTCGCCGACGGTCCTGCGCGCGTCGGCAGTGCACGCGGCTCGACTGGTCGTCGAACGCGCGCACGAGCTTGCGCAGACGGGCGGGGCCGACCGCGCATGGTTGCACCGATGGACCGAAGTCGGACTCGATGGGTACTTGTGGAGCCTCGCGAAAGAAGGTACGAGGCGGCAAGACGTTGCGAGGGTCGTCCAAGAGAAGGGGACGGTGTACTATTAGAAACTCGCCTCCATATGAATCAGAGGTTACATAGAAAAGTTTGAACAGTGAGATTTACAGGGTTGACGGTTGACCCCGCCAAGCCATGTTGAGCCAACATGCGTTGCACAACCCGCGGTACGTGTTGCCGGTGGGACCGCGCACGGCGACGCACTTTGCCCACTCGGTCAACCCGTTGACGAGCAACCGGCACGCGCACCTGACGCGGCTGTACTCGATCGTGGTTCACCTCGTCTCGCTCGCGCCGAGCCGAGCGACGTCGACGAGGCTCTTGCGCGCGTGGAGGGCCCTCGCCGGGTGCAAAGAGGTGCACCTCGGCGTCTTGTGGACCCTCGGCACGGCCGTTATCGAACGCGTCCGCCTCGGGAACGACCAAGACGACGACGACGACGACGAGGACGAGGAACGCGACCGGCGCAAGGCCGACTGGCTCAAGTTTGTCCAAGAGGGTCAGATTGACAAGGTCGACAAGTTCAACGAATACATCCTCGCGCTCGTCGCGGCGGGGAATGCCCGATTCGCGCTCGATGAATTGGAGTCGTCCGTCTTTGAGATTTTTTTCCGTCTCTTTCTTCCCTTCACTTCACTTTTTTCACCCCACTCACGCATTCTTTCTTCTCGCTCCGGCCCCCTCTACGCTTCGTGGTGCAGATACTTGGACAACCAACCGTATCACGATTCCATCACGCTCAACACGCTCTCGGCTCTCCTCTCGCTCTTGCTCGCTCAGCCGGGCCCGAACCTTGTCCCTTCCCGTACCTCCCTCTCTGCCTCTTCAGATGACGAGGACGAAGACGAGGAACTCGAGGACCGCAGGGCGGCAAGGAACCACAGCGGAAGACCGGGGAAACGAGTCAAAGTGACGGAACAATCCGCACCAGGTGAGTTACTGCATTCCGGGACTCGTGGCGTACCTGGTTAGCTGACCGAGCAAGCACTTCTCTCCTCCTCTCCGCGTAGATGACGAACTCCTCTCGTTCCTCCAGACGCTCGCGCAGCATTCTCCCGCGCTCTTCTCGAATGCAAAGGAACGATTCAAACGCGCGGCACAACTTGCCGAACGCGAGTACAAAGAATCGCACGACGAGGACAGCGACGTCTCTGGACGTTCAAGCGAGGATGAGGCTACGAGGTGGCTGGATCTCGTATGCTCTTTTTTCCCCGCTACTGTCTGCAATCCCCCGCCCTCGCTGACGTTCGCCTCACGTCGAGTATAGATCAATCGCTCAGAGAAGGCGGCCCTGCGAGCCGGATCACCACCGTTCTGACCGTCGTTTCCCGACTCGATTGATTCCGTCGCGTCATGTTGTCGTAACATCACTTTTTCTCTCTCTCTCGATCCACTCGGCTCTTGGCGACCAGATCTGCTTCGCGCCCTTCCGTGCTCATCGCTCGCTACTCGTGCTCCCTACCCCGCTCCCCGGACCCCCTCCCCTCCAACCCCCGTACCCTTCGGCTACATCGAAGCTCTGCCCTACGAAACCCGCCTTTTTCCCACGGGGAAAATTGTCGAGGCGTTCATTGAGGTGATCGAGTCAAACTGAAGCCAAAACCAAAACCCTCCCGTATCCTCCCAACCCCCTGTCACCGAGAACCGTCCTTACACCACAATCGGTTCTCGAGGGGGGATCTTTCAAAAAAAGAAAGACAACAGGGGACTCGACATTCTCTCTCTCTCTCTCTCTCTCTCTCTCTGTCTTGAGCGCTCGCTCGAAATTCGTAGTAGCAGCTTCGACCCTCCTCTTCCGACGTCAACGGAAACCGAGTTGGGGTTCAAAGCCGTCCCTACGAATCTCGAGCGAGCGCCTTCCTCTCTCTCTCTCTCTCCCTTTCTCTCCCCCTCTTTCCTCCCTTCTTCCCACTCTCCCCCCCTCTCTCCCCCCTCTCTCCCGCCTCCATCCTTATCTCGAACTCGTCTAAAAACAATTTTTACAACACGAGCGTCGTCATTTAGTCGAGGCGAAGATTGAATCATGACCCGCTTTCGCTATCCTTGCCAGACTTACGAGTCCATTACGCACAGATAGATAGTAGTGTGGCCAACACCCTTTCCCTTTTCTCGTTCGTCTTTATTCTTCTCTTCAGATGCAACCTGAAAAACTTGTTTTGCACCACTTTCGCGTACCGTTTCTGGGGTGGCGTTCCTCCTCCCGACTTTTTCGTTCGTCGAGAGAGAACACCGTTTGTCCTTCACGCTGAGGAGACGTGCGCTACGTCCGTCTTCGTTCCGACTCTCGCTGACCTTTTTGTCTCGTCGACGTCTCGTCTCGTCCCGACTGCAACCGCCCACTGTCATTTTTCATCACGCTCCCCCCATAGCAATGCCAAACGTCCCCTCTCTCTCGAGCGAGCGAGAACGACGGAACGACTCGCGCGAACCAGGAAAGTGAAGCGAGGGAGATTGTAAAAGGAAAAGAAAAGAAAGAGAGAAGAGAGAAAAAAAAGGCCATCAAGGCACTTGCGAGTAGTAGATTGGTCAAAAAAAAGTGCGTTCCCCAGAGAAAAGAGAGAGAGAGAGAGAAAAAACAACCCATGGGAACCAGGACCAAAAAGAGAGAAACAAAGTAGAGATAAGGAGGGGATAGGGAGGAAGAAAGGCGTGAAAAGGACAAACAGACGACTTGGCCAAAAAAAAAAAACCAGTTTTTTTTTTTTGGTCGAGGGTTGTTTCGTCGACAAGTCACGGCACCCCCTTCTCCGCCGGGGGTGATGAAAACCAGTTTCATCTGATCGAACTCCCCGACCGAGGAGTCGAACCCGTTCGACGAGTGAGTGAGAAAGATTGGGCGGCGGGTAAAAGAAGAAAATGAGGAAAAGGTGGGCATGGGGGGTGGGGGGAAAGTGGAGAACCGTGTGAAGAAAACGAAGGAAGGGATACATGTAAAGAATGTGGTTCGGAGAGCAGAAAAAGGGGGGGGTCCCGAGAGAGAGAGAGAGAGAGAGAAGTCGTTCTGAGTTTGCCGTGATAGTCGATACCGTTGGGAAGACAGGAGAGAGAGCCGAGGAAATCCGTGTGACGTTGAGTGCCCGAAGAGAAAGAGAGGAGAGTGCGCAAGAGAGACCGTTGAGACCCGATTCATGGATAAAATATGGTTTTGGTGTCGTTCGTTGGTGAATGGAATGACGAGGCGTGCTTTTTTTTAAGCGAGGTACTGCTTCGTGACATAGTCGCCAGTGTCGCCGGCAATCTTATACGAGTAGTTGTCCTTGTACTGCAACGATGGGATCGACAAGTCAGTTACTCGATCGAAAGCAGGAGTAAGTGATTTGCCTTTGCTCACGTAGTTGAACCACGATACAGCGACGTAGTGAGGCATCGCAGACTTGGTCTCGGCAGAGGTCATGTCTTTGAACCAAGCGAGACGCGAGCCCATGTCGGCCGCGACACCGAGTCCGATCTCACCAATGGCAAAGTGAGGTCCGCTAGACGACGTGTAGGCATCGTGGAACGGCTTCATGACGTCGACGAAAGAGTTGCCAGAGGTAGACTTGGGGTAGTAGTCACTGTTGAGTGGACGGACCGACATCAGCAACCGCATCGGAAGAATAAACATTGATAAACGCCGACTCACATGCCGATGAGGTCGACGGTCGAGTGGTCATCGGGGTAGAACTTTTGGTACTCGGAGAGCGAGGCGACGTTGGGAGTGAAGAACATCTGTGGAGCTACAGGGTGAGCGAGTGGACCCATCAAGCGAGGACCGGCGGAAAGTGAACACGAACCTTGACTTCAGGAGCAATGTTCCGGCACGCCTTGGCAACAACGTCCCATCCCTCCTTGAAGTCGTCGACGGTACCTTGGTAGGTTCCGTCAGATTGGTAGTAGTTGACTGTCAAACCGGGAAACAAGCGTCAGGTTTGATCTTCGACCCTCCCTCATTGCGCGGAGACGAGCGAGCGTACCTTCGTGAGCGAATCGAAGCCAAACCTCGACACCCATGTCCGTGTACTGCTTCATGACCTTGCAGATCGCAACGGCTTGTTGGTTGTCAGAGTACGTGAGTCCCCACCATCCTCCGATCGGCATCACAGCGGCTGTGGCGAAGTGAAGCACACGATGAGCACGATGAGCCTTGATACTGACGAACAAGAGTTGTTCGAGAGACTCACGTTGGAAGACACCGGCCTTGACGATTTGGTCCTGGCGGTAGCTGAACTGGGAACCGTCGAAGAGCGTACCGGCGTGCGCTTGTGCGTACCAGCCCTGCGCAGCCGAGGTCTGACCGATCGCGCTCTCAATCTCGAAGATGGTTTGAGATGATCCTCCTCCGGAACCTAGCGGGCGAAGAGAGGGTCGAACGAGCGTGAGTCAGGGGCGGGAGCGTGTGGGGAAAGGGGGGGGGGAGAAGCGGAATCGAAAACTCACCATCATCAGGAAGGAAACCGACAAAGATGTTGTTCTTCTGGCAACCTTTGAGGTTGTACGATCCAGAGGACGAGGAAGAGGAGGAAGTGGAAGAGCCGGAAGAGGAAGAGGAAGAGGACGAAGACGTCGACGCGGAATTTGATGCCGACGAAGTCGCAGACCACGAGCCTCCCTTTGCTGATGACGAAGACGACGAAGATGACCACGTGTTGTTGCCGGTAGAGTCGTCCTGCTTGTACGCGGCGATGGGCGCATTAGATTGCTTTGCTGCGGAGGTCGAGACTGAAGACGCGGACGACGAGTTCGAGTGATGGCGGCGGTGACAGTGCTGCTTCGCCGAGACGGTCGACGCGACGAGAGTAAGGATCGAGAGGGCGGTGGAGAAGTGCATCGTGAATCGAGTGGGGAACTGAGAGGGGGGGAGTCGAGGCGGTGTGACGGAGAAAGGGACGCGTGAACGTGAAGGGTCGGGGACGGCGGCGCGAACGGGAGAGGCGGAGACGAGGATAGAACAGGGACCGACTAGCGGCTGGCAAACAGAGAGAACGACGGGAAGGATAGGACGAGGAGAAGGGAAACCCGGAGATTGATGAAGAAGACGAGAAAGGAAAGCGAAAGCCTAGAAAGGGATGAGCCGAGACACGAAAAAAATGTCTAGCGCGCGCGCGTTCCTCTTTGATTGATACAAAGTCGCGTCGGATTTGCCGCCGATCTCCCGAGCCGAGAGCTCTTCTCCGCGTCGAGTCGCGTACCCTCGCCTCGCTTCGTCTTCCTCCAATTTTCTGCACTTGTGGTAATCGAGCACACGAATGCGAGCGCTTGAACACCGAAGCCTCACTTCGCATTGGGCCGAGCGCACGCACGACAGTCAGAGTGACCTTCCGTCACATTTTGTTTCGCCCAAGATATTTCGCACAAGACAAAGCGGTTACTAGTCAAAGGCGGTGCCGTCACAAAGGGCGAGCGGAGTGTGCTTCGCCAAGGGTTGCACCAAGAATGATCTCAGATGAAGGAACGTACCGCGATTGGAGATGTGACAGCGAGAGATGGGTCTGAGCGCGTAATTTCAACACAGAGAGGTCGGGTTACGAAAGCAAACACAAAAGGACGACGAATAAACAAGGCGGGGATGACTGGTGAACACTTCGTGGCAAGCCTAAGCGAGAGCACCCATGGGATCCTGCGAGGCGGGCGAACCACGATCGAGAAAGTCAGTATCTGAGCATCCTGTTGGAGAGACAGACAAGCTCGAGCAGTTTACCCAGCGGGGAAGGACCGAAGGTTCGCCGTTCTCGAAGAGGTCGACGAGTTTCTTGTCGACGAAGTTGCGAGGCGCTACCACTTGGAAGACGTGCTCAGTGAACCATTCGTCAGTCATACACATGTAGCCCTGTACGAAGATACGATGAACGCAAAGAGCGTCGAAGACGGAGAGGTCAGCCTTGCCAAAGGGAAGGAAGACATCGCCACTAGCGAGCGAAGACTGACCTTGGTGCAAGCCTCGGGGCCCCAACTGTTCTCAACACGCCAGCGAACAGGCTTGCCACTGTAGCACACCCAGTCACAAAAATCACGCAGGGTAGATGAAGTGGGGTCAGTAACGAAACGGCGAGGACAAGCTTGATGTGAGACGCACTTCTCGATGTGGACGGCAGTGATCAGCATTGCGTGAGTCATGGCAGAGTCACCAGTCCTGAGACGGGAAGCCTTGTCCATTCCGAGCGAGACTCCGAATGCGTCCTCGAGGTTCCATAAATCGTGAGCCATCAGACCAGCAGCGGTCGACGATGATTTACCGACGTCGCAGCCGAACCTGCCGTTTGCGGAGAGTGTTGTCAATTTTGAGTCGGGGCATCGTCTGATCAATTTGAGAAGTAGAGCACGAACCAAACGGGTTTGTCGTTCTGGAGAAGCGCGATGGCAGTCTTCTTGAGGCTCTCCGCTCCGACGTTGAGGTATTTGACAGGACGAGCTCCAACAACGGAACCGAGGCGGTCGACAGAGTACAAACCGGCCTTGTTGCGAGGGTCGTCGATGAGCGAGATGTGGCGCGCGAGGTCGACGAGGCAGTAGTCCTTGTAGAACGAGCGCGGCGTGGCTTCGACGCGGTGGTACTTCTTGTCCTTCGAGTAGTACTCCCAGACAAACTTGTCGTCAGGGCCAGGAGGAGCTCCGAGGGTGATGGCGAGAACCCGGTAGATCTCCGACATCTGCTCCTCCTTTCTCCTCCGAGCCGACTGGATCGCGAGTTGCTTCTTCTCCCCAGCCGATCGAGACGAGAGATCGTTCAGACTTTCGATCGCCGAGTCGTAAAGGGCACGAAGCTCGAGAGCGTATTCACGGAGTTTCGAGGTGAGGAACGTATCGAGCCTGCCCGTAGCGGAAGAGTTGAAAGACTCGGGGTAGACTGTAGAGAGATGGGGTGACGAGTCAGCCAGAAGGCTCTCCCGAAAGAAGACGACAGGTTGCATTCCCGCAAAGTGTCAGAATCAGGCGAAGAAATTTCGACTTACCTGATTGAGGAACGAGTCCGAAGGTCTCGACGAGTCCGACAATCATGTCCCATTGTCCTCCATCGTTCTCCGGCTCGGTGAACAAGACCTGAACGAGTCGGTCGTCGAGCGGGGTATCGGCGAGATCGAGAACTTGCTCGAGGAAGTAGTTGGCCTTGCTCAGAGAGTCGACGAAGAACAGGTAAGACTGGGAGAGTTGGAACTCTTCGAGGTCGTACTTCTTCATCATCTGCAGAGCGGAGCGAAATCAATCGGACGAAACCGAAATCGGAATCGTAATCGAAAACGACAACGCACCTCGATACGGATGAGGTTCTCGCAACTGAAGAGCCAGCAGCGTCCAGAGCTCTTCTGGTTGGTAACGGGGTTTCCCTCGAGCGAAATCTTGGTGTTGAAGACCTGTCTCGAGGGAAAGAGCACCGATCAGCATGCCGGGCGAATGCTTCGACGGTACGAATCAGCGCACCTGAGGATCATTGACCACTGCCGAGTTGTTGATGATGGCTTCCGTCCAGTTCGTCTTGCTGAGCACGGTCGAGGCGAGGCGGTTCTTGGACGAGGAGGCGAACTCGTGTTGCCAGGCCGAGAGGAGATCGGTCGTGACCTGACCGGTAGCTACTTGTGCATCGTCGATCTCAGCTGATGGAGCGTGCGCCTGGGGAAAGAGTCACGTACAAGAGGCGGGGGCGGAGGACCGAAGCGAGAGTTGAGCGAGCAGGTTGGCGGCAGACTCGGTATCACGTCGAAGGGGGACTGCACCCTTCTTCTCGGACGTGTTTGAGGCAGTGGCAGGTACGGAAGCGGTCGATCCCATCGTTCGAGGCTGCAAGGGGGATGAGTCCACGCGGTGTCAGCGATCGAGTCAGAACGCGCGAAGGTGATATTCGCTGACTGTCTACGGGTTGTTGAGTACTATCGATGTGGTTGTCGCTGGTTCAGACTCGAGGAGCTGAGGTGGTGAGGGAGGGAGAAGGAGAAGAAGCGAACGCGAGGGTCCTCTCGTCCCGGCATCGGCGGCACCACTTTTCATTCCGATTCGACAATCGATCGCGACCCGGGTGGACGTAGACGACGGGCGAAGTGTACATAAGATCGAAGCAGCGGTCACAAAAAAGGTCGAGGTCGGCTTCGAATTTGCAGGGAAGGGTCACGTGCAGGGGCAAAACGCGAGCTTTTCGTTGCCGAATTGTCTGTGCGTCTTGAGTACTGTACCTGGCCTGGAACCGTGTTTTTCTGTGTATCTAGGATCAATAAGAAGGTCTACCGTGTCGGCAAGGCTGACGACGAGGCTTCGGCTTCGACCGAGTTCGATGTCACCAAGAAGGCGATCACCCCCCTCGGTGGCTTCGTTCGTTACGGTATCGTCAAGAACGACTTCATCTTGATCAAGGGTACCTGCCCTGGAACCGTCAAGCGTGTCGTCACTCTCAGGAAGACTCTCTTCAAGCACACCTCGCGTCGTGCCCTCGAGAAGAGTAAATTATACATTATTTTCCGGCACTTTGCTCTCCAGCTGACCTTGGACTCTCTCTCCCTACTCTCCACAGTCTCTTTGAAGTTTATTGATACTTCGTCCAAATTCGGTCACGGTCGTTTCCAGACCAAGGAGGAGTGAGTCGCCTCTCTGATCGAGACCGGTTTTACCTCCGCTCACTCGTTTGTTTTCAACTTGTTCCAGGAAGAACGCTTTCCAAGGACAGCTCAAGATCAAGGCCTAAGCGTGGTCGAGACATCCTTCTTCGAGGCGCATGGGAGGAGAGAGGTCGAAATTGTGGACGACTCGGTAGTTTGTTTCTCTGCCGGGCAGCTTTATTCCACTCCGCAACGAGACCTCATTTCCTTGCGACAACGTGCTGCGGTTCCGCTTCGTCTGGTCGGTCTAGTCGCAGTGTCGTCGTTGATGCCGACGTCGGTCCTAGGGTCATCATATGAGAATCATTGCACGATTCCGAGTAGGCTGACAGAGTTGACGAACGGCGAAAGTGCTTTTGTCAAGCGTCAAAGCTGCTTGAGGCTCTCTCTTTGTTCGATCCTCGTCATTCTCCTCGACTACACAACCTTACAGCTCACTATGCCTTGTCGTAAGCGTAGTAGAACGTAGCAACAGTCTTCGCTAACACGCCAACTTGAACGCTCTCCATCGTTCCCATCCGCTCGCCCATCGACCGTACCTTCCTTGTCCCGTCCCGAATCCCCTCCTCTCCAGCCACGACGATCTCGCCACCAGGCTAGAACCGACCCGAAGGTACCTCGTGTCGACAAGCGAGGACAATCGGAGAACTCGAAGAGGAACCTCAAGAAAGGTGGAAAGCCCCCTCCTTCATCCGCTCCTTCGCAGACCGAAGCGACCGAACTAAATTTGCGACGGGCTCCGAAGGCTCCTGTCGCGTGTCGAGCCTCCGTCTCGGGTCATCCGGCGTCGTCCTTCTCCACCACTTCCAATCCACCTCTATCGCAAAATGAGCTTCAGCCGACTACCACACGAGACAATGTAACAGATCGTCGATCTCTGCAATCAAGCCGACGAAGCGCACAACGCGAGGCAGAGATGCGGACAGACGTCAGAGCCGGATCAGGCAGACGCTAGGGAATGGATCGGCAGGAGCTGCTCGGCCATGTCGATGGTCAACAGAACTTTACGGAGTATGGCGATCAAGCACGTCTTCAGCGTTCCCTCAAATTGGGGCACGCTCATCAGTAACAGTCGAATATGGCACAGCGCGAGTTTCAAGTCGAATACGAGAGAGGTTGAAGCGCGAGATCTGCCCACCCTCTCAGGTCGTACAGTCACGGTGTTCCTCTCTGCACCGAACGCTTTCGCTCAAACTTCATTCACTTCATCAACAGCATCTCTACATCGTACTGCGCGAGTTTTGAGCTAAACGTTCGGTGACAGAGAGAGGACTCGACCCATGTTAAGTCGAGGGAAACTCTGACCTTCTCGTCGCGACCATTCTTGCCTACACCGAACGTTTTTGTTTAAACTCGGCTCGGTTCATCAGAAGCTCTCTCGCTTGCTCTTGCCCGAGTTTGAAGCAAAACGTTCGGTGACAGCGAGAGAACGCAACCCCGGGCTTGACGCGATTTCAGCTTTTCCGCTGTAAGTAGTGATGGCACAAAGCCGTCGGCTTTCTCGTCTCGGCTCTGGCCGCGCCGTCTTCAGCCGGCTCTGAGCAGGAAATTCTGGCCGTGGCCGTAAGAGGTCGTCTCTCTCACGGCTCCAGACGCGACCCCGGCCGGCCTTGACTCGCTCGAAAGCCGACAAAAGCCGTGCTGCAGCCGGGTTCGTTTCTCGCCCTCTCTGGGTCCTGAGACGTAGGGCTCTCCAATTAACTTACATGCGAGGGATTGGAATCAAAAGAAGGAAAAAAAAAGGAATTTCGCAATTAATCATAATATCAAGTCAGGTAAAAAAATAAATCGAGAGGAGTTGCGTAGCAGTCACAGCAGATCAGAGAGCTAGATAAGAATGGCAGGACACTAGCAGAACTACCCGGAACGCGAAGAGGAAAAGCGGGAGGGACGAGAAGGGCGAGGAGTAGCTCGCACGTGAACGTGCACGTGCACGTGTCGAGAATTGGGCTTTTGCTTCGGTGTCCCGAGCTTGCGGTAGGTCTCGGGGGACGTCGGAGCAGTAGCAGCGCTGATTGAAGACGAGTATTTGACGATAGATCACCCCTGCACTAGAGCGGGTGTGCGATACTGCCGGTGCCCCTGGGATTTTGGCCTCAAGTCCGGACTCGGCATCATACTCTCATGTGACCCTAGGACCGATGCCGGTATCAACAACGACACTGAGACTAGTCCGACCAGACGAAGCGGAGTCGCAGAAAGACGTTGAAAGGAAATGAGGTCTCGTTGCGGAGTGAAATAAAGCTGCTCGGCAGAGAAACAAACTACCGAGTCGTCCACAATTTCGACCTCTCTCCTCCCATGCGCCTCGAAGAAGGATGTCTCGACCACGCTTAGGCCTTGATCTTGAGCTGTCCTTGGAAAGCGTTCTTCCTGGAACAAGTTGAAAACAAACGAGTGAGCGGAGGTAAAACCGGTCTCGATCAGAGAGGCGACTCACTCCTCCTTGGTCTGGAAACGACCGTGACCGAATTTGGACGAAGTATCAATAAACTTCAAAGAGACTGTGGAGAGTAGGGAGAGAGAGTCCAAGGTCAGCTGGAGAGCAAAGTGCCGGAAAATAATGTATAATTTACTCTTCTCGAGGGCACGACGCGAGGTGTGCTTGAAGAGAGTCTTCCTGAGAGTGACGACACGCTTGACGGTTCCAGGGCAGGTACCCTTGATCAAGATGAAGTCGTTCTTGACGATACCGTAACGAACGAAGCCACCGAGGGGGGTGATCGCCTTCTTGGTGACATCGAACTCGGTCGAAGCCGAAGCCTCGTCGTCAGCCTTGCCGACACGGTAGACCTTCTTGTTGATCCTAGATACGCAGAAAGAACAACGAGTCAGTATTCGAAACCCGATGCGTAGAGGACAAGCAGGGTGAACCGACTCGGTACGGTGGTGGTAACCGTCTTGACCGGCACGAGCAACCGAGAACATGACCTTCGAAGGGTGCCACGCTCCGATACAAGCAACCTTACGAAGACCCTTGTGGGTCTTGCGAGGAAGCTTCTTGGTTCCCCAACGGTGGGTAACACCCTCGAAACCGTGACCGGTGGTGACACCGATGATGTCAATGTTCTCGTCTTGCTCGAAGACGGACGCGACGTCGACGGTCTTCTCAAAGTGAGACTTGGCAAACTCGACCTTGTCGGCGATGGATCCTCCGTTGACTTGGATCTCCATGAGGTGAGCCTTCTTTTGCTCGAGACCGGTCTTGCGGATTTGAGTGTGGGCGAGGACACGGACGACGGTGCAGTACTTCGAGATGCGTTCGAGTTCACGGGCGATCGAAGACTTGGGTCCAGATTCGGCGTGCTTCTTGGCGTACTTGGTGAACGCCTTCTTCTTGGAGCGGTACCAGTTGCGGTAGAAGCGACGCTTGACCTCGTCGGAAAGGTGCTCGGCCCAAACGGTGGTGAGCGATCGGAGACCACGGGGAGTCTCGACGTAACCGACAACACCGACGACGACCATAGGAGGGGTCTCGATGACGGTGGCCGACTCGACGACTTCCTTCTTGTGCATCTCTGGGTACGGGACACACGGTCAGATTCGTTGTCGCGCCGCATATCGAACCTAGGAAGTGGGAGGTAACTGACTGGATCCGGGACGGTCAAGGTCACGGACGACGTGAGTCATACCGGCCTTGTAACCAAGGAAAGCGGTGAGGTGAACCGGCGCCTTGGGGTCATCCTAGCGAGGGCAGACTCCGAGTGAGCACAACTAGAATCGGTCAAATGGGACAATCGACGGGCTGCGTACCTTGGGGAAAGCCTTTGCCTTTCCGCGGTGTCTCGCCGCACGCTTGCGGGGCAAGAAACCAAGGGAACCGCAACTGAAAGGGAACCAGGCACGGGAGGATGAGTGGATGTTGTCGCGAACGGAGGAAGCAGAAAGCCAGACTTACCGGGGGTGCTCGTACTTCCTGTGAGACATTCCGAACCGAGCTACAAGAGATAGAGAAGGGCGAAGAGTCAGCTCGCGAGTCCGAGCGATACGAGGGAGGTCCCGTGTTGGTCGCCAGGTTGTCCGCTCGAATCTGTGGCGACCCCTTCTCCACGCCGAGTCCCTCTACGGTATGCCCGAGTACCGTCACACCGTTCGGAACGACGCTTGTGATGCGTGGAGAGGCGATTTGCCGAGGGGTGAAAAGTCGCTTCAAAGTTGTGCAGTGTCGACGATCGGATCGCGGTTGGAAGGGAGGCAGGCGTGGTGCTGACGAGACGGTATGGATACCGAGAGCTAACTAGAGAGAGGGTCGGGAAGAGATGTACCTTTTGAGGGAGACGGGAGAAAAAAGAGGAAAGAGAGGTCGGCGCGCGGCACTCGGGAAATTGACTGGGTCGCTCTCGCCCTCGAACCCCGCCGCCTGTGACTTCCCTCTCTGTCTCGTCGTCTCCGTCATCGTTCAGCGTGCTCATACACTCGACAGACTCGTGAAAGCTAGCTGTGATGCGCGGGATTGTCTCCTATCTCGCCCGGTGTGCTCGTATGGGGAATGAAATCCGACACGCAAAGTTCTCGTCCAGAACGGTCGACAGCGATGCTCTCGAAAACGCAGTCTGGAGGCCAAAATAGAGTTCTTGTACTATGTTGCAACAGAGGACGAAAACAAGAGCTACGGAATCGACTCGTCGTCGCCCTGTCCTTTCCGCTCTCGCGTGGACACGACTCGAAGTAGCCGTGATGTGTGAATGTCCTTCCCGCACGCTGAAGCCCTCCTTTCTCGAAGCTTGGTAGCCGTGTGTCGAAAGGGAAAGACCTTGCTCCTCGGCGGCAAGAAGGTTTGGTGGTTGGATCTGGCGCGAACAGCTCCGGCATTTAGCGCAACGTCCCTATGGAGTCGACGGGAGCGATGCAACTCAATGCTCGCCCTGGGGAAGCTGATTGTAGTTTGATGAGAAAAAAAAAGAGAAGCAAGAGTCGAGCCGTCGCGCCGTGGGTTTTTGGTTGCGCTGAAATTGAGCGCATGTACTCGACCCCGACCTCGACCGAGCCCTCCTGTCATCAACCAACTTTTGCCTGCAGCTCTCTCTCTCGCGCCGACATAGATGGGGAGGCAAAGGTCAGCAACCGTGCTACCAGAGCCGTTCTCTCAGCAACCCGTGCAGCACCTCTGCGTCGAGGGACAGCCTCGCAAGATCACTTGGTCGAATCCTCTCGGCCTGCCAACCCCTCTCACCTGGCACCAAGTGAGTCCAATTCGCCTCTCGCACCTGTGACACCCAACGAGCCTCAAAACAGTGCTCGCACTCGTCCCTGTTCGACGAGGCAAGCGTGACGCAGCGCATTGTTCAATGAAACGGGTCACTGACCGCCAGGTTCGGGTTCGTTCTACGCCAGTGTTTCTACATCTTCGTCATCCAAGGCCTCGGTGCAGCATGTATAGACGGAGCTGCCAACTTTGGCGTAGCGTGAGGACCCACCCTTCCCCCCTCGCTTGCCCGATTTCCAATCTCTGACATATTCGTTCCGTTCGCTTCGCAGCTGCGCGATGTACAGGACGATCAAACCGAGGGACACGATTACGATGTGGGACATCAGGTAAACCTGACTGCGTTCAACGACTACGATCTTTGGCGGCGCGGACCGCTGACAAAACTTGCTCTCGCTCTTCGCACCTTTTCCGCCCTTATTGTCGACACGGACAGACACAACACTATCGCCGGTGATGTCGCTGTCACGACTTTCATTCAGGTGAATCCTTCACTTGTCCCTGTCGCCTCGTCGCTCGTTGCTCACTGAGCCAAATTTTCGTTCGTCTCGTACTTCAGGGCATTCTCACTTTCATCATCGCTTCCGGGTTCGTCCACGTCGACATGCGACATCGCGGAGTCGACGCGTTACCGTATCCTTGGCCCGACACGCAGTTCGCAGTTGTCAAGGGCGCCGACCCCGAAGCGGCGACTTCTCGTCGGTCGAAACTGTGGCGAACGTTCCACCAGCGACACGGACTCGGTCGAGGGTTGCACTTTTTTTCGGGGAGTCACGTCAACGACGTGTTCAACCTCGAGTTGAGACCGAAAGAATTTCTCGTCAGGTTGTTCTGGAGCGCGTGGAAAGGTCAGTTTCCTCATTGCTCGGCAGGTTGCTTGCAAGGAAACACTTACAGAAGGTCGTGCGTGCGCGCGATACAGGTTCCGTTTTGTCTGCGCTGTACTTTCTCGTCTTCTGGCCAATAACAATAGCTTGTATCGCTCGTGAGTTCGGGTCGCCCTTTTTTTTTGCTACACGGAAGAAATAGTTCACAGACGTTGACGGGCGTACGATCTGAGCAATAGCTCGTTGGGGAGGACGAGACATGGCACACACGTGGACTCCCGAGATCATCAAGCTTGTTTACGGTTCGTGTTTGCTCTTCCGGCTTGATGTCACCCGGACCCTTCAGCTCAATTGCCTCGACCCTGTCACTCTCGAACAGGCTTCCTCCTCGGGCTGTTCATGAACCCGCTATGCGCTATGATCGCGCTCGGTTCCGAAGATTCGGTGCGCCAACACCGACGCGAAGTGCACCAGGAGAACCTCAAGCAGATGGAAGAAGCCCCTCCCGCTCTGATCACCATGGCAGAAAGAGCAGGTAGACCGCTCAGTGCTCACGTCCATGGCTAGCGCACTTCCGGACAAAGACACATACTATATCTCGTTTGTTCTAGGACCCCCCCATAATTCTGTCTAGACTAATTTTTCGACTCGACAATCACTAGCGTTACTCGCTGATTCCCGTACACCTGTACTATAGACATATCTAATTACTCCTGATTTCATCTTCGTCGCTTGTTGTTTTTCCTCTCGTAATTGTATTTCGCTCGCTTTACCGAAACTCGCTAGTCTCGTCGTTCCGGTCGAATGGTTATAGACGATATATACAATACTACGGACGGCTGTACAGCTGGCAACAGGAGCTCGATCTCCTATAGGAAGATATCTGGATCGTCGAAAGCTTCCTTCTCCCTCGTTTCGACTGGTTCGAAAACCCCCCCGTCCTCGGGACTGATCAGCGGTCGCGCGCGTCGACGAGATCGAGGCAGAGGTGGAGGTGAGCGAAAGCACCACTCACAGTACTTTCCCTCGTACACCCACGTGTCGCCACGCTCGGTGAACCATTTCGGCGTCGCCGATTGTCCCGTCTTGCGTTTCTCTCGTTGCTTCTCCTCGACCTGCTTCTTGATCTTTTCAGCTTGTTCAACGTCTCCTCGTTCGAGTGCGAGCTGGTCGGGTCGGAGACGCGAATCGGTCGGCGCGTGGAGCGAATCGAGAGGGGTCGTTTCGTTGAGACCGAGCGCAAAGTACGAGAACCCGTAGTACCGACGTGGATCTGTTTTTCATCGACGGCGCGCGCCGGGCGAACTCAGCCAAATGTCCCCCGAAATCCATCATCCGGTTCCCCCGATGATGGAAAGGAATCGAGGACCCTTACTCGAGGGAAACTCCTTGATCTCCCACAATCGCTCAAAGTTGTCTTTACCAATCTTGCGATCGACGCTCTCGTCCCATTTGCCGACGAGCTCGTGCACCGTCTCGCCGTTCGGACCGATGACTTTGCCTTGAACCTTGTTGCGAGAGCTCGCACCGCCCCATGACGAACCTTCTTTGAACGAGACGACGGCTTTCGAACCCGTCGACCGACACGAGACGATCAGGTCTCCCGCAATCTCCAGGTATGGTGTGCCAATCAGGAGGTTTCGACTGATGGAAAGAAATACGTGTCGCCAAGTCAGAATATTTGAGTCGGGACGACAAACGAGAGGGGAGAGGAGGGGGAAGAAGGGGGGAAAGAGAACTTACACGAACGACGAAGGACGCTGAATCGTGTACTCTTCGCCGTGCGACGTCAACTTGATCGTGTGGTGACCTTTGACCAAGATCTCCATCGATCGACCCCAGATCGTTGTCGAGGTCGCGACGTCTCCATCCACCTCCCAGCCTCGGTCGTTCTCGTCGAGCTTGGTGTCGGCGTGGAATGCGAAGAGTAGCGGTTGGTGAGACACCTTCTCGGCGATGAATTTGAACCCTGTGAACAAGAAGATACTCCATGTCAGCTAAGGCGGTCTCTGCAGATGCGGGAATGAGGAGGGATCACGCACCTTTGTCAGGTCGGATCCACTCGAACGTTTCGCCAAGGAGCGGGTTGAACGGTTTGCGAGTAACCCGGTACTTGTTGCCTCCGTAAGTCGAGATCGCAAAGACGGTAACGAGAGTCAAACGTTCGAGCGGGTCCGCAGCAGCGACGGCCCGGTCGAGCAGTTCGGTATATTCGAGCTCTTCCGCAATGCGCTGAAGTGCAGAGATTGGCTCGTTCGTCGTGACCGGGAGCGAAATGTTCGAGAGGTCCTATTGTTAACGGGTCAGTGCGCTGCTCGAAGATCTCGAGAAGAAGCTGCCTTGTTCACCTTCCCGATGACCTGTTTAGCCAAACCCAGGAGACCCTCTTCGGGTCCACTTTGACTCGGCAAGCTCTTCCTCCTGTCGACTTTTTGATCGTAATTCGACGTGGTAGTTTGGCTGCGTTTCCTCCCGCCCGTCTTCTTCTTCGCTTCCTCAGCCATGGCTTCTTCATCCGTTTCTTCGCCGTCATCCAATTCGTCTTCCTCCTCCGTCTCTTCGGTGATCGTACTCCTCCTCCTCCTCGTCCTGTTGGGGCCGCTTTCGATCTGTCCGACATCCGCCTTCGGCGCTCCCGGTTCTTCACCCTTGTCCTCCGTCTCCGTGTCGTCACTGTCCCCATCTCTCGCACCTTCCTCGTCTTCGTCCTCCTCGTCGTCGAGGACGAATTCACCCTCGACAATCGAACTAGAACCGTCGTCCGCCCACCCCTCGCCTTCGTCGGCCGAAAAAAAGCTCGTAAAGCTCGCCCTCGAGCTCGCTCGACTCGGCGTGCCGCGGTGAGTCGGGTAAAACCCTTGCGCCGACCTCGAGGCGTAGTGCGTCTGACCACTGCCCGAACCGTACAGACTCGGCGAGAGTGGAGTGTTGTTCCCGCTTCCGCCTCCGAACGAGAACGCCGGGTCGAAACCGACCGACGGGGAAGTCACTTGGGACGAGTAGTGATAGGGAGTGGAAGGTAAAGAATTGAGCGTGTCAAGGAGCGAGGAGTGGGTCGCTCGGAGCGAGTCGAGCACGGTAGAGAAGCGTTGCAGGAGTATCGCGTTTGGGGCGGTAGACACGGCGTCGAAAAAGTCTTCGTTCTTTGCTCCCGGAGACGTACCGGTCGGAGTTGCAGCGTCGAGGACGTACGAAGGAGAAGGAGGTGCGTTTGACGACGAGAACGAAGGTTTGCGAGTCGACGAGAAGCTAGTTGATCGGGGAGAAGCCATGGCGGATCCTCCCCCGACCGCCGAGCCTGAGGAGGGATTGACGGAAAGAGTGCTGCTGGCGGGCGTCGACGAGCCGGATTGGGAATTCGATCGCTTGCCGAGGAACCTCAGCAACGTTCCTCCAGATCCTCCACTCGATCCGGAGGGCGAGACGGATTCGCCGTTGCGGTTACTTGAGCGGCTGTCGGGCGACAAATAGGATGTAGAAGTCGGAGAGGACGAGAGCTTGGGCGAGAAGTGAGGAGAGGCCGTCGTCGAGCGTAGCTCTTGGAGAATCAACTCGAGCTCGTGGATGGGCTAGAAGGACGTCGAGGTACAATCAGCCCAGAATCGATAGACACGACGATAGCGGAGAGACGGACCTGACTCATGGACTCTGCTCGCTCGATCGCATCTTGAATCTCAGCACTTGTCGAGTCTTCAGAGACCGGAGGAAGAGCGGTCCCGCCGGCTGCGGCGGTCGGTGTACCGGGCCCGTCGGCGGACTTTCGCGTAAATTTCTGCAGAGCCGCCGCCCATTTCTCGAAATCCTCGACCTGCCATAGCGCGAATGGTTTAGCTTGACACGCCTCTGACAAAACCTGAAACACTCGTAGCTCACGGAAAGTGCTTTGCAGTGGTAGACGGTGTTGCCGCCGTCGATGTCCAAGCTTCTCTGCTTCCGCTTTGCCGAAATATAGGAAATCGGGACCGACAGAGAGTCCCGAATGGCGGAATCGGGGGCGAACGAGTACGATAAAGCACCTGTGCCGGTATGAATGGACGTGAGCAGAAGGGAAAGGTGACTAGAACGGGAAACGAGTGCTCACCATTGTAGTCTAGCCGGAAGTACCTTCGAGCCATGCCTTGCATCTTTTTGCGTTTCTTCTTGAGGAGATAGCCTTCCATGACGATGCCGCTCTGCGTGTTGATCTTGAACTGCGAGTATTGTCGAGCATGCGCTTCGCTTGACGAGGAGGTGTTCGGGAGCGGAGGGAGCGGGGAAGATTTAGAAGAGAACGAGCTCTTCGCGGGGCTGTCCATGGTGTAGTTGAGTCCGAGCTACGCGTTGCAGCGAACGAGTGCCTATCCGAGCGGCAAGAAAGCCGTCGAGTGTCGGAATGATCAAGGTCGGAGTTGAATAAACCAACGAGAGGGCGCCGGCTCTGGCGGTCAAGTTCGGTCGACCGTTCGAGACGTTGATTTGCTGTATCCCTGTTTGAGCTGCCAACGACGTCGACTGGTCAAAGGAGCGGACAGGACGGGGACCACGACGCGGCGGCCAACTTCGGCAACTTTTCAGAACTTTTCGCCTTCGAACACGTCATTTCTCTTGTCCAGCTCTCGTCCGTCAAGTTATGGTATACTGTGCTGCAGTACATAATGACGGCCTTGACAGTATCGACCACTGAACTTATTTTCTTAAATTGCGGCGGCCGCTCCCCGCGAATTTATCCCGGTCCAAACGAACTCTCGCTCTTGTCACGATCCGCCAGCTGTCAGAAACAGAGTCACTCGTGTGCACGCCCACGCTCGGATCCCGTCCACGATCGACCGCCCGCCTCGGTCGAGCATGTCGACCTTGTTCCCGACGCGACGTCAGGCGAATAACGCCAGCAGGACTTCGACTGTCCTCCCAGATCCGTCGCAGCCTGGTCCGTCATTCTCCGATGAGGTGAACCAGGACATGCAGAAGCGGTTCTCGAACGGATCTCGACTCGGTGCGACCGGATCCATCCTCTTTCCTGTCAACGGTCACGGTCAACATGCACGGAACGAGAGCGATGATGAGGGTGCGCGACTCGGATCGATGCTGTTCCCACCGGTACCCGTCAGGAGGAGAAGTCAGTCGAGTCCTGGAGGAGGGACTGCCGGCCCGAACAATCGAAATTCGACTGTCTCGACACTCCTGCCCTATGACCGGGACGGCCACGAAAGCGACGACGGAGAACAAGACGAAGAGCGTCGTCGGGTGGGTCTCGGGAGAGACCGCCGCGTAGACAACCGTAACGCGGGGCTCGCACGGGACGGAGATCAAAATCGATCTTCGAAGGGCCAACACCGACGCAACAGTTCGACGTACTCGAACAGGGCCGGAGCTGCGACTACGAGAAGACGCCCGCATGCGACAAACGATACAACAACAGCCCTCGATTACCTCATGATGGAAGAGCGTGATCGCGAAGAGAGGTCGATCGAAGAAACACCCCGCACGCGCAACAAACGACTCGCGCTCATACAGGATCGTCAACGACTCGAACAAGAACAGATGAGTCGCGGGAACGAGGAGGACGATGTCAGGTCACCCGCCGATTCCCGAGCGCTCGATTTCGACTCGCGACAGTCCGGATACTCAGCTGCGAACGGTGGTGGAGGTGGAGGTGGACTCGCTCGAGACGATCAGCAATACTCGAGGGAAGAGACTTGGTACTTCCTCAGAGCGCTCGTTGGTCAGGAGATCAAAGACGAGCAGAGTCTCTTGTGGAGGCTTCAAAACCTGGACCCTCGGGGAGACATGTTCGGCAAAGACGACGCGTGAGTCCCGACTTTTTCTGACGTCAACCGAGAAACTGAACCGTTCCACCCGCACAGGCCCTACGAGGAATCCATCCCGCCCACCGAGCTCCCGATCCTGCGCTATCTCATCAAGCACTTTCTTCTCACGCTCCCACTCGTCCGAGACGTCAATTCGCCCACCGGAATCCCAACGTTCTGGACCGATGGATTGTACCCGATCATTCGGGCTGTTCACATGGCCGATTTCTCCCGGAAAATTGACCGAAACGGAGCGAGCGGCGTTTCGACCCTTCACGATTCGGCTTTCAGAAATGCACTCGAACGATTCGTGACGGCGGGGCTCAAAATCAGTAGTACGGCTCATCTCGGCTCGACAACCGAGACTCCCGAGCTCGCCTCGGAAGCGGAAGCGAACGCGCCGGCGATGGATCGGCAGACTACAACGTCGACCGCTCGTTACAACTTCCAACCTACAGCTCCACCTCCACAGGTGACTCCGCCCATCACGACTGTGCAAGATCCTATCTTGCGTCCTTCGTCCTCCAACAAGCGATTCTCGTTCTCAAGGTTTTTTTCCGGGTCGGGACCCTCTTCAGTCATTCCGAGCAAGTCTAGTCCCCTCGTCCTCGCTCCCGCCGCCGGCAATGCTCCCACTACACCTCCTCGATCTGTCGCCGCACAGCCGGTCGAACCGGCTAGTCCCGTCATCTCCTCGTCCTCGAGCTGGAATCGCCTCTCGACTGCCATCTCGCTACCTCCCCCGGTGCCTCACGTGTTTCCGAACCGTTCCGAATCTCGAGCTTCTCCTGCCCCTCGACCCGTCTCGCAAGAGCCCGAATCACCGATAGTTAACGCTCACAGCACGTTCGACGCCAGGCCTTCTACCACCGTTTCCCGCCAAGGTTCAGTCAATTCACGAGCGAGACGAGCGGACACGGAATCAATCGGGTTCACCTCGGGACTCGAAGACGGTGCAAGCTTCGTCTCGGCGAGGGAGGCCAACACGACCGAGGGAGGAGAAAGTGACTTCGAGGTGCTCGATCGAGGAGAAGACGAAGTGGAAGAATTGACGGCGCGATTTCCAGAGCCAATCGGGAGTAGCGCAGGGATGGCCAAGCAGAAGAGCGAAGGGGAGAGAACGATCGGAAACGGGGAGGACGAACGGGAGGACCCGCCGTCGGAAGTCGAAGGCTACACGGTTGAAGAAGCGCAGCCCGCGACTCGATCGGCCACTGCTTCCACGCTGCTGGGTACTTCCGCCGTCGAATCAACCTCGCGGGCTGTCGCGCCTCTCGAATCTGCTTCCCCTCCTTCTTCTCCGTCGGTCGGGAAACGCTCGAGCAGATTCGGTATCGCCAGCATCCTCGGCAGTAAGCGATCTCGAGCTGGAACATCTGAGTCCTCGGGGGTCACCTCGCCGCAGACTGGCGCGGTGCCTTCGAGCCGGCAGGTTCCAGCGTTGCACGCCGCGACTCCAGTCGACTTCGTCGCCCACATGGCGATCCCGAACTCGCTCATGTGGCCGTCACAAGGTCAAGGTTCGGCCTCGGGCTCCGACTACCCTCTCTCGCCGGCGAGAAGTGGCAACCCGGTCATCTTGGACAAGGGTGGTTGCGAGTGGCCGTACCACGAGGACATTGAGTTCGAGCAAGGTCCTGAGTTTGAGCTGTTGAAATGGGGAGGATTCGCGGCCGATGTCGTCGGGGTCCGAAGGACTATCTTCAGTGTCGTGGGTCTCTCTACTACTCCTGCGAGCCTTCGATCGACCTAAGCTCACAACCATGTTCCACGGCAGAACTACATCATTCGCGTTCGCAGACCCGCAAGGTTGGACGAGTTCGTCCTGCGCACCGAATCTCAATTCGTCAAGTTCTGGCGAACCCTCGACAAGGCTTTCCCGAATGCGCACATCCGTCGCATCCCGGCTGGCGATCCCAAAAACGACGTCATCATCCGACCTCGACCGTCCCTCCCGGCCATTGGCAGCACCCCGACCCTCGTCTCGGGCATGCAGAGTACCCATTCTCTCGCTTCGACGACGAACGGGCGCTCAAAGTTCCTGAGCGGGATCCAGGCAGCCGCGTCGGATCCTCACAATCCGGAAAGACCGTCACCATCTCGCAGTGCGAGCGCGATGAGTACTTCGAACTTTGCCCGTAGCCTACGTGCTCAGTCGCTGCAAACGGATGGAGAGGTCAAAGCCGTCCGAGCTCGTCGGGTACGGTCAGCGACGTTCTCTTCGGCGCAACCTGGTCGTTCAGGTTCTGCGTTCGAGAGTACTCGGAGCTTCGGCGCGACCAGTATCGGGTCGAGGTTACATCTCCCGGTCGAAATCGGCAAGAAGATGCCGGCGCACGACCAGCGACGACGCGCATTACGATCTTGGTTGCGGGACGTGTTGGCCGTGCGTACGGTCGGGCACAATCTAGAACTCGCGAAGTTCTTGCTCAATGGATCCGAGGTTCCGAAGGACTCCGAGTGAGCCATTTCCCGTCGCTTTCGCTCTCGCGTTCGACTGATGCTGATCGGCGTTGCCTTGCCTGTCCCCTCTTCTCGTCAGCGTTCTCGGCATCGCGAAACGGGAACTCATCGACGAGGCACGTCGTTCTGCTCGTTTGTCAGCTGCGCAATCTTCGGTCGAGAAAGTCCGAACGTTGCGGAATTACTGGGACATAGTCGAGGAAGAGATCATTCACGCCGACGGCCTCGCCGAGATCAGTTCGACGCTCCGAGAAGTCCCGGCAATCTCGAAACTTCCCCTCAAGTATCAAAAAGTCCTCGAAACCTTGCGTTACGAGTCAGCTCATTTCTTTGTGTCTCGTTCGCTTCCATGCTGAGCTGATACCCTGCCCTCTGTACAGTCTCGCCGAAAAGCTTTTCGAGTCCTTGGTCTCGGGTCCATCTTCGGGCGCGACATTCGCCAAAGTCAAGTCGTTGCACGCCGCGTTCCCCTACTTCCTCGTCCGCCAAGCGTTGCGTCTCGGAGGATCAAAGCTCATGGCTAGGGCACTGCAAGATATTCTCGTATCCCGACCGTTTGGAGGAAAGAGTCTGTTGCAAAAGTGACAACCCATCTCCTCTTCGCGCGTCCGTGGTCGGGCGATCGACACTGACTTAGTCGGACCGACTCGCAGGATCCTCGCCACCTGTCTCGATGACGACCCAGCCCGTTTAGCGGCCGAGATGGATCGCTCCAGAGCTCGAATCGGTAGCAACGTCATGTGTCAGAAGCTCGAACAATTCGTTCGTGACTCGCGCGAGAAGAAAATGATCATTCGTCGCTATGCAGGTGAGCTACGACGATGGTTTTGGCTCCTTCTCGCTCATGCCCCAGCGCTAATTGACTGCCTATACACCGCGACACAGAGGAGAACAACATTGAACTCGTCCTCTGTATCGTTCGAGGCGCGGATGAGCCTCGACTTCCAGCCTACCTCTTGACTCGCATCCGGAAGTCACAGATCGCCTATCGCAGATTCGCCAAGACGAGACCGTCACCGCTTCAGAAAGCCCAGGTTCAAGACCCCGACATTCGCCTCGTTCTCGAACTGCAGACTTACCTTAGACTGGCATCTCGCGATCGGGACGCTGCGATGATGCGAGAGATGCTCGCAAACGAAGACTTCGCGGCAGCCATCGAGACGGTCGCTGAGCCTTTCATCGCTCTGCTAAAACGGACATACCGAATCGGTAATGCAGCTCAACTGCTTTCGGACGGTCAAACTTTTCTCAATCAGCTCATCATCAGTATGTCATGTTCCACCGCCGCTGCGCCTGATCAGTAACACACTAAACCTGCTCGTACCTATACAGTCGTCGAAGCCCTCCGGTCCAGGATCCAAGACCCGCAAAAGAGCATTCGAGTGCTCGCTCGTCTACTTGGACGTCACGATCAATCAGTCTACACTTTTGTTCGCTCGGTGCACCGCAAAGAAACCATTGTCGAGGAACTACTACAGTGGTTCTGGTGAGACCCTTTCCGTCGTGTCCTTGACGTTATGCAGCTTGTCACTGATAATTTGCCGCACCAAATTTTGTAGGACGGCATCCGTCTTCCTCCGTCGCGGTCTCGCCGAGCCCGTCAACATTGACGAGGTCGTGCCTCCGAACCAACCAGACGAGAAAGCCTACCTCCTCGACGAACTCGAAGAACTGACGGCGTTTCACAGCGAGAAGCGGTACCACGCGTTCGAATCGCTGTCGCGTCGACTCGCCGGCGACGTTCAAGAAGACGACCCGATCCTGGTCGAGGGGGACGGTCGCGGCAAATCTCGCATCGAACCCATCCTCGACCCGAAACCTTCGTTCCCGACCCTGTCAGAAGTCCCCTTGTACGCCGCAGCGTTCAAGGCTCAACTCAAATCGGTGTTTGCTTTCTGAAAAACCCTTACCCCTCCTCTTGTACGCATTCTTGGTCGCGAGTTCCCCTCTCGTCTTTTGTTTTTTTTCCCTGTCTTCACTGCTCTTTCTCCTCTCTTGCCCTCACGTGACCACGCACGATCTCGAATATCCATACATTCTATCTCTGTCTGTCTCTCACATCTCGTAATCCCCTCACGGAGTTCGTATTTCGTGACTTTTTCTGTTGGAAATTCTGCAATCCATAGAGCACCTCTTTTGTCGAATCGTATGCTCTTTCGAGGAGAGGGCAATTATGATTACAAAGACGTTACGATAAGAGTTCTAGGTTTCGGCGGATCCGAGCTTCTGAACGGGTCCCACAAAACACGATCGAACGTTTACCGCTCGGCTCCCCGTTACGCCGCGTCGAGGGACTGTACAAGCTAGGTCACCGTCCACCCCCCGTGGCAGTCGGAACGGGTAACGCTCGAAAGCTCCTCCTCCCGCTACAAGCCATAATAGGCAGCACGAAGGTCTTCATCATCCGAAGTCCATTCGTCGCTCTCGACGCCAATGACGATGTTGCCGTCCGATACTTCCTCGCTGTCGTCTTCTTCGTCGTCGTCATCGTCATCGTCATCGTCGTAGTCGTCGTGTGCACAATCCAATTCGACTTCACTACTCTCGCCAAACGGATCGAGTTCGTGACCGAGAAACTGGTTGAACCGTTTGTCGTCGTTCCAGATCGACCTAAACTCGACGACGCACTTGAGCCTCTCGAGTTGTTCGACAGACGTGTCGAGCCACGTGCGGCACTTTTCATCGTGACCGTAGAGTCGAGATTGTTCGGGACAGAGTCGAATCCACTCTGATTCGTCAACGACGATTCGACGGAGGGAAGACGGTTTGTTCGACAAGGTACAGAAAAAGATGTCCCAATCGCACGAGTGAGACGCGATCGGTCCGAGGACTAGATTTTCGAGCGACCGAGGGAACGATTCGACGATCGCGCAGAGGTTCCGAGGGTACCTGCCCCATTGGAGCGTACCCGCGAGCGAGAGGGTACGGATCGGAAGGTCCTTGGTCGACACGATCGCGTTGGTGAACGCGTCGAGGCAACCCGGGAGCGCTTCACCGAAGATGCTCCCGCCGTGCGATTCGGCCCAGATCGTGAGCGACGTGAGCGACCCGAGTCGAGAGAGGTCCGTCGTCGCCCTCCAGTCGTTCATCGTGAGCGTGAGGTGCGTCAGGGTCTCGAGCGAAGATTGAGTCGCATAGTCGAACGCGTCCTGGCCCGGGCCCCACCCGAGGTAGAGTTCAGAGAGGTGGAACGTCGGTGGCGTCGCGAGTGAGGCGTGTCCGTCGACCCAGATCCTCCCCTTGAAGACCTTGAGATCGGGCAGCGCGGGGAAGAGTCGACCGAATTCTCGTTCGCTGATCGTCGAAGTGGGCAAACACAATTCCTTGAGTCGGGGTTGGTCCTGGATGACGGCCCGGATGAGCAGATTGAGCGTCTTACTACTGCCGTCTCCTCCGACCTTGAGCGTGTCGAGGTCGAGGTGACGGAGGAGGATCTGGACGATGAGCCAGTCTGCGCTCCTCGCGCCGAAGGCGGAGATGCGGAGGCGCTTGACGTGCTGGGCGCAGTGGGGACTCTCGACGAGGGTACGAACGAGGCGGTGGAACGGGCCAGACTCGTCGTAGAGGGATGCGTCGGGCTTGAGGTGGACGGACGAGTAGAGGAGCGGTCGAGCGATCTCGAGGAAGGCGCGGTTGACGCGACACGCTGCGGCGAGGGTGCGTCTCCGGACGCTGGCCGGATACTCGGGGATCGCTTCGAGGATGTTGATGATGAGTTCGGGAGGGTAATGCGCCGCGCTGTTTGATCAAGCGCTGAGACGCATCAGCGCCGTCAGGTGGGCCTGTGCGACTACCTCGAGAGGGAAGTGACATACGCCGTGCTCGCTCCTGCAGGTTGTACGGGATCCATCGTTGGACAGGGCGGGATGGGCAAGGTGTGAGAGACTCGAGCCCGCGGGTTCCCTCAACTCGTTCCGTTCCCCACCTCTACGCGCTCCTCCTGTCGTCGTAAGTACTCCTTCGCATGTCACGAAGCTAGTTCGCTCGCAAGTGTAGGCCAATGTCGTGTGTTTCGCACCTACAAACGCGTTCGCGATCCCCGCCTAGTTGAACGAGTCATCCTTTGTCATCCAGGTGCACTCGACGATTCGCAAGCTGTGCATGTGCCCAGACTGGTCGTACTTGGATCGAATCGCGCGCGAACCGAGGTTTCATCGAGCTGACCCACGTATCGGTCGGGAACCATCGCGTTTCCGAATCGCCTCATTTCCCAGTGCGCGCGCTCGAGCGTACGACCATGTCACGCACGACTTCAAAGCTTCCGCCGTCGCCTTACATCCAGACCGAAACGGGCAACATTGTCTCGCGCCAGTCGTCTATTTACGGGTCGCAAAACATTGTCCTCTCGGGGAAATCCATCCTCTCGCCCAACTGCGTCTTGCGTGGAGACCTCCGCAGGGCCGGAGCAAGCGGCGCAAGTAGTAGCAGCGCAGGGGGAGGAGGAGGAGGAGGCACAGTCGTCATTGCGATGGGCAAGTATTGTTTCGTCGGCGAACAAACCGTTCTCCGGCCGTGTTACAAAACGTACAAAGGGTACGCCCCTTGCCTCTCTCTCTCGTCTATCTCGATTACCTCGGAGAATCATTCCACTCGTCGGGGAATCCATCCGATCAACGCTGATTCAATCATTCGAATCGCTCCTCTGCGACACGGACCGATACCCGCGGGGGTTTCAGCGTGTTTTCGTTCTACCCAATGAAGATTGGCGACTACGTCACAATAGGTTCCTCCTCGGTCGTAGAAGCAGCTTCAATAGGTACCGGCGTCGAAATCGGGAGAAACTGCATCATCGTGCGTTTTGACATCATTTCCGTCGTTTTTTTTTTTTTCCTTTCTCTCTCGACCCGTCGGTCTCTCGCCCAGAACTCAAAGACCCATTCCTCTTTTTGTCGTTGTCACACACACAGGGACCGCTAGCGATTTTAAAGGATTATTGCAAGGTTGCCGACGGCGCGGTCGTCGGAGCTGGAACGATCGTCCCTAGTTTGACAGAATGGGGTGGTTCTCCGGGTTCGTACTTCCTCCCCCCCCCCCCATCCTCTCCCTTCCTCTCCCTCCCCCCCATGTCATGATTGATCCTGATTATAGCTCTCATCGTACTATATACAGCGAGACCGATAAGACAGTTACCCGAATCGACTCCCGAAATCGCCGAAGCCAAAGCGAAAGCCGTCTATACCAATTTCCGACCCGAGTGAAAACACAAAGCATACGGGAGTCGTTTCTTGTTTTTTTTGTCTCGGGGTGTTTCAAACAAGGGGTGGAAGTTAACGAAAAAATTTAGACACAGTATTTGGAGACTTACCCCTGAATTGGCAGATCTTCTTAACTGGAATCGACGATACCTCCCTGTCCCTGGTCCCGATGACAGCCCTGACACCGCAGACGACTTGTCGTAATGCTACAGCACGGCGTGCAAGGGCGAGGAAAGCGGTAAAAGGAGGTTGGCTGAAGAAGAACCTTCTCAGCGATGCTTCGTCTCAAGTGTCTCGTCCTCTCATGGGTCTACAGCTCATTTCGCAATACCACAGCGGCGTGACTGCACAGAGCGCCACCTCGCCTCCGTTGGAACGAGGGAAAGAGCGAAACGAGGAACTTTGCGTGCAAAAACTAGAATAGTAAGAAGCAACAAGGGCAAAACAAGGGAAGAAACAGCTAAGAGACGTGTAGTGTAGAACCTTGCAAGGTCGCGAGACGCTGGGAAGGGGAAGAGGAGGTAGAGGAAGAGGGTTCTCTGCGAGTTGAGCTTCCTCGAGGGTCGGACAGTTCGGGTCGAATTGACGCTGATTTCGCTTGACCGGCGGGGAAGTCCCGGTCTATGTGGGTAAAGATAAGGCTCAGTGGGGCTCGGAGCTGCCAGAGGGGAGTGCAAGAGAGGCTTACATGCACTGCTTCGGCTTTACTGATAGTGCGCATCCTGTGACGGCCTCGCGGTGGTGCTGAGGCATCTTGATCAGCCGCTATAGCTACCTGGTACTTCGGCGAGGGCGCTCGGGGGAAGTTGAGCGGTTGGGAAGTCGACTGGAGATGAGACTGAGACGAGAGAAGCCGTCGGGGAGACGGAGGGGGAGGTCGCCCCCAGTTCTCGTCTCCCATCGATAGTTTGAGCTTGTGAAAGACTTCTGTCGGTGTCGGTGGATTATAAGGCAGGTGATGAAGGGAGAAAACACGTTCCAAAGTTAAGAAGATCTACCAATTCAGGGGTAAGTCTCCAAATACTGGGTCTAAAGATTTTCGCGTAACTTCCACCCCTTGGTTTCAAAGAGTCACGTTTTCCCGCGCGGACACTTGTTCCCGCCCGCCAAACTGTATAAACCCATGTTGTTTCTATTCACTCGTTTTTTTCGCGGCGGCGCCCGAGGTTTCATGCCTGCCCGTCGTAGTTGTGGGGTTTTCTGTTTTTTTTTTTTTTTTGCGTGCTTCTTTGATTTCCTCACACGTTCACGTCAGAGCCAAAAAGAGAGACAGAAAAAGAGGCCGAGAGAGAGAGAGAGAGCAATTTTCGATTCGCAGGAAAAGAGAGAGAAAACAAAAACCCGCCCCCCCGTCCAAATTTACCATTCCCACATTTTCGTTGTCCCCCAAGGGCCACGTTCATGTCCTTTTTGTGTGTGTGTGTGTGTGTGTTCCGGCGGTCCGGGGACCGGCCACTTACATGACGAGCGCGATGATTCCGACGATGCCCCCGACGACCGTCATAGCTACGGGAAACTGTCCCCCTGCCGTCGAGGTCGAAGAAGAAGAAGCCGACGGTGCAGCGTTGGTTCCACTAGCCGTCTTGGAAGGCGAAGAAGTTCCCCCCGAAGACGCCAAAGACGAAGATGAAGACGAAGACGAGGAGGGAGTTTTCGCCGATTGACACGTCGAAGTGACGTTTTCGGGAGTCGAATAGTCTGAAACGAGTACGACGTCTGAACATTGGAACAAGGTTCCGTCGCCTCCGTTGAATTCGACTCTGTTTTTTGTTTTTTTTCGGCACAGGGTTTTTTTTGTTAGCATGTTTGTTTTCTGTCTTTTTTTTTCCACCCCGGGATTTGAGAGAGGAAACAACGACAGGGGATACGAGGCGGGCGAAAGCAATGGAGAAACGACGAGAGGGGAGAGGGAGACAGAGAGAGAGAGACAGAGAGAGGGAGAGAGAGAAAACACTGGCGTACTGAATAGTCGCAGGAGTTCCGTTGACTGCACCGAGGTTGAGCGAGTTGATATCGACCGAGAGGCAGAACTGGCATGTTTAAGAATACCATGGGATGCCCAGTCAGCTTTGTTTTTTTTTTTCTTGAACCTGGTACGTGAACATGACGGTGGAGACGGGTCTAGGTGGCGAGGGGGGGGGGAGAACTGACCTCGCCTTCGCCCGAGAGCGACTCGAAATTTTGCAACAAGCCGTAAGAAGTTCCGTTGGCGAGTTTGGTAAACTGGGCGATCGAAGTCGGGTTCTCGTCGAGCGAGACGAGGACGGCGATTTGCGCCGAAGGGTGGTGAGAGTCGATCAAGATCGAACCTTGGCCGAGCGGGAACGGCGTTCGAGTCGAAGACGTTTGGTTGAACCCTCCGCAGAATTCTGGGGGGTTCCCGTCACGGAAGCGACCTTTTCGTCAGTACGACTAGATCTCTGGGTTTTTTTTTTTTTTTCCGTTTTCGCGACGATAGGACAGGAAAGGGCAGCTTACGAGGTTCAATGTCTTCATCGAAGCCACGAGTTTGAGGGCTGTCGAAAGAGTGGGGGAGAGGGGGAAGAATCCGAGCAGGAAGGAGGGGGGGGGGGGAGGACCACCGAGGTTAAGTATAAGGTCTGCCCCGGTGATTCTGGCAACGAGCGAGTGACTATACGTACTAGTCGAGCGTGAAGTGAGCGAGTGCGACAGGAAGCGCGAGGAGCGAGAGAGCGGCGGTAGTGAATTTCATACTGAAGCACCCAAGAACGTCGGGACCGAGAGGGGGGGGGGGGAATGAGTCAATCATGGGGGTGAAACGCGCGTTAGTCGCAGTAGTCAAGGAGACATTGTCCTGGTAAAATGCTTGTCCAGGTCGAGCAGCGACTCACGCGGGGGGGTTTCAGGTAGAAGTGATGCAGAGGCAGCGGGGTGAGGGAGGGAAAGAGAGAAGCGCAAAGGAGGAGGGCCTTTTTTTAGCACGCGGTTTCCGGATCGATCCGGAGCAGCATGTGGTTGCTAAGCGCTATGCGGTCCGCGTCCGAAGCTCCGAGGGTTGAGGCCCGACATCGAGTTAAAACAGCGTGAATGAACGGCGAGTTCGGAGCAGGGTCCGATGCGACATTCCCGCCTCGACACGTTAGGTGGCAGATGCCGAGCCGTGATAGGTTGGTGGTGTAGGTCGCAGCCGAGTGGGAGGTGCAGGGGCGGCGGGTCTACGAATACTCGAGAGCGATTGGTGACTACATCTCGATCTGGCGGTTGTGACCCCGCTGGCGAGGCGAGCGAGCGCGAGTAGCGCCGTGCGGAATCTGTCTACGGCTGAGCATGCTGTCGAGGGTCGAACCGTCGCAAGAGTGTCAAGGGACGATGCTAGAGACGACCGAAGCTTTCGAATCGGTCGCGCTGCCATTCAATTTCCCCGCGTCAGGTTGTCAAAAAACTTTGAGCCATTTCCGCGCGTGACAGAATGCGTCATTTTTGCGCTCGCTCGAGACCCCGCCGCATCTCGCCCGTTCACGGTGGCAGCTGTCCGACGCATGCGAGGGGCTGCAAGTGATCACGTTCGGAGCAAGCAGCCTGAGAGGGCCGCGGCTTTTTCACCAAGGAGTAAGGGCGTGTTCGGCAGCCACCTCAGATTTTGTTTTCTACACACATTTCGTTTTCTAGGTCAGAAAATGTTCAGGCACGAAGGTGCTTTTCGCTTTTCTAACTTTTGGCATGTTCGGTAGCCATAGAAAGTGAATCTCAGAAAATGGTTTTCTAGCCCGATTCCATATTCTGGGTTGGGGGTGAATATTTGCTCAGAAAGTCGCTCTCTCTCGAAGATCTACCTTCTTATCGATTCTCTCACTCCATTTTCCCGTCGCAACTTCGTGGACAGCAGCGCTGTAATCTCTTGGTTCAAATGATACCACTTTCGTCGTGCCCCGAGCTCAAGGAAGCGCTGGGCACGTCTTTTGTACTTTTCTCGCACTTGTTTTCTGGCTCGACTTCGAGGAGTGTTCGGTTGACTTCCTCAGGCACGTTTCGATATGTCTTTCACTTTCTACGGGATCTAGAAAGCGCGCGCTTTCTGAGGAGACATTTTCTGAGGTCAGAAAAGTGAGATGGCTACCGAACACGCCCTAAACAGTAGGAAAAATAACAAAAAAAACACGACGGCGGCTAGAAAAACGAAAACGACGCGGATCCCTGTCCGATACTGTATGTATACCCGCGCAACCTTTTCCTTCAGAGCTCAGGATGTACAAATCCCTTATTCACCCTCCGCATCGGCCCGGATCTGCTCCCTTTCACGCTCGCGCGCTTCGTCGCTCAGAGAGGCGACCGCTCCTCCTCCTCCTCCGGCTGGTCCTGCAATCGGTCCGAGCCGTTTCTCGACCTCGATCTCGACGCAGAACGCGAACCGCATCTCTCGGATGAACGCGTACAAGTCGATCCGCTTGTCGTTGAGGTTCCGCACGAGGGGGTCCGTCACAGACGCGGGGAGGTAGTTCGGCGGAGCGATCGTTGACACTGCAAAGAGGGATTGAGCCCAATGATTGAATCCAACGCGGTCAGCATCGTGAGAAATTTTCCGTGCGGACACGGGGCAAGAGAGAGAATGGAGAGACGGGATCGAGACTTGCGCGAGTAGGCAGCGGCCGAAACGTCGAGGTCGAACGAGAAGGATCGAGAGTAACTTGTTCGATCGAGATGGGTAAACCTAAACTGAACGACGTCGTCTAGAATCGAGGGCCGCGCACGGAGGGGACGGAGCTCTAAGGTCAACATGCGGGGAAAACGCGCGCAGGAGCCAGATGGGCGGGCGGTGGAGCGTTCGACTCACTCCCTTTACCCCTCATCTTGACGCCGAGGTACCGCTCAAAGTGGTCTAGCTCGGGCTTGTTGAGCGCGAGTTGTGCGTCGAAAGCCGCTCGTTGGCGCGCTTTGACTGCAGGGTCGCGCGAGTGAGTGGACAATTAAGCGGTTGTGAGACGAGAGAAAGCAACGCACGTTCTCTCCTGGCGTCTAGTTTGGCCAACGCTTCGCGCACCTCCTGTTGGTACCCCTCGAGTTTGACCTTGAGCTTTTGTTGCTGGCGGTTCACCTCTTCCTCGTTGCGTTTCGCGTTGTCGACCTCGAGGCGCTCCTTGGCCTGGGTCTTTACGTTCTCGCGCGCGAGTTCGCCGAGTTCGCGGATGCGGTGGTCGTAACTGACGCGCTCGCTCTCGAGGTGGGTCAGGTGCTCGCGGAGTTGGCGGCGCATCTCGTCGGTCGCGTGCGAGAGGATCTCGACGGCCGAGTCGACGTTCTCCATGTCTTGCTGGAGCATGTCGCTGAACCGCGGGTCCTCGGCGTACGGCGTCGCGGGGTACTTCTTTGGGTTGAGCGGCGGGAGCGCGGGGAGGTCGGGCGCGGGGGCTACAGTGACGCGCGACGGCGTACCCTGACTCGCGAGCCTGCGCGCTGACCGGGGCGTAGCGGTTGAGGACCCCGCTCGGGGAGTGGTCGGCGCCATGGCAGTCGAAAACAAATACAATGTATCGAGAGATCGAGAGAGAGAAATGTTGAATGATTCGTTTCTCGCCTGCTGACCCTCCCCATCCCTCGAAGCGGTCTACTCTCTCTACCCCCTCACTTCCTCTCACTCTCTCTCCCGCTTGCCGTTCCAAATATCGAGCGAGAAAGCCACCGGGGTGAATGGCCCACCGAATCCTGACGCCGTCGACGTCGAGCAGCGCGTCTCTCCCTCACCCCGCCCCGCCTCCGCTTGCGTACGCTCCACCTCGACCCGACGCGCACTCGAACAGTCACCACAACAAGGAGAACGCCATGGCCCCGCTCCCCCTTCCCCTTCCCCTCGCGCCTCCGTCCTCGTACCCCCTCCCGCCGTCGCCCGTCAAGCAGTCGGGCTACGTCTCGCACTACACGCGCCCAGTCGCCAAACCCGCACCCGCGAACGAACCCACCATGACCCAACTCTTGGCGTCGCAACCGACCGCGATGGCCCACTACTCGCGCCGCAACGCCGCCCACGACGGAGACAGCACTATGGCTAATGCGACGGGACTCGTCAGCTGGAGGAAAGGACAGGGCTTCAAAGAGTGGGAGAAGCAAAAACTAAACTCGACCGAAGTCAAACGCAAAGCCGATGTCGCTCAACTGTGTGCGTTCTCCGCCCCCGCCATCCCCTCCCTCGGGACTCTCATCACAGCTCGTATCGCTCACTCAAGTCTCATGGACCGCCCGCAGTTTTCTACGACCACTACTTTGACCTCTTGACGTACATTCACAACCGCAAACAACGTCTCTCGACCTTTCACTCGTCGCTCCAAACTCGCTCCTCGACCGGCACTCTCACTCGAGACGAGGCGCTCTCAGAATGGAACTCGCACCTCGCGCGCGAACACGCCACCTTGCGCAAGCGACGAACGAAACTCAAAGTCGACAATTTCCACATCGTGACCCAAGTCGGTCAGGGTGGGTACGGAGAGGTGTACCTCGCGCGACACAAAGAGACAAACCAAGTCGTCGCGCTGAAAAAGATGAAGAAGAAGACGCTCGCAAAGATGGACGAGGTCCGTTCCCAAACTTGCACTCTCTCGCCTTGTTGTTCCTCTGCTCTTTCTCCTGACTCTGCATGGGCGCCGTCGTCTCGGCAGATTCGACACGTCTTGACTGAACGAGACATCCTTGCCTCGACTTCGTCGCCGTGGCTCGTTCGGCTCCTCTACGCATTCCAAGACCCGTTGCACGTGTTCCTCGCGATGGATTTCATCGCCGGGGGAGATTTCCGGACCCTGCTGAACAATTCGGGAGTCCTCAAGGAGGAACACGCGAGGTTCTACATCAGCGAAATGTTTTGCGCCGTCAACGAGCTGCACAAGTTGGGTTACATCCATCGCGACCTGAAACCAGAGGTGAGCAAAAAAGAGCCTGAAAAACTTTCCCCCTGTATTTTTTTTCCCGTCACGTGGCCTAGTTTTTAACCCCCCGATCGTTTCGACCAAATCTTTTTTAGAATTTCTTGATCGACCCCTCGGGACACATCAAGTTGACCGATTTCGGACTCGCGGCCGGGGCCCTCAATCCTGGAAAAATTCAACACCTCAAACACAAAGTAAAGCTGCTCGTTCCCTTCAAGTCTCGACTTCCGTCCCCTATTTTTTTTGGAGCTCCCTTTCCTGACGTCGCAAGGTCTTTTGCTTTGACCCCCGTGTCCCCGTCTAGTTGGACGAAGTGGCCGACTCGCCTTTGGTCATGCGTTCGACGATCGAGATGAAGTCGATCTACAAGACGCTCCGACTCGCCGACGCGCGGTACGCCGATTCCGTCGTCGGCAGTCCCGACTACATGGCGATCGAGACTCTGCGAGGACTCGAGTACAGTTACTCGGTCGATTACTGGAGTTTGGGTTGCATCTTGTTCGAGTACGTCTTTCTCGTTTCCACCCCCTCAGCCCCTCCCCCCCCCCCCCCCTTTTTTTTTTCCTAACCTCCCCCTCCTCTTTTCAAACAGGTTCTTGGCCGGGTTCCCGCCGTTTTCGGGCGCGACTCCGGAAGAGACGTGGACGAACCTCAAGAACTGGTCAAAGTCGTTGCGACGACCTCACTACGACCGTCCCGAGGATCGCATCTTCAACCTCTCGGACCAAGGCTGGTACGCCATCACCTGGTGAGTGCCCCCCTCCCCCCCCCCCCCCCCCCCCATCCTACCTCTTTTTGCTTGCTTTCGGCCTTTTTTTGTTTGTATCTGACTTTTTGTTCGTACGTGGCCTTGCAGTTTGATCACTTCGAGAGACAAGCGCATCAGTACGATTGAAGGGATCAAACAACACCCGTTCTTTGAGGGAGTCGAGTGGGACGGGTTGAGGGACCGCAAAGCTCCGTTTGTCCCGGCTCTCGACTCGGAGATCGATGCTGGGTACTTTGACGATTTCAATTCCGAGGCCGACATGGCAAAGTATGCCGAAGTGCGCGAGAAGCAGCGGCACGTCGACGCCGTCGTTGAAAAGGGCGACAAGTTCAACCGCGGCGTGTGGGTCGGGTTCACGTTCAAGGCGAAGAAGGAGGCCGAGAAGGCCGTTCGGGACAAGGAGGACCGCGAGCGCGAGGAAGAGTTGAGGCAACAACGCGAGATGGAACGCGTCGAGGAGGAATCTCTTTACGAATTGTTCTAGGTTCTCTGGTCGAACCTCGACACCCGCGAATCGAATCAGAGAGCTCCCCCTCCCGACGGATACAATTTCCTCATACCCGAAACAGACACTCATCAGCCTTTCCGACACGACTCTATGACCCCGGCCCCGACTCGACTAATTCTGCTCCTCTTTCTCTCTCCCCGTCCTTCTTCGCCTTTCTTACCACGATTCTTAAACATGAAACCCTCAGCGAGATTATCTGATATTGTCTTGATTCGTTGCTTACCCCCCTTGAACGGCCCGTGTTTGCTGTACGCATGTATTTTGTAACCTAGTCGAGCGTTCCCTTGAGGCCGGTCTGCGGTTCTACCCGGCTGGGCAGTGTTGTTCGCTCGGCTAGGTTAGATGATCTAACCGTTAGGTCTAGGGTTAGATGCTAGCTAGATGGGCCAAATTTCGGTTCCAAGTTAAATAGGTTAGATAAAAAAATAAAAAAAAATAAAAAAACCCCGAGAGACAGAGAGGGAGTTGCTAGCGAGTTAGACAGCAGTCTAGTCGTGACGTAGGATGAAAACAGCAAGAAAATAAAGAGTCGCAAGGACGAGAGACGAAGTCGAGTCTCCCGCTTCCAATAGTGTTCTCGAAATTCCAGACCCTCCAGAGAATCCGCAGTAAAAAAAAAAGAAAGATGCGCTCTGTAGGGTCTGGACGCACCCGAGGTTTTCGGCCGCGATTTTGTGAGGCGCTCCCCCCATAACTCTTCCCCTTTGTCACGCCCTCGTCTTCACTCCTTCTGCTATGAAACTTGGACCACCAATCGGTGTGATCAGTCTCGAAGACCACTCGCCGTCATGAGCGTTCCTAGCGGCTCCAGTCTGAACACGTCAACCCCACTTCTCATCGACAGACACGGGCAACGTCCTCCGCCGGCGGCTCTCTGGCCCCGCAACTCTTCCTACGATCTCACACAAGCCCTCTGGATGTAATGGGGGCGGTCTGGTGCAAAGGTGCGACCGAGGACGAGGGGAGTTCGGGAGGGGCAGAGGAGGCCATCGTATGAGCCGAGGCAGCTGAGCGTTCGGGCCGATTGAGCGCGCAGTCGGTCAGTAGAGCGTTCAGAAGTATACCAGAGGCATCCCGAGGTGGCCAGAGAGTGTACAAGGAGGGACAACGCGTGAACACGAAGTGATCGACGCGTTTTCCAGGTCACTCGCAACGCCAGCTACGGGGCTTTGAAGGCCGAGACTGGCTCGAACTAGTCGCAGAGAATCGCTGGACGGAGTTTGAGAGCGCGTGGATGGTTGTAAAGAGTATGATGATCAAAAAGAGTTATGGGGGTCGCTCTCACGAATTGAACCCGGGTGCGTCCAGACCCTACAGAGCGCATCTTTCTTTTTTTTTACTGCGGATTCTCTGGAGGGTCTGGAATTTCGAGACTATTCCAATAGCACTTTTCCGGTTTCCCTCTCACTCTTTTTCTTTTTTTTTGTACTCTCTTCTTTCTTCTTTCATAGTTTTCTGGAATCGACCGTTTGCGCTCACTAGCAGTTCTACAACGTTGCAGAGTCGTTTCGAGCCATTTTTGGCATCTAACCACCTCTAACGGTTAGATATTAGTTAGATACGGCCCAGATGTAACCTAGCCGATCTAACTTCTAACCGCTAGGTGAACAATACTGCCCGGGTACGAATTGTCAAAGTTCGGCTTGCCCTTTTGTCCTGCACAGTCCTCCCGATTTTCTCTCTCGACCTCGTCACTTCGACTACGAATCCAGGATGAATATGGAAAGCCTCTGTCTGCGGTGAGTACTCTCTTCCGCATCCTGCTGCCTCTCGCGTTTGCGCTAGGTTGACTCGGTCCCTGCTCGAGACAGCGACTCGCATTACGGATTCACCTCGACGGCAACGGAATTCGGTAGACAGTACGCACTCGAGACGAACCTGTGGGCGGCGACTCTGTAACTGACGGCTCGTCGTGCGTGCACCAGACTCGCGCTCGAACCCGCTCGCGCCGAGGCCCTCGCCCTTCATCCGAGTCTCGCTTCCCTCCCTCCCGAACTTCTTTCGTACATCCTCGAATCAATCCCACGTCACCCTTTCCGCGAGCGCAAGTCGACTCTCGCGTCCGTTTGCCGCGTCAACCGCCTCTTCCTCGAACTCGCTCGCCCACTCCTCTTCCGCGAAGTGCACCTCGACTTGTCAGAGGGACGCAAGTGGATCGAGTATGAGTGGAGCGAGTATGCCGACGTGACGAAGTACGATACCTTGTTCGAGGTATCAAGGGCTTGTGGAAAGTCGATCAAACGAATGAGGGTCACGTTCGACCCGGCCAACGATGACCTGGACCCGGTCACTGTCCTTAAAGACGTGTTCTCTCATCTTCAACTTCGAAACCTGGAGGCCGTCCGCATAGATTGGTCACTTTTCGACGAATTCGAGCACCTTGAACAGTGGGAAATCATAAACGCAGAGAGCGCCGTGGAGGAACTCCTTTTGCGCCTCGTTCAAGACGCAGAACGACTCGAGTCGCTCAAGATCGTCCACGTCAGCTTGAGTCAAGCTCAGACTGCCCGCATTCTCTCTTCGTTCCCGAATCTCGAGACCCTCACAGGACGTCTCGCTTTCCCTCTCCCCGAGTCGCAACGTCCTGTTTCCCTTCCTCGACTCCGCCACCTCGCTCTCGGCAACCCTCTTACCCTATCCACCTTCTCGTGCGTCATTCAGCCCCTCGCCGACTCTCTTGTCAGTCTCGCGATTCACATCAACCCGTGCACGGGCGCCCTCGACCTTGCGCAACTCTCGCACCTCACCACCCTCGAGCTCCTCATCGACATCTGCAGTATAGGGGACAGGGGAAGCTCTTCAGCCTCCGCTACGTCCGTTCCGGAGTCTGTCCCCTTCGATCGCCGAATCCGCACGATCCTGCAGTCGTCCCAATCTCTTCCGATTCGTACTCTTGCCTTGACGTCGCCCTGCAGCCACTATTCCGACCGTCCTGCTCCCGTCGGTATCTTCGATCTGCTTCCTCCCTCCATCGTCGCGCTCTCGATCGTCCCAGAGTACGTCAATCCCGAAGTGGATCGGCAAAGTATCAGTCGATTGCTTGCCGAAGGACAACTGCCCCTCCTCGAAAAGGTCTCGATCACGGCCCCGAACGTGCCGGATTGGCACAGCGCAGCGCTCTGGTCAGAAGGACGCGAGGCTCGCGACGTCCTTGCCGGAGGGAGTTACGACCGGAACATCGAGTTTGAGATGAGGTGGACGTCGGGTGCTAGACTCGGCCTCGAATTGTCGATGAATGACGAGTACACGGATAGTGAGGCGGAAAAGGAGATTCACTTCGAAGATGATAATAGCTATGGCGACGATGACCTCTATAGCTACGATCTCTCGGATGATGAACGTTCGTTCTAGTTCGGTATGGGATGAACGGTTTCAGAGCATGAGGAGTGAGGTGTTCGAGTGAAATAGCCATGTTTTCGCTTCGCGAGGTCATTCTTCGGTTTTCAAAATCGGTTTGCGGTCTTCACCATCGCGGGTATGATCTGGAGAGCGAGCAAGGCAATACTTTCCGATGGATGGTACAGTCTTTCGCGAGCCGGTCCCGGGTCTGAACACATTAGGGCCACCTCAGCGGCGCGAAGAACAATCAGGAGTCCGCGCGTCCATTTGTTTGTCTTTTTCGGTTGCTCGCCGCGGCGACTCCCTCCCTCTCTAGCTTTTGTAGTCCGATCCTTGCCACAAGAAGTGCTTGACCGCGAGATAGGGATCGCGCTACAAGGTTCTCTCTTCCTAGTGACTGCAAAGAACGCAGGCAGCCTTGAGACAAGAGAAGCGCGTGCGTCGAGCTCAAAATATCGTCCGTCTTGCCCGAGAAGTCGATGCACTTATCGCAAGCCGATCAACACGTGCCAATAATGTGAGCTTTGAAAGTAGTGATATAGCACCATGAAATTCGAGATAAGGTGGGTTCATCGCGAATCCGGTCAATCTGCCGGTGGCATTATCTCTGCCGAAATTTTGGTCTCAAACACCCGTAAAGCCCTTCTCCAACTCGACCAAGTTCTCGATCCACCTTTCCTCGTCGTCTCGTCCCCTCGAATCGACCTCTTCGACCGCCTCGTCGTCAAACTGGGTCTTGGACCCAAACGCCTCCTCGTGGCGTTTCTTCTCTTCGCATGCTCGACCTCTTCCCCTCGACTCTCGTGACGCGGACCCGACCGCGTCATTAACGATCGCTATCCATTCCTTCTCCCTCTCCCTCATCCTCTCAAGTTCGCCTTCGATCGCGCGCACCCGACTGCGCAACAACTGGTTCTCAAACTCGAGTTTCTCGAGTTGCAACTTGGTCGTCGCCGCCAACGCGTCGGGTCCAGTTCGACGGTTCGATAACGACGAGTGGCACGAATCCGTTGTCGTCGAGGGAGAAGAAGGGGAAGGGTCGATCGTGGCCGAGAGTGGGGAAGAGAGAGTCGAACGTCGACGGAGGATGGTCGGGATCGGTGGTGGTGGACGCGCAAAGCCGGACGAGGCGGGACGCGGACCGAGAACTCGACCAGTCGACCTCGGACCGACGCTCACGACAGAACGAATCCCGAGTGAACCGTCGAGGGAAACCGGGGTCGCGGTGGAGGTGGTCGAAAAGTCGAGACTGAGCGGCGAAGGGGTCGGGAGGAGGATGGGGTTTGACAAGGCGGGAGGAGAAGCCTGGTTCGTCGAGGTCGTACCGAAGCTGAGAAGAGATAGCTTCTTGGCGAGACTGCTTGTCGCACGAGTAGGTGAACGAGACGGAGGAGAGGGGATCCTGTGGTTGCTCGAGGCAATCGACAGTGCTTTCGGACGACGTTGCTCTTTCGTCAACTTTGTCGACGTTGTAGGGGACGAAGAAGGAGACGGCAACGAATACGGCTGGTTGTTCGACGGTTGTTCGAGAGAAGTGGAAGGACCATCGTCGTGAAAGAATTGCAACATTCCGATACTGAGTTTTTTCTTGATCGTCGAAGTTTTCTCGATCGTCCTGCTTCCGTCTCCGAGCGTCGCCGGGTCCAAGAACGAGATCGAAGCGAAAGTTTGCCCGGCACCTTCACCAGAGGCGATGGCGGCCTTTCCCTTTCCTTTCGAACGAAAGTCGAGAGCGAAGGGCGGAATTGGCGAGAAAGAGGGTACGAGCGTTTCCAAGACGACTCGCTCAGCGTGAGAGAGCTCCTCGGTACCACCGCCGCTCGACAACAGGGCAGGTGATTTGGGCGCTTTCCCGAGGAGGGCTCTCCCGAGCGAACGGTAAGCGTTCGATCGGGTGAGCCGGGACGAGGTCGTCGACGGGGTTGGAGAGGCGGGACGCGCGTGAGCTTGCGCTTGACTTGTGCCGACACGCGGCGACGATGTTGGCGGCCGAGGAGCGGGAAGAGCAGAAGTCGTCGACAGAAGCGACCGAATCCGTTGATGCATCGAGCGTTTCTGGACGACCGCGCCGATCCGGCTCGATGGCGAGAACGAGGTATTGATCACAGTAGGACAGGGAATGGACTTTGGCGAAACTGGACTATCTTCGAGGTTCAAGAAAGGGAGGTTGTCTTCGTCGACGGTGACAACACTGTTCCTCCTCGAGATGCTTTCTTTGACGCTCGGCGAGAGCGGGAGCGCTTCGGTGAGGAACGATTCGATCTGAGGAGGAGCCGACGCGACTGGTCCAAAGTCGTGAAGGCAGACGACCGCAGGCGGAAACTTCAAAGTCTGAGGAGGCGCCGAGTGAAGCGATGGGTCCGCGGGAGCGATATTGTGGAGAAGTCGAGAGTCAGGCAGAGACGCTCGTGGCTGATGCGTCCAGTCGGGGGGAGCACGATCAGTGTCGAGGTGGTCCGGGTCGAAAGAGGGAAACGACAGAGTGCGCGGACGCGGAGGATCTGGGAATTGAGACGGAGTCACCGAAAGTTCCATCGAATCGTCGTCGTGATCGTCGTATCGGAGCTCGTCAAAGTGCTGAGCGTCGAAGTACGCTCTTTGCAGCGCGGTCGAGACGGGAGGGTGTTGACAGTTTCGAAACTGGAGCAATTTCGAGTAGAAGAGCCGGGCGTGATTGCTTGCAACGAGGTCGTCGTCAGTTTTCGAAGTGCGAAGCGAGTCCTCCGAGGCAGTCTCACCGGTCGGAACGAAGCATGTCCTTGACTTCGTCGAGGGTCGAAACTTTGAGCACGATCCCCAAACTGGCCAAGACGGGCAACTCGAGGTTCTCGACGTCATCGAAATCTTGGTTGAGTCGTCCTTGATGGTCGTCCTTCTCCGTCTCTCCCGCGGTCACTATCTGGGCGAGTTGTTCGCGAAATCGACAATCGAGTACATAGATAGTGGTATAGCAATACGGGTGCGTCGAGATTTGTTTGAGCTGTGACGTTGGCGTACCTCTCAATCCGTCAGCTCGTTCCAGTTCAAAAGAGACGCTCGTTCCGAAATCGTCAACTCACGCTGAGCCTCTCGTTCGGATCCTTCCTCAGACTCCTGTCGACCAACTCGCGCTCGTGACTCCCTGCTACAATCTCGGAATCCATCTCGAACTGTCCCTCTTTGATCGTCTTGAGCAACTCGGGCACGTCAGGGTTGTCGAACGGCAATCTCCTCGCGATCATGGCGAACAGGACGACTCCGGCCGACCATACGTCGGCCAACTCTCCTGCGTAAGGCGTACCCTGTTACCCCGCTCGTCATCAGTCAATGTCGTGCTCTGTGACCAGTACGTACGAGCTCTGAGACTGACCGAGATGACTTCCGGAGCGGCGTAATGAGGACTTCCGCAGCTCGTCGTCAGGCGGGTTCCCTCGAGCTGAACGGTCGCCATGCCCATGTCGGCGACTTTCAGGCTCAGGTACCCGTGGTCGCCCCGGTAGAGCAAGAGGTTTTCGAACTTGATGTCTCGATGCGAAATCGACAACCGAGAGAGATGCAACAACTGCGTTTCCCCCGATTCGAGCAGCGAGAAGAAAATTCAAAACGGGCGTCAGACCAATTTCCTCCGAGTGGTGGCTTTGTACGCGCGCGAGGGAAGAGGGAGACTTACAGCGCTGATGAGTTGAGAGTAGAACCGACAGCGTTCGACTTTGGTCAAAGCAGTCACGGTCACGTACTGGAACAGCTCGCCCAACGGACAAAACTCGGTCACGAGGTACCTTGAATCGTCGTGATGACTTGTCAGCTCAGACGCCGGGAGACGATATACACAGGAATGAAGCGGTACTCACAAGTGTGATCGGGACTCGTACACGTCAAACAATTCGACCAGATGCGGATGAGGCGAACCGAGTTTCATCAGCGCAATCTCTCGATGGATCAATGCCGCTTCCTGTCGGTTTCGAGAGAACGCGTGAGTCTGTGCGAGAGAGAGAGAGAGAGAGAGAGAGAGAGAGAGAGAGAGAGAGAGAGAGAGAGGGAAAGCAAAAGATAGATTAACGAGACAAGACCGGTGCTTACTTTGTGATGTTGCGGTACCCTCTTGACTCGTTTGACCGCCGCAAAGCTCGCGTCTTTCGTACTCCTCGCCAAGTAGACCGTCCCGCTCGTCCCCTTTCCAAGCTTCTCGCCGAGCTTCCATTCTCCGACCGTTTCGATTGCCGGTGCCTCGTCGTCTCCGAATGACGTATTCGACGGAACAGCGGGCGGTTCGGGGTTCGGAGTGCGGTAGTAGCTGTCGAGACGTTGTTGATTCAAATCGTGCGAGATGGCCGCGGCTTGAGTCCTTGTCGGAGGCGGAAAGTTGAATGAACCAATTCTTGCCTTGCCGTCGCCGCAAGACAGTGGCGCGGCTTGCTTGGTGTTACCTTTCGGAGACAAGGGGAGGGGTTTCGTCGGAGAAGGGGCGAAGTGAGTGCGCGAGACAGGGAGGGAGATTTTGCCGTGGAGAGGCGACGGGACCGGCGCATCTTCCTCGGGATCCGCGTGGATGTCGAATGAACCAAGCTTCACCATCGCACTCTCTTGTGTGTAGAGAGTAGACGATGAAGAGAAGCGATGCATCCGAGCTAGTCTGGTCGTTCGAGATCGAGGATCGAAAGTTGGAGCTTTGTGAACCCGCGCCAAACTCAAAAGTCGTGATGCTTCTGCATGCGCGCGTATCAACGTGTGCAAAGATGCGGTCAGTCGTAGGAAATACTCACTCAAAGACGGGTAGGATGCGAGCGACTTACCTCGATCGCGACGCACCAAGAAAGTGCTGAACCGAAAGGGTGAATAAGGGATTGCAAGAGTACAAACGAAAGGAAGATGTGACAACAACACGGCACGAGCGATATTGTATACGACATAGGGAGAAGAGACGCAGGGGGATTAAAGGGGCAGGGTAGGGGGGAGGGGAGTGAGGAAGAGGGACAGCATCAACGACGTTGGGCAGAAGGAGGCATTCCGAAATCGTCTAGCTCGTCTTCCCCGACCATCTCCGCCTCCTTGACACGTTCTTTCGGAGGTCTGGGCACCTTCAAAGCCAGAGTTGGGTCCTCAATCTCGACGTCGGAGCTTCCCAGAATCAACAACTCCTCGATCGTCTTGTTCTCGGGAGAACGAGGCGTTTCCCTCGCTTTCTTGTCCTTGATCGGCTTCGAGGGCTTCTTTTTCGTGGTGTGACGAGTGCTCGACCGACGCTTCTTGACAACTTGGGGGCTCTTCGGGGAAGGCGAGGGGGAGAGGACGATTGTCGAGTCCGTGATAGTGGGATCGAGTCGAGGTGAATGAGAACGCTTCCGGTGTCGTGAAGAGGTTGAAGAAGAGGACTTTGAAGTAATGGACGGAGCGGCGAGAAGTGCAGCAGCAGAGGTCGAAGCAGCGGGTTGGTCTGAGCGATAGATTTCGAATATCGATTCTTGAGCCTGCAATCACATCGAGCCAAACTTAGCCATCGTGAAGGGCGGGAAACAAGACGAGACTCAGACGAACCTCGTGCTTGATGGGAGCAACGAAGCGACTTTCGCATACCCTTTTCCCGACTCTTTCGCATTCAAACGCCCACTCGGGCAAGACGAGCTTGTACTTGTTCTTCTTGTTGCTCTCGAAGTACTTCTGCGCTTTCGACCCAGAGAGGTTTGAAGTGCTGAAGATGTGGGTGCAGCTCCCGTTCGGCGTAATCCTGGTTCCGCGAGAAGAAATCAGTCCTGAGCTCGATGGAAACAGGGTGAAGCGAGAAGCGCACAGCATCCTCCCGCCTTGGCGTTGCACGCATTCTTTCAATTCGAGGTTGGTCGAGTCGGGACCTGTTTAGCAAGCGTGGGTGGGCGATTGCGCGGAAATGTTGAATGACGAGGGAAATAATGTACCCGTGTAACCACTGATGCACGCGACGACTCCCTTGAGCGTGTCTGACTCCTTGTCTGCCGCTTGGAGCGCGAGTTTGGCGTAGCGGTGGACGGCCCACCCTTTCCCGCCTCCACCTCCTTGATGTCCCGTCGCGACACTCTGTTCTCAACTTTTGTGATCAGCAACTATGCGATCGTTCTTGTTTCGTTCCTGGTAGGCTCAACTGACTTGAATGTGCATGGTGCGGCCATAGCTAGTCGAGTTCGTGACGGGGTTGTCTTCTTTACCGAGAGTGTTTCGAATCGCCTTGTTCAACAGCTTGTTCTGGCTTTTGCCCCCCACGGCGTCAGATTCGGTCGAAATGCGTCGAGTGGCTTCCGCGAGGGACGAGTACCGAGGCGGGAGGGAGATTTTGGGTTTGACTGAGTTCGAACTCGCGCCGCGCGCTCCAGAGGGTTCGGGTTTGGCCGACGAGAAGTACTGCAGGAGCGGGGTTTGTGCGCGCTCGGGAGATGCCATTGCAGACTCTCTCTCTCGCGCGCGCGTTGTCGGGGAAATACAGCGAGTTCGAGAAGAGAGCAGAGGAAGGGAGCGCGAATCTCAACCACGATCGACGAGATGTCACTTTCTGTCGTGAACGAAGCAGAGTACTCGGAGGTATTCTTGAAGCTATACCATGTCGTGTACACGCTCGTTGGCAATTTACAGAAACGTTGATGAATTACGAGCGTGTTTTTTCGACAGACTTTGTCGCGGTCGACGAACCCGCCGTTCCCTTCTCCGATCACTCGACCGTCAAGCCTCGACCCTACCCGCGCCAGTATGGTCTCACTACGCCTCAACACCTCGCCGCGCGTCCCCTCGTTCTCGGGCCCGATGGCTCTCGGTGCTGCGCTCATGTGAGACTCGCTCGCCCTCGATCTCATCTCATCTCGTCTTGCACGCTCGACCGGGCACCGTGACCACTCGGCTGACCGTGTGTACTCTCTCTAGGCTCGTGTCTATCTTTTCCGAGCCCTTCTGGTCAGTCCCGAGCGCCACCCCCTCGAGCGAGAACATGTCGCGTTTCGCTCGTCGATGAGGTCCCCCCTTTCCCGCCGACGCGCGCTTACCGTGATGATCTCGCTCTCGCGCACGCACACAGGCAAAACTTCTACGTCATCGAGGGCAAGGCACTCAACACGACGATCAAGGTTGGAGCCTGGGGAGCCTGCACGCGATACCGGGTACGGCCCTCCCCCTCGTCTTACTCGACTCGCACTTCCGCACCGTACAGCCAGACTGATCGCGCTGCTCTGACGATAGAACAACACGGGCATCACCGGTCCCACCACCTTCGTTAGTCTCCACTCTGTCTCTACACCGCCTCCTTCTCTCGTCGCTCCTGTCTGACCCTTCCTCGCGTTGCCCTCGAACTAGTGCACTTCGACCACTTCGAGCTTCAACTACTACTACGTACCCAACGCGACAGCCGGGGGAATCAACCAATTCGTGAGCCTTTTCTCGTCCATATTTCCTGTCGCGACTTTGCAGGATTGACCATCGTTATCCGTGTCTCGACAGCCTACCGTCGCCGATGATGCTACCATTCTCGGTACCAACCCTGCCGATGCCGATTCTCGTATCTTCGTTATGGGTTCTTCCGCTACCGGAGTTTACTGGATTCACGTTGTCGGTACGCGATCCTCTTCTCCGTCGCCTTCCGTCGCCTTCGTTACTTACGCGGTTCTTTCCTCTTGGTCAATTTGTTGTAGCTGCTATCCTCGCCGTCACCTGCGTTTTGTCTCTCCTCGTCCCTCCTTCGTGGCTCGGTTCCGAAGAATCTCGACTGTTCGCGTTCCAGAAATCTGGAGTCGTCACAATCCTCTTGGCGCTCAGCGCGTGTGTCTTGAGTTTCATCACGTTTATCGCCGAAATCGCCGTCGCGATCCCCGCCAAGAACCGGTTGAACGATATTCCCGGCATTTCAGGTCAACTCGTGCGTTGCGGTTTCTCTCTCATTCCCTCGTCTCGAGTACGTTGGCTTGACAGCTAATGCCAATGGTCTACGTCTCTCTTAGGGTAATGTGCAATGGTTCGTGCTGCCTTCGGCCATCGTCATGTTGCCCGCTCTCGCGAGTGTCGTAAGTCGGCGTGACTCTCGTTCGACCATGCCTACTTTATTTGACTGACGTCTCTCTCTCTTTCTCTCGATAGCTCATTCGATCCTCGCGACCCCACGAGTACTCTGATCTGTAAACTCCGACTTTCCACGCTTCGAGAAAACAATACATGGACTCTTCTTCCAGTGTGCGCCACTCGGGCACCTGATCTACCCTACCCTCTCATCGTTATCAGCATCATTGTCCTCGATTATACCCCCCTCTCTCTCTCACCTATAGCGGACACTTGGCTCTCCTTCCACATTTTCTCTCCCCGATTCCTTCCTCTCTCCCCCACACCCGGGGTCTCGTTGCACCACCCACCTCACCCTCCTCCTTCTAGTATAGATGCTCTGGCTGTCGTCTCTTTCCCCCTCTCTCGGTCTCACTTTCGGCACTTCGATCGTTCTTGTTTTTCCTTTGCAAATAGCTCGATACTCTCTCACTACACGGCCCCATGCTGCAACATGGGCTTTAGCAGAGTCGACGAGGGCAGAAATTGTGTGCGTCGCGCGAGTGAATCGACGCGTTCGCAACCACACTCGTTTTCGAGCTCTCCTTGCTTCAAACCGGCTCTCACGCACCCGAATCCGCACTGCCATGTCGAACCGGGACTCGATAGCGTCGACCACGTCGCGGTTCAGCTCTCTCCTGACGCCTTCATCGGCCTCGACGAGCACCACTTTCCCGATCGCTTCTTCCTCATCTTCCTCGGGCCCGCCCCACCCCGCCGCTCCCGCGTCACTCACGGGGTCGAGCTACTCGACTTCCACGCCGGCGCAGCAGCCCGCGACAACGCACGACGGCGTCGGCAGGCGGACCACGTTGATCTACGATCGCGCCGTGACCAAGTCGCGCCAGGCCGAAGTCAGCCTCGGAGCGTGGAACTTTCTCTTTGGTGAGATTGTCCAGTACACGCAGAAACAAGTTTCGGGAATCTCTGAATTCGAAAAACGGTTCGTCCTTTTTTGTTTTGTTTCTCTCTCCGTCTCTCTCTCTCTTCGTTTCCTTCCCGTTCCAACTGCTCTGGACCTGACGGACGGACGTTGGAAACTTCTGGTACTTTACAGTCTGAGTATCCTCGGGTACCGCGTCGGGACACGCCTCGTCGAACTCCTCGCGCTGCGCGACTCGCTGTACCCTCACACGTCGGCGCTCTCGCGCACGCCTCCGCCTCCGACGCGCACACTCCGGTTGTTGCCCGTCCTGACGTACGTCCACTCGAACCTGTACCGGTACCTGTTTGGGAAACCGGCCGACTCGCTCGAACGGAGTACCGAGAACGAAGGAGAGTACATGATCGGAGATGACGACATGGTCGTCACGAGAGGGATCAACGTGCCGAAGGAGATGAAGGAACTTAGTTGTAGCGCCATCGTCGCCGGGATCGTTGAAGCCGTCATGGACGGTGTCGGGTTTGTGAGTTTGCGTTTTTTTTGTTTGTTTGTTTGTTTTGTCTCTCTCGGGCACTTCAGCGGAACCAATGCTGACGAGTAGCGAGGGGGTGGGGGGTCTTCGATGTACGTTTTCGCAAACAACAGCCGGCGAGGGTGACGGCGCACTCTGTACCGACGACTCAACACCCGAGGAGAACAGTCTTGTTGATCAAGCTCGATCCAGAAGTGTTGGAACGCGAACAAGCTTTGTCGGCACCCGCGTCGAAATGAACAAAACTCTTGTCGTGACTTCTTGCCCACCCTCGTTGTGTTGTAACGATACTTCCGCAAACTCGCACCAGCTCGTGGTTTTTTCCTGAGTGAATAGAGAGAATTACACGACCTTGCAAGGCATAAGAATAAGATATGGAGATGATGATGGGTACTGTGTCCTTCTTTCTCTACATGACGACACAGCCTCCGTCGTCCTTCTGTCCGATGCTCCTCACGAGCTCGTCTCCGCCCGTGATGGCGCGACTTCCTCCTCCCTGTTGCTGCAGTTGGACGACCAACACTCCCGCGTTGTGCGGATCGAGGTGCGCCGTGAGCCGTTTGCGAGACATGAGCGACGTGATCGCCGGTTTCAGCTTGGCGACGTGCGAAGGCGAATGATTCCCTGTCGTTCGGGAGTTTTTGTCCGAAAAGAGGTGATCGGAAAAAACAGGAGGGGAGTCAAGTCAGTTAAATAGTTTTTAGCGTCGAACGAGCGAGGTGTAGAACCGCCCGAGAACAGACGGGAAAGAAAAAAGAAAGACGGAGTTTACCTTTGCCGACGATGACGCGGAGTTCCGACAAGCCTTGATTCCGCGCGTTCTGGTCATATACAAGTTTGATAAGCGAGTTTGAGTGGGGGGGAGGTGGGGAGTGGAGGTCAGCATCGTTGTCGCTTAACACGTAGACGACCCCGCGAAGAGACTCGAACTTACGTCGATCGCCCGCTCGGTAAATTCGATACTCTCTTGGACGTACAAGCCATGCAAGTCGACGCTCCCTACCGGCTGTACCTTGTTGTTCTCGTTAAAGATCCAGTTCGCCGCTTGGTCGTTGTACTGTTCCTTCATCCGTTGGTGCTCTTTGCCTTCGAGCGACAAGTTGTGAGCGGCGTTTCCGTCGCCCGAAGTGTAGGCACGTTGCGAGTCGGCGAAACATTTCGCCTGTCATTCGAGAAGGACAATGACCCCGGCCAAAGTCAGCGGTCTATACCGAGGAAAACGGACCCAAATGGGTAATGACGCAGGTTGTCCCTTACCATGAGATCACCCTCGTGGATCGCCTTGTTCCTCAATTCGACGTAGTGGGCGTTCTGCGCGTTCGACATGTCGTAATTCTGTTCGGCGATTTCCTCGTCGAAGTGAACGAAAATGTCGTCGTCGATCCGGAGCAGGGTTTTGTACGAGGGGCGCAGGAACGACGGCAAGAGGTGGAAGATGGAGAGTTTGACAGTACGCGTTTCCGTACGTGTTTTGGTCGGGCCAGGATCGGTCGGGAGGGGAGGGAGAAGGGGTCGACGATGAGAGGGAGGGGGGAACGACGAAGTCGGATCAAAGAGGGACCATCGACGGGGGTGAGGACACGAGGTCGAAAAGAGCGCGGTGGCAGCGAGAGACGAGTGGGCGAAGTATGGTCGGGGCGTTATCCGGTAGGCGTTTGAGAATGGCGAGAGTGCGAAGGTGGACATGATGGAACGATGGGTATAAGGAGGAGGAGTGAGGGCGGAGGGGAACGTTGTGAGCATCTTTCGAAACAGGACGTAGGTACAATCGAGGCAGAGCAAAGAGAGTTGGGAGCTCGGTCGTGGGGTGCATGAGGGCGTGGAAAGAAACCCAAAAGAAACTTACGGTGGGTTTGCCATCGTGAGCTCCGTATCCTCCGCCTCCCCCATAGTGAGGCTGTTGTTGCTGTTGGTGCTGCTGATGAGGTTGGTTCCAGGCGTTCTGTCCCTGGTGAGCTTGACCGACAGCGGGAGGGTACGGCGAAGATTGGTTGTAACCTCCTCCTCCTCCTTGGTACTGGTTCTGCTGGGGGTACTGCTGCTGCTGCTGCTGCTGCTGAGCCTGCTGCTGTTGGTGTTTCTTGGACCACTTCTTGTAGAAGGTGAAGAGCTTCTTGCCGATCCGAATGATGTCGTTGATGTTGATTCCTTGGCCTCCCACTGCACCAAGCAAGGCACAGGATCAGCTTGTGTGTGTCACGACACGACTACACTCGGGACCGTCGAGTCACCCGGGATGATGGGCTCGTGAAATGTGATCGTAGATCAAGATCCGACTGTAGGACTCACTGATGCCTACGCGTGCCTTGGCCGAACCCTGGACGTGCCCTCAGATAAGTTACTTCTTGCCTCGCGCTGGTCGATGCCCCCCTTGACGGGCTTTGGGTGGATCGCACTAGTGATCGGATGAGTGCGACGAAGACTCGCACAATTTCGTTTAATTACGGGCGACCGGGGCAAGCAGCTCGAGGTTCATTGCAGGGTGGAAGAGCTCAACTACGATTGACAAGTCAGGTATGATATTGCGGTTGCTCGCCAAAATACTATAGAGGGCGTTGAACTTTCTTCCGAGGTCGGGCCGACGGGACTTCAAGGTGCCAAGTTGGCTGATGTGCGCTCTCTCGCTCGTCCTACGCATCCGCGAGTGTCATAGTACGACAGCATGACCTTTCCTGGCGGCCCTTTCGATACTTCGTTTGCGTTTTTACCTTTCAACGACGAAACGGCACCATCGGCTCGGCCCGCGGTTCCTCCTCCTGTCGCCTTGCCGAGCGATTCTCCCTCGAAACGACCCATCTCGGCCTTTGCCTCGAGTCCACCGACGCTTCATTCCTCTAGCCTACCGAATCCAACGTGTGCGCCGTCCCCATCTTCAGGTTTCGTTCCTCGTCCGGACTCCAAGAATCCCTTCGCCTCGACTCTTGCTATCCCACCCTCGGGACTTGGTGTCTATCCCCCCTCGATCGCGACGACGATACCGAACGTCCATCCTCCGCTGCCGACGACGAACCGCAAGATCTCTGCTTTCTCCCAAACCCCGTCTGCGCCTTTGCCGTCACGCAGCTTGTCCCGAGTTGCGACTTCCCTCGTGCCCGAATCAGCAACGAGCTCAACCTCGCGCGGCTCGTACATCGTAACCGCATCGACCGCGAGTGACGTCGTCACCAAGGGGAAAACGCTCGGAGCGCACGGGACCGACGTGACGCCTCTCGCCGACCGGGATACGCCCACGGCAGCCGCGAGCACGTCCGGAGCCAGTGACCGCTCGGCTCCGCGCCGAGGGATGGTCGAAGACTCGCCCGACCGTCGTGCGAGATCAGATCGAGGTAAAGAAGGAGGACGCGATCACAACGGACCAGAGCAAGAACCGGCCGTGCCGCGGAGGAGGCGGCGACAAAGTACCGGCCAGTACAACTTTGGAGTACCGTCGCAAGGTCCTATAGACAACGTGACTCGATCAGGAACGCACTCGGTTGCGTTGGACGGGAGAACCGAAACGAACGAGTCAACCGTCGGACGACCGGAGTCGAAACAAGCTAGTCAGTTTCACCCAGCTTGATAGGCCCGCCCGGACCCCGAATTTCCTCACTGATCACCCTGCCTCGTTTCCAATTGCGGTAGAGAGAGCGGCTCAGAACAAACTCGCTCAGAAAGCGTTCAGAGAACGAAGGCAGCAGTATATCAAGTGAGCTTTCTTCCCAATTTTTGTTTGGCCTGGGTTTTATCGGGTGCTGGCCTTTCTGGACTCTGGCACTAGGGTCGTGACTTACCGATAAGCGTTCGAATGAGATTATTAGAGGTCTCGAAGAGACAGCAGAACGAGTCCCGGCGCTGGAGGAAGAGGTTCGCCGGAGCAGAGAACGGATCGCAGAATTGGAGCGCGAGAAAGAAAGCTGGGGGATCCGGTAGGTTTGATGACAACGGCGCGCCCAAAAATATCGGGATCTCGCATAGCGAACTGCGCATACACCCTTGAGACTATACGAGGCGAACAAGCAACATTTTTGCGTCCGAGATGCGAACGTGACTGGAGAGTGTTTTGGAAAATTCATGCGGTACGCAGAGTGCTACTCATTTCTGACTCGCTCGCCTACCTCAACTCCGTGTTTGATCCCAGATCATAGTGCCGTGTCCTTCGATTCACCATTCGGCGCTGCAAATTGAGCCCGACTCGGCGTCACCGTCGGAGTCTTGACCTGATCCTCAGACTTCGTCCGCCTCGCTTTGACTTCCTGACTCG